>VZRL01007031.1:1514466-1831766 GCA_013397895.1 Origma solitaria
TGTTGGATAATTGGAAAGGAGGGAGGGGGCGAGCTGAGAACCAGTGCCTTAAGAGGGAAGGGGGGGTGAGTGAAGAAACGGTGTCTTGAGAGCTTATTTTTACCTCTGATTTATCCTCCAACTCTGTTAGATTAATAAATCACTTTTTTCAACTTTGCGTTTTCATTACCTTGCCCTGTCTCTCGTGCGTCCTCCTAATCAGTGATCTCATCTCAACTCGTAAGTCCAGTGTTTTGTGTTAGTTTTCCCTCTCCTCTGCACAGCTGCAGCAGGAGAGAGCAGAGATCGTAGGTGGCTGGCATTTAGCCAGGGTCAAACCCACGACACATGGTTAACAACCAGCCTTATACTCGTCAGGAGGCTCTTCATTGTCTCCCATTCCAGGGTCGGTTTGTTGGCAAGCAGTAACATACCAAGATAAGAGGTAACATGACCACAGCAGATGCAATTATTGCAATCTATAATCAAGAGAGAGTACTGGTGTCTAAAAATGAACTTTGTGAGCAAGTCACTCCAACATCGCCTGCCTCTCTCACCTGCTCTGCGCATCACTGCACCTACTACAACTCTAATTTCTCATGACTTTTCGGCAGGAACCATAGTGACAGGCCAGTATCTCAAAATTTCCTTGATCTCAGGACCCACGAAGAAGTCCCAGATCCCTACAGGTTAAAAAGAACTGAAGACCACTGAAAGCATTTGCTCACTCAAATGATGATATGCTTGTCTCTGGTACTATGAGCAGAAATGAAAATTGCCAGGTGGCTAAAGCAACGAAATAAACCAAATACACCATGAATACTTTCAAGCTTTCAAAGTTCAGCTTTAAACCACCAGATTTTAGGAATATATGAGAAAACAGATAAGAACAGGAAAGACTGAGAATAAAACTGAAATGACTGAGCGGTAGGTACAGCACAGGCTGTTTTAATACACCAAGTATTTTCTCTGTCAGATGTAATTTAGAAGGCACTAATAGAATCCTGGCCTGCAATTCTGTATTAATTATGGGGGGGAGGATTTAATTAGTAATTGGGTAGAAGTGTGACAGGTGGTCCTTGTTCACACCAGCTGAATACTTTTGCCTGTTAGGGAGAAAGCTGCTTTTACTGTCTTTCATCGAAAGACTGGCCAGGGAAGGGGACTCAACACTGCAGCTAAATATTTTCTAGCAGTCCTGCCAAGTACAGAAAGAACTGTGAAATGGCACACTGGGACAACTGCTATCCTGCTATTATTTAATATTAATATCTTTGACCCTAAGTATTGAAGTAGCTGAAGGCAACTTCTGTTATACTGAAGAATAAAATACCTCTGAAGATCGAGCATGTTCTAGCAATGATCAGTATTACAGAAATTCTTGCCTAAACCAACTTTCTCAACACTGTTCTAGAGAGTTACGTGGATACAATGGAAGGCAGACTGCTAATCAAACAAATCTTTTTTAAAAATCATAAACCAGTGATCTTTTACTCTACAATAAAAGACACCCACATGCATTATTAACAAGCTATAAACCAATGACGTCCTGTTGTCTCTTAAATTTACACAAACCAGTAAATCCTTTAATATATATCGCACAGATGGTAAGAAAGAGGCTAAGGGTTTCTCCAGACTTAATTACAGAACACTATCTCCTCCAAGAAGTCTTGATTTAATCCCATAATAGCAATTAAGGTGACAAAAAACTTCATATAAAACATCAAATTACTGATTCTTAGCTTTTAAGACTTTTAAACACATACCCCCTCCTCTTTTTCCCCACCCATCCTAGTAATTCCTGGGCCAAGACATTTTCTTGACTCTAATGCTTCTATTCTCACTGTCATCTTCAAATTTTATTATACAGAGAAAAAAACAGAAGCATTTCCATGCTGGCTAAATTTTCTTAATGACTCTTCCTCAAGTAGCCTCTCTCCTCACCAATCTTACTTGGTTTCAATGCAGGAAAGTATTACCTCCCATGATCCCTCCTTTCCCTTTTTCTCAGTGCCAGCATTATTAATTATGAGCCTTGAAATTTCAGCAGTTGACATATGCCACAAAGCCATGTAAACCATGATAAATCTGTGTCTCCAAAAGCACTTGCTTTACCTTATCTGGCTGATACACCTCAATACTGACAGAAATAAGGAGTTATTGTGGTCAATGCATTTCTTTTTGAAGTGCAAGAGGCACTTTTATTGAGGTCACCTATATGAGAATTACTTTCACCTGTATTGTGCCCATAATTAAGATAATTCCAGTTAGCCTTTGAACCCTCCATTAACTGGCAGTTTTAGAAACATAAAAATTTGAGACTGCCTATACTTAAGAACATCAAGAAAAGACAAAGAAAGTACCAGAAAATTCAAAGTTTGAAAAGAGATGGAGGTGGGTGCATATAAATACAGAGCAGCTGCTTTTACAGCAAAAACAGCTATTTCAAAGTCAAGACATGCTTCTGATGGTAGTATTACTCAAATACAACTCTGACTTAGTATTTCAATGCACACATTTTGCAAAGTCTAATCACTAATCCAGGAAATCTGTTTTCACAGTTTTACCCACTCTTCAAATTTCCCATCAGTCACCCCTTTCTCCAACAGAATGTGGCTGGCAGGGAGCAAACACAAGGCAGTTTAAGGGGGACATTATCTGCAGCCAGAGCTGCCCAGAGCTGACTGGCACTGCACGAACATTAGAAGCACCTGTAGGGCCAAGTCTTTCACGAGGTGAATAGGATGAACAGCCCCAGCTAGAGAGGACACAACACCACCACACAGACATAACAATGGCCAGCATTCATTTTGTTCAAAATCTAAGTGTCCTGAGCAAATATTCCCACAGCCCTGCTGTAGGGCATGTGTTCAGTGCAGCAGAAATGAGACATTTCCACATCCTGACTCACAAGGAGCTTACCCTAGGAGAGGACAGGGTTCTTTGTCATCCCCTGCCAGGCAGCAATAGTTACTAAAGCTAAAGCAAAAGTTCTTGTGAGTCCAGTGAGATATGTAATTAGGCATGGTATGTACCTGCTACAGCAGTATCAGCACAAATCCTCACTGTAAATAGTTACAGTAACAGAACTGTTTCTACTTCAATAACTGCTTCATTTCAATCCTGAATGATCCTACACCTGTAAAGAAGCATCTCCCACTTATCTCACTGGAACCTTCCAAAACGTCTTCACCAAAGCTGAAAAAAGTGTTATGCTACTTCATGTCCCTGTGACCTATGTTTGCGTAATTTTATCTGTGATTATCTTACCTTGTTTTCCCGAGGCTTCCAGCTGCTCTTTCAGGTCCCAGTCCAGAACACTTGTATTTACAACAGGGGTGGCTCCTTCCTCACTGTGTCTGCTACAGGCAGCCCAAGCAGCACTTTGAAGCAGGGTTCTCACAGTTCTCGTCGTGCTCTACACCAGCTTTTCAAAGACAGCACCTACAACAAAGCTTTTCCTTGCCCTCCTCCTGCTCTCTCTGCCCCCTGCGCTGTGCTCCTCCTCCTCCTCAGCCCAATTCCTCTGAAACACTCCCAGCTGTGGCTGGGTGGGCTTTGCATGTGCCACAGGTGGATGCTGTTTGCTACTCAGGCACAGGGGAGAGCAATGATGAGGCCACGCCAGGCTTTGGGGGAGGGAGGCTGCTGCTCCTTCCTCAGGTGTTTCCCATTAGCCATTCCCCATAGTGGCATCTTAGGAGCTGGAGGGATTGCAATATGCATAAACATATCTGGTACCTCAAAACACTGCTGTGTAACCGTTTGACTTCAAAAAGTCAGTGCTACAATAAATAACAATGTTGGCTTGTTTTTGTTTTGTTTCAATATTAATTGCTAACATTCAGAAGCTTGGTCTGAAACAACTGAAAAGCACTTCTTTGTGTCTGTAGAGGAAGTGGAGGAACTCCTGTTTACTGCAGGTGCGCAAGCACCAGGTCTGGGAATGGCAACTTCCCTTTTCTTACAGCCCAGGGACAGACAAGGAACAGTCAGGTTCTGAAGCAGAGCAGCTTCAGTAAAGCCAGACTATTTTACAGATAGAGGACACGACTCACCGGATTCTCTGAGGAAGCCCTTGACTGTCTGTTGAGAGTTTGTTTATTCATGGCTCTTTGATGGACACACTTCTACGTATGATGAGCTCTCATACTGCTATGGATGAATACTGAGAAATTTCAATCCAGTAACTTCCTAGAAAAAGAGAAAGAAAATTACATCAGCTAGGATCTAAAGAACTCCCCATGATGTGCTCTTACTATGGGTTGTTTGCGTTTTTTAACAGGCTGTACTATCCTATGGCACAGTCGTCACTGACAAGAGCACTGCAGAATTCTGGGTCTAGCAGTTTGCAAAGCACCACAGTGTGGTCTAATCCAACTACAGCCAGAAAGTAATAACCATCTCAATTTCACAGCTATTTATAGGACGTGTATCAAGTAAAACAGCCTGGCTTTCCACTGCTCTCTCTAGTAACTCAGTAACAGCCCCACAGGATGAGTAAGAACTTGCATAGCAGCGATCAAGCTCTACCATTCTCAGGCCCCAGCCACATTTTACCACAGTGGCTTCCACAACAGTTTATAACCATTCTCTCCTTAGCTACTGAAATGCCCCTGGCTATCCTTTGGTGAGGAAGTCATTTGGGAGAGCTGAAAGGACTGCTCAAGAAAGCTGTCTTCATCACCACAAGCTAAAGCTTCTTACGAATTCCTGTCCTGCCCATGCATTTCTAACCTTTGAAATCTCATCTCTTTGTATTGCTGGTATTGCTCTCCAACTGCTATGCTCAGCACCTTTTCTGCCAAACTCTAACTACACAGGTCAGGCATTTATACTGTTAACAACTTTTAAGTATTTTCTACACAAATGTCTAATATAATGCTCATGATCTCTCTGGTTCGAGTTCCTCTAATTCTCCCACACACTTGTACAGAGCATTTTAGACATGAAATACTTCTGTGATTTGTCTGGATGCAAGACCACCACCAATACGAGACTGAACAGGTATGTTAGATCAGCACTCTTCCATCTAGCCTTGCCTCAGAGTCAGGATTTCTTGGAGCTGGGTCAGTGGTAAGGATAATCATTACACGTTCCCTAGCATCAACTTTATAATCAATAACTAAAAATTCTTCTTTACATGGAAAATATTTTAAAAATATATTCTTTGTCCTCGAGTTTTTACAACACTTGATTATTTTCTGCCCAGTGGAGGCTGTGGCCCCATGGAAGGCCTGCACTGGAGCCGGCTCCTGGCAGGACCTGCGGCTCCATGCAGAGAGGAGCCCATGCCGGAGCAGGCTGCTCCTGAAGGACTGCACCCTGTGGAAGGGACCCATGCTGGAGCAGGGCAAGAGGGTGAGGAATCCTCCCCCTGAGGAGGAAGGAGCAGCAAAAACATTTGAAGAACTCACCATGACTCTATTCCAGGCCCCCCGTGGCACTGTGGGGGAGGAGGCAGAGAAGTGAAGTTGAGCCTGGGTAGAAGCGTAGGGTGAAGGAAAGGTGTTTTAAAGACTTCGTTTTACTTCTCATTCCTACTCTGATTTAGGCTAAGTGCCCCAAGCTGAGTCTGTTTTGTGTGTGATGGTAGCAGCTAGTGATCTCAGGAGCCCTTAAGTGCATTTTCTTTTCCAGTGCAGCTGAGGAGGGGAGTGACAGAGGAGCTCTGGGGGGCACCTGGTGTCCAGCCCCCACAACTGGATACGCTGAGTTACTGCATTCTGCATGAAGGGAAGGTTTATGTGTTGCTCCAATAAATCCACACAGTATACAAAAAGCCTGCCAGAAGTCAAAACCTTATTTATGTAATCCTTTCTTTTAATGTTAAGTCTGAGTCAAGAAAAAAAAAGAAAATCTATTTAGGACCACGAGCTCTATGATGAAACACATCCTTCCATAAAAGCAATTAAAGAGAGATTAAGATTAGAAAAATTAAGAAGTTACTTTATATGGTCAGAAAATAATTTTCATTTGGTTTAGAATCAAAGACAATTAAGCTTACTGATAACACATTACAAACAAGGAGCAAGAGATAGATCCTACTTATCAAATTAGTTACCAATATAGCCTTCAATATGGAGCCTTGACAGTGATTCACTAAATCCTTCCTAATCAAAGTGTAGTTCTTTATTGGTAATTAACACTGGAGGCAAACTCAATTTTTGCACGTGTCTCATCTGTTAATTTTCTAGTAATGGAACAGCAAAATCACAGAATACCTTTATCTACGTGTTCCAACCGTTCTGTATCCTTCCCAGCCTGGAGAAGGCATATGCAGGGGCCACGGTGACAGTGGCATCAAAGGGCTACTGACTGCCACACACAGTGATTCCTCACAGGACAAACAAACAACTGAAATTGCATGGAACCAAGCTGGGATTGCTGTGTTTGGGTTGAAAAGCATCTTCACCATATGGCTACTAAAATTTTCCAGGATAGTCTCAATTTAAAGGATGAGAACAGTAATTATCACCAGGAAGCAAGTTAAATAGCAGTAAAATATGCGACAATTCTTAGTAAGAGATCTGGCTGAGACGCTCTCAAATGTACAGGTTTGCTGATTCAGTGTACGCTTTTTGTAAAAGCAGTGGATTCAAGCAAAAATACATACTTAGTATTAGCAGAACGCTGTACCTGTAATCCCAACTCCCAACAGCTGTTTGAATATTCAGCTACCAAACTGGAAGGCACATAGCACGGCTGTGACAAACAGGGAGGTACTGGCACCAGTGTAAATACGAACCCAAAGCAGCACAGCAAAACAAAGCTGTCCCAGAAGGAACCAGCAAGGCTGGAGGAGGCAGCTCCCACAGCACACCACATAAGGCAGCCTGACACAAGCCTATTTATCCCACTGCCTCCTCAATCCACTAACATTTAAACATCACTCCTTTGAATTTTTTTTCCATTTATAGATGCACCTGCAGCAAAATTAGAAGTACTAGAAACTAGTTTTTAAGAACGTATTTTAAATTATTTATTTCCCTTTGAATTTTGATTTGAAGAGGTAAATTACAGGCTTAGAGAATTGAAAAGTAAACAAAAAAAACCCTTTAACTTTATGAAACCCTTAAAAAAATCCTTATTGGCTGCTCTTCTTATCAGCCAGCTAACTCCTGCTGCAGTGATTTTAACCAGTCAGAAAAAGAACAGAATACATTCGCAGAGTTGGGTTTTGCTGTCTTTTTTTACACCTTCAAGGTTCTGCATAGAAAAAATGCATTTCTAGATGCTGATGTAAAGCAGAGATATTAAACTCCACAGAGGGGAACTATGGAATAAATAGCTTTGTGAAAAAAATACAAGAGACAGTTATAGAAGGAGAAAGAAGAAAGGGGAAGAACTCTCCCGGCTAAATATTCCATGAAAGTAGATCAGTGTTTTTATAGCTGTATCAGCTGTGTGGCAGTGACTGACAGAGATGCTGGCGCCCTGCTTCAGTCCCGAGGGATTGCTGACTTGCAGCAGGTCTCTGCATTTGCTCCTACGGAATCCCACAAGGTTTTCAGCAGCCCACCCCTGACTTCAGCACGGCTCAGGTTCCTAAATTCTGCACACGCATGAAACACCAAGCAGTGACATGAAACTCCTTCATCACAAAACCTTGCTCCACAAGGTGATCGTAGCCAGCTGTGCACAACCACAGACAATATGGTGACACGAGACAGTGGAAGAGGAAAAGTTTATAAAGACATTAGAATTTAGCTTAAAAGTTAGAACCAGCTTAGCTGCTGGCTGGGGTATAACAATTATAGGTCTGGCCTTAAAACTCTAGAGTTTACCACATGAAAGTCTAGCTCTGTACTGATGGACATGCATTAAAATGTTATCCCTATGCTATGCATTTGTAGTTGCATGTACTCATTTTCTTTATCACTGCCTCTTGGCTACCATACCTCAAAAGCAAATTGTTTTCTTAACTATAAATTATAATAAATTTTGTCATTTACTGCTACAGTGAACCCGCAGAGAGCATTAATGTGATTTTGAATTTCACAAGCAAAGTGTTTTACCTTAAGTAGCAGATTCCTAGGGAAAAAAAATCACCTTTTTTGTTGAGGCTGGTTTTTTCAACAATTCACCTCAAGCCTGCTTTCCGTATTTTTACCTAATTGTAGGTAATTTCCTTAAAATTATTAATCCTATTTCATGTAATGGTGTATAAAAACACTCTGTATTTCTCATGACACCTCATTAAATTCTCATTTCTTACTGAACTTCTGTATGTAATGTACCAAACAGTTTTCTCTTTTGGACAGAAGTAGAAGAATATTTCAGTGGAACAGATTTGACGGTTACTAAGGAAAGTCCTTGCTAATGAACTTAGTGGGTCAGCTTAACTCTGCTCAAGTACATAATAATAATAAAATTACTATGTTATTGGAAACCATACAACTCTAAGTATATATTAAAGGATTTTTAACAATTATTTCAGAGGTTTGGTAATCTAGATTCCCCATTGACTTCTCAATAGGATTTAACATTCTTAAATGTGAAGATGTATTGAGAAAGCATATATTCTAAACTGGGCTGTTTTTACTAATTCTGAGAAAATAGTTTATTCATATTTTAGTATGTTGTTGTTTAAAATGTTCTTTTTTTCTCAAGTGATAACAAGAATTATATGGAAAACACAGGTATTGTGCTGTGCACTTCATTGACACAGGATAAAAGAATGGCCCTGATCTGAAGACTGTAACAAAACTTGGAATGATAAAGTCAGTTTTACACAGGGGAGACTAAGGTCTAAGTTCTAGTCTGTGGCCTTAGCAGCAAATTTTGTTAACATATTCACAGTTCTTACTGGAACTGTTAAGAAATTGAAAGGAGTAATTTCAGAAATGTGATGAAATTCACATCTAGTGGAAAATGAGTGAATAGATTTATTAATCAATATTAATTTGCATGACACATTCGGAAATTATCTCCACAAACAGATTCTTTACAATCATTTGTGAAATTAAATGGTATTCTGTTCCTCGCTGAATAGTTTAGATAACAAGAACAGTGGGAATTTTGATATACACATTTTGTAGCTCACATTCAGATCCTGCTCAGGCTGCTTGTGAGAATTCACAGGAGAGAAAGTGGTTCCCCAGATACACACGCACAGTAAATACAGAGTTATTTCAAAGCACTCCACATTAATTAGGTTCAAAATCCAAATGAATATTCACAGAAATAAACGGAATGATTTGCTCAACGCTTTGGTGCCTAAGATGTTGCACACAGCCAACTCTCACTGATATCTCTGCAGTGGCAGGAGAAAAGCACTGCTGCTCTGCGAGGCCCAAGGGCACGGGGCAGGCTGGGTCCCGTTTCCATCCTACACAGCACCTGCAGATGTAATCCTGAGGGAGTTCTCTGTTGGGTTTGGTGGCACAACGACCTGAGGAGCTTGGGGAGGCCTGGAAAGGACACTGGCAGGTGCTGTCGGTTACAGATGCAAAGGGAGGAATACAGCACAATTTCAGGGGATTTACGCAAAGGTCCCACGATCTTCCTTCACACGCACCATCCTGAGGTCACTGCTAAGGCACAAACCAGGCTCTGTTCCACAGCAATTGCGCAGGTAAAGAAGGCCCTATTTCATCCCACAGCACACTCTTTTTGGTGGGCTACAGGAAGTATGAAAAGCTGGCTTGGAACTGACTGGGACCGGTTCTTATCTGCTGAGAACTGATGCAGTGATCTGGTGCACACAGAGATGTCTGTATCCAACAGCCTGAGCAGTGACAGACAATTGCTCCCTTCTTCAACACAACTGCTGCCCACAGAGGTACCGATCCAAATGAGAAGTTGTGGATCAAAGAATTCAAAACATTTTCTAGCCTTCATTCTTTTAACTGGGGAGAACTAACTGCAAAACTCATTTGCATCAAAGTGTATAGGACATCCATTTTATAGCACCTGGATAAAATAATGATAGGATTTCAAGATCCTGTGATGGTTTCTTAGAAAGGGGATGAGGAAGGAGGAACAGACTGAATATTCTCAAGAATTAGAAAGTATAGCCATAGACTAGGATATTAAAAGCCTGTCTTGCAGAATTTATAGACTGCTATTAGGATTTAAATCTGTCAGTCTACCCTTGAAAAGACATTTGACTGAAATTATGGGTGGTGGATCTGTGTGTAGGATTAACAGCTTTCAGCTCTCTGGCAGCTCTGTCTCACTGCTGAGGTATTTGATGCTCAAGACTGGTGACAGCAGACCATTATTTACTCAGTGAAAATTTCTGGAGCATATGCTAAGAAGGGGCTAGGGCAGAGAAACTGAATAGTTTACAAGAAAGCAAAACTGTAGGGAAGATTCTTCCCTGGAAAGCTCTTGGAATATTGCTAATGATCTCAACAGAGATACAGAATGCTCTGCAGAGCACAGTGCTTCAAGCACTTGGGAAGAAAATGGGGGTTTCTCATGGGGTCACTGCTCCACCTGAAACAGGGACAGAAGTCTGAAGACAAAAGCACCCTCTGGAAGAGGAGCTGTGGATCTTGCTGTGATTTCAGAGCCATGCCTACTTTGAAGAGTAACCCTGAATCTGTACATTGAGTTGTCTGATGCTGGAGACCTCTCTTATTCCTGCTGGAATTAGGCTTGAAGGGGTCCTTAGAATTAAAACAATTGGTGGCCAAAACGACCATTAGTGATGAAGTAAGTGCTAGGAGACAGCAAAGAATTTAGCCAGCAGGTGAGAACAGAAGGTCCATGCTGCTCACGCTGCTTGGCTTCTTTCTGTAACAAAAGCTGACACTACTAAAGAAGTTAAGATAGCTGAAGAAAAAATCTGTATACCCTCAGAGGCAATAATTCCTATCAAAACCTTACCAGGGGAAGCCTCAAGATGCCATGTTTAATCAGAACATGCAAGCAAGCAGAGGCTGGTAACACACAGCCATTAAAAATTAATTTTTTCAGAGGACATCCTCTGAGGTTCTTAGTCTTTCTGGTAATTATAGGAAGAATGTTCTGACAACACCCTCCTGCAGCCAAGACAGCACATGCTGTCAGTGCTAAACAATACAGTCTGAAGGAGTGCCCTTTTAACAAAGAGCAGTCGGGGATTTATGAGGAGGAAGAAGATGTAGGATAAGATGAGAATGGCTTGAGATCACCAGTAAACACAGATTTGTCTTCTGCACTGATTTGGAACCTGCACGTCAAGAATGTATTGTACTGCTATTTTCAACAAGCAGATCCAAAGAGACCCACCATGGAGTTGGCGACTAAAATTTCCTGCTGCGTGTTTCCCGTAAGTAACAGCCTAGCCCCTGGCCCTCCTTTCCTGCTGCGCTGGTTTCAGCTGGAATAGAGCTGATTTTGTTCTGAGCAGCTTGTATAGCTCTATGCTCTGGATTTGTGCTGCAATCACTGTTGGTAGCACAGGGATGTTCGGGCTATTGCTGAGCAGAGCTCACAGAGCTGAGGCCTTTCCTGTCCCTCACCCCACCAGTGAGGGGCTGGGGGGGCACAAGGAGCTGGGAGGGGACACAGCTGGGACAGCTGACCCCAAGTGACCCAAGGGATGTCCCAGACCGTGTGGGGCCATGCTCAGCACACAGAGCTGGGGGAACAAGGACATTCCAGGGACATTCAGAGCGATGGAGCTTCCCACGTCACTGTCACATGTGATGGGGCCCTGCTCTCCTGGGGATGGATGGACACCTGACCAGCCATGGGAAGTGCAGAATGAAGTTCTTGTTCTGCTTTCCTTGTGTGCACAGCTTTTGCTTTATCTGTTAAACTCACTTGATCAACCCGCAAGTTTCTCACTCGTCCCTTTCAATTCTGCCCCCATCCCAATGGGGCAAGTGAGTGAGCAGCTGGGGTCAGCTGCCTGCTGGAGTTTGCCTGTAACACTTGGAAAGCTTCTGTGTTTGAGCTGTAACCCTCCTGCCCAAGGAGCTTCATGCTGGCTTTTGGCCACAATGCATTTGTGCCGCTTCCATGACTGAATGGGAACCTGCATTCTTGTGCTGCTATCAGCAGTTACATATTAAGGGCTTAAAAGCTGCAAATGGCTCAGGAGTTCAGGAATGTATTCCTTCTCACTCCCTTTGTCACAGACAGGGTACACAGGCTGGTACTGCAGAGGTCTCCCTACTGCTGCCATATTCCCCCTCACATTCCACTGTTACTGTCAGCTCTGTATTGACCTGAAAGCAGCTCCAGGGGCCATAATTGAATCACCACGGCTAATCATGGATATGATTGATTTAAAGGAAATACATTATTATTTAAATGAGCAGAAATATCAGGATAAAACATCCACCTAGTTTCCAAGATCTGAGCAGATGGCTCAAAAGGAAGACAGATATTTTAATTTTCAGATATGCAACTGATAACTCTCCCCCTCTCTCCTTTTCACTGCCCCCGTCCCTTCTGTCCTTTCTGTCCCAATTTCTATGAAAATGACCTAATAATCAGTGATGTCACAATGACTTTGGAGATTCCCTATGTATCACTGATAGCTTCTCGGAGTGACAACTTTGCAACACCTAACTTGTGCAAACAGGCTTCCAGCAGACAGACTTTAGATTTTCATATAGAACAGGTCACAATTCACAGTTTCAAAGCAAACAAGGTCTTA
Source organism: Origma solitaria (assembly GCA_013397895.1). NCBI lineage: Eukaryota > Metazoa > Chordata > Aves > Passeriformes > Acanthizidae > Origma > Origma solitaria. The sequence continues at coordinate 1,527,044 of VZRL01007031.1, forward strand.
CATGAAGATTCCCAAGTATCTAAGTGTCTTGCTATAAGCATAAAATACAGAGCAAAGGCAGATTCAAATAAAAGTAGCCTGATGGAAGCCTTACCCAAAGTAAAACTGAACAGATCTCCTCCTTCCCCAAAACACCATGGATGCACATGTCCAGACAGAACTTAAACCTCACAATAATAAATGAAGCACTGACAAAAATGTGAACATCACCACTTACAGAAAGCATAGAAAGGGCATAAGCCTCAAATCCTGAGCAAGACGGTTATCTTTGGGTTCAATGTAGTAGCTTTACTTCTTTTTCCCTTTTCACTTCAGAGACTTCAGAGGACTTTATCTATATCCAGGCTAAGGTCACCGCAGAAGTACTTGAAGGGGAAATTCAAATGGTAACTGCTCAGCAGTGCAAATGGGTGACCAAAGAAATTCCCTGGGATTGAGGGCAAAAAGGCCCAGCTGCAGAAGGGCTGAGCTGCCTGCAAGCTGGAATGCTGGAGGCACAAGGACTCCCTGGAAAGGAGTGAAGCTTCCCCTGCTGGTGAGATAAGAAAAACCCACAGCACTGTCTTGCAGAAATCCTGGAAAGCCGTGCCCAGGGCCACCTTAGGGCAGCAGATGGCACTGAGGATGGAAGCCATGCCGGGCTGAGGCACCCTGTGCCAGTGCTCCCTGCACGGGTGCTACTCCCACTGGTTATAAGGAATCAGGCTGGGATGCATCTTGGCAGACTCTGTGCAGAACCACCAATGGTGGTAAGGACTCTGTCCAGTGCACTTTAAAAGTATATTAAGCACAAATGTGCATTTAATTTGCCTCAAGGAGTACAACAGAAGTTCTCTATCATATTACTGAAATTAGGTTCCTGCTGTGAGAGACTATTTTCAGTCTGTAAATCTACTTGAACTTAGTTTGCTCTAGCAAGAGATCTTAAACTACATAAAATATTTTTTAAAACTCAAATTCCTGTCCCCTTCTCTACCCCACAAACTCACTCTCACCCGAAGCTGAATTGCTGCATATACAGACTGACAGCAAAATGGAAGCCAGATCTCTGTGATACGAAACATTTATCCTCCATTAAGCCTTGGAATAAATTATGATGGGCAGTTTTTAGTTATTAATATCTCCTTTTCAATCATGTTGTAATGCCCTGTGCCATATTTCCTGGACATGTAACTAATGTTTCTGTGTGATTTGTTTGCACCACCGAAAGCCTGGCATCAATAAGCTCCATTCCCCCAGGAACAGTTCAAGTTGAAACATGAGTGCTGTGTAGGGAGCACAGTAAAATACTGCACTGACTTTGCAAAGCTGCAGGAGAAGGAAATTGCTGTAAAATAAGCATTGGTCTTTATCTGTATTATCCTCCTAAAGCATCACCTTTTAATCTAGTAAAAATCACCTACCATCCTCTTCTCCATCTCCCCAATTTTATTTGTATTGACACTCCTAGGATGTTGTAAGGGTTCTTCTCCCCCACAATGTCAGTGATTTGTTTTCAAACAATCCTTTCTTTTCCCTGAAGTTCTAGCTTTCCTATGTTTTACTGTTGTGAGAGTCTCACTGGTAAAAGTCTTGGCAGAAATCTCCAAGGAACTTTCCTATCCTTATTTTACTATAACTAATAAATTATAGATTCTGATCTTGAGGAGAATAAACAAAAATAAGTCCCTTTGTTCTCTGTTCTCCTCACACACCACTTCTAAAGACTGTCATTCCTACTTGGATTATCATGAATTTCAGTGCTCCTCAAAGAGAGAGATTCAGACTGAGGGGAAAAAAAAAAAAGCTGAGGGTTTTTCCTAACAAATTGTTGGCAACAGCTTTATTCAAACTCAGCACAGGTCACACACCGTAACAACTTCCACATCACACCTGCAGCCTTCTACCTAAGCCACAGTGGATCTGATAAAGAGGTACAACCTGGACTCGAGCACTGCGGATGGAGGACGATTTGCCTCTTTTCTGGCTTTTTCTGCCATTCTCACAGTGTAACTGTGCTTGGCACTGAGACACAAGAGCAGGCAATGACAGTGTTCTGCAACTGTCTTTTCCCATGGTCAAATGGGCCAAACCACCCAAGTTTGGGAACACTACGGAATTTTATCTGCAGAAATGATAACTCTCATATAGAAAGAGTGTGGCAGTGTAAGTCACCTCCAAATGGGAAGTCCTATGTACTTCTCATTAAGAATGATAATGCAGGCACTGAAAAATATACAGAGTGATTTTCTATAAGCCAAACTTTCTAATTAATCCTGCATTGTGTCTATTGACATTAATTTATCAATGTCAATGCTGATTTTATATCTGCTGACGGTCATTTAGCAAACACAATGTTCCAAAAAGGTGGAAGGCCACCAGCATACAAACTGCTTGAATTTAAAAACTAAAATAAAAATAAACAAATTCCTGATAAAAACGAAAATTTGGAAGTCTCAAAAGGCAAGAATATTTGATTACTAAGAAGTGGGAGAGTGGTTTCTTTCCTGAAATATTACTGCGTGAAATAAAAAAAAGAATGCATACGGAATAAATGCTGAGTATAGGGAATTTCATGTTATTATAGCCATGGAAATGTAAAGTACAGAATCTATCTGTCCATCAATCATATAAAGGCCGTATATACTATACAGCCAGCAAGGCACTTGCACAATTCAAGCTTTATTTACTTTTAGGAAGCGTGAGAAGATACAAAAGAATGATGCGCCCATCAAGTCAGCTTCATCTGTTTCCTTCGATGACACCGCCAAGTTAATCAGAAACACCATCCTGTGTGGCTGCTCCAAGGTATGTGATGTTAGCATGGATATTTGGTCTACTCTGGCAGTAGCCAGGCTAAGATAAATTACTCTTGCTCAACCAAAATTGGGTTGCCCTGCACAGGAGGTTTTATGAGGCAGAACTAGTTTTCCAAGGATTCACAGCACAGAAATTATTTGGCATATTATCTGTCATAACAAACCTTGAGAGTGGCACACATTTTTTAAAGCCTTCAGCAGATATTTGCTAATTTACTTTAAGAGCCAGACTTTCTGCTTCCTATCATTAGACTGTGGTCAGAACCAGCCACTGTAATTCATTCACTATTCCCCACTTTTTCCACTCTTCTTCAACACACAGTGTGTGAGCACAAATCTACCAACCAAAATGCTGCTCCATGGGCTAGCAGACCATGCAGGAATTGGAAGGTGTTGTTTTGACAGACAAGGCCCTGCTCCATAGGCACAATTACTTTCTGGGGACAAAGCAAGATGTGTCACTGTGGAGCATTACCTGTCCGAGCTGTGGCACTGAACAAGGCCATGTTACCCCTCTGCACCTTATTCTCCCTGCCTTCACAAAGACAGATGCCCTACACAACCCATTAGGACTCTCTCAAATGTAGAAGCAAAAATAATGTTGTGATTTTATTTATTCATAAATAGTTATTACACTTAGAACACAGGGAAGCTCTATGAGAAGCACATAAAATCACACCAAAAGGCAGGTTTATTGCCACAGACTAAGTCTGAACACGTTTAGTAACACAACTGTGGGGATTCACAGTATTTATTTTTCCTCTATGTAATGAGATTTTTTGATTGACTACTTATTTTTAAACAGCTGTAACGAAATAGCAAACATTTTTATTTAAATTATTTTCTAAATAATATTGATAGTATTTTCCTCCTCTGGAATTATGTTTTCTTTGTAGAAACAGAAGATAAACTAAACCAAGGCAACCCTGCAATCCTTTCTTTACCTGCATTCTCACCTTTGGAACAATCCCTCAGGTAGGGATGAATGATACGAATCAAAATGCACTTGGAATAAATTCACTTCAGTTACACATTTGGAAGACCCCAGAAAGTACTATTATATTGATCCAATTGTTGGAGGCAATTACACAGAAACTCTCTTGGCACCCATGGCACTACTAAAATCTTTAGAAAATGTAATTCGGTGCTTAATAAAACTTCACAACCCAAGACAAAAAGAGACTGAGAAAAAAAAAAAAAAGAGGAGAAAGAGACTATTTGCATTAATAACAGCATAAGGATATTAAAATTCTTGAGGCATTTCCTCCCCCTAAGAAACACCTTCATAAACAAAAAGGCATTCAGAAAGCACTTGTGCCTTGCAAACTACACAGCTCATTTTCTGGGGTATTTGGAAGTTCCTGATTTATTATTTTTAACACTGAAATGATCCAGAGGAGTACAGCCTGCCTTTCTCCAAACTAATCAAAACCCCACCATGGGAGATGTCTCCTCTTTCACCAGCAGCATTTTGGATATGGGGAACAGTAAGAAGTCAGCACTTTTTGTCTGATCACAGGCAGTTAAATCCCAACCAAGAACAAAATGCTGCAAGAGGCACTGGTGTCTCACAGCAGGTGTGCACAGATAACAATCAGGAAAACCCCATTTTGCACCACCAGCAGCTCTAAGCTGGGTGTTTAACCTGGCAGCTCAGCTGAGTAGGTAGGCAGGTACTTTTTCATTGTTCTTAGAAGGCTTCGTGGTCTCATTCCCTAGCACTTTAAAAAGAACCCTCAAATCCCTGTCATTGACACACGTAACTTCTGAGCTGTGCCTGACCCATGCGACGCGACACTGTCATCAATGTACAAATGTCCTGTCATTTACTTCCATTAAATGCACCTCCATCACTTCTAGGGGTTTTTAAATGTTTTCTTCTTTTTACCTTGGTTCACATGTTTTTTGAGCTGCCTTTAACATCCCAACTTATATTGCTTAGCAGTGCTACTCCTTAGCAGAGGTTTACTGCTAAGTATTTTTAGCAAGTACCTATCATTAAACAAACAGGTGTGAAGGTAGACTGGAACTTGCTGGAATTAACTGCTGGATTAACATTTAGACAAGCTAACTAAATCTGTAAGAAAGTGCCCTTCAGTGCCTTACATGAATGACATCAATAAACCACAAGCATCTTCCGTTAACTCAGAAGTCATATACGATCTTGAGTTATCTACATTTCGTGTCCATAGATCACACTAAAGGCAGAAAACTTAGAAAAACATAAAAATGCAGAACAGCATGAAAAACCTGAACTCCTAAAAAACCAACTTGTGCAGTCACTCAACATATGATACAAACCAACATACAAGGCTTGAGGTGGGAATGGAAGGTGAGAGAAGGCAATTGAGTTACTACAGGCAAAGAGGCTGTGCAACACGGAATCCAAACAGGCAGCACCCCACTGCCTGCAGGAACCCAGGAAGGTCTGGAAGACACTCCTTTTAAAGGACAGCAATCCATGGATCACTCTGGGTTTGAAAAATTTCACGGAGTATTTGAAACAGCCAGCTTCCTTGAACAAAAGAAAGATATCCAGGAGAGCCTCAGAAAATCCATCCATCCCCTGGTTTCTAATGCCCTTTCCACAACCAGTCCTTACAACTCTTACTACAAAGACAACAAAACAAATGAGACCTTTTCAGGTTCCATATGCAGACAGGCTTAGAACATATTCTTAACCTAATAAAACCAAACAGAAGTACAAACAAACAGGGGAGATGTCTTCTAAACACTTGACTGCAACCCCCTCACAGCCAGAACCTTGGTGACCCCTTCATCCTCCATCTGCACCCTTTCCTACCAGGAGCAGCCTCTCTTCTCCCAGATACCTTTCTCAGCCCTTTGCCACTGGGTAGAGTGGAATGGCTATAAAGAATGGTAAATCACCTTCTCACCAACTGCTCCATTACAGTTGTTATTGCTGGGTCGAAGAAGGTCAGGGTTTAGATACCCCAGCAGGTACCAACTGAGTGACAACATTGATTTAGGCACCTGTTTCTGACAGGAAGCAGCCACCAAACCATCCAGGGACCTTACAGAAAGTTAGAGACTTCCTAGATTATGCATCACCAAAATGTGCTGTTGGGAGGTCTCAGTGAGAGGCCTAGGTATTAATGACTTTAACAGGACTAACTCCTCACTTATTCAAAGCTAAACTAATGACAGAATACCACATAAGTTAATTCAGGTTTAATCTTCGAGTATTTGCGCAAGGAAATCTTTAAGGAGTATCATCAACAACTGTGAGACTTGTGCCTCATGCTGAACCTCAGTCTGACACAACATGCTTTGAAGTCAACAAAAAACCCTCTGTCTTTGAAGGATCAGGGATTTTGCTTACTTGTGGCTGCCTCAGTTGTCTATTTTTCATCTCCTTCCTCTACTCTGAACAACACAGAAGAAAGAAAAATATTAAACCTGCCTCACAGGTTCAGTTCTCAGACCCGTGATTTATAAAGGAGATGATGGATAGGAAGCTAAAAGCAAACACAGAATGAAGTAAACATCCCGAATGTATATGCTATGAGAAGAGGGGATCTCTTCCCTTGCTGGATGCTGCCATTTAATGCAGCTTTAAATTAACGGCCTGTTATTTAAGTAATTTAAAGGTTCAAGTTGATCCCTTCTATTATTTTTCTCCAAGGATTTAGAATATTGACAGAAAGCTATTCCACAGTTCGAGTTACAGAGAAAAGACGTTACCTGCTATCAGAGAAAAGGAGACAGGGTCGTTTCATAACACCAGGCTATTTCAGTACAATAGCAGTTCATTTCACTTCAAACATCCTTCTTTCTCACCTTTTTGTTTCCACTGTACTCTATCCTCCCAGCACCAAGAATTAAAGCAGTGAAAGAAATGCAAAGCTCCTTCTGCCCTAACAAGACTCTAGTGACCTCAAAAGATGAGCTGTGAGAAGCAGTAAATCCTAGGTCGCACGCCAGAGAAGATGCCATCATATGAACTAATGAGAAACCTGAGGTAGTTGCTAATTTGGTAAAGCAAACCATCTGATATCTTCAATAGACAGGCAGGTTGAAGCGAGCAGCTCTGGTGTGTGCTGTGGGGTTACAGCTCACTAGAGCCACAGCTGCCAGCACCTGATCAAGAGAGGCAAGCTTTGCAGAGCCCCTGAGGAGCTCAGAGTTGGAGCACTTGTCCCGTCTGGGCTTGCTCTCCAGGAGAAGAGGCGACTTCAGCCTCCCAGCACCTCCCAGCAGCCCCTCCAGGTCCGAGCGAGGATGGAAAACATGCAGGACCAGCAGCAGGAAGGGGAGTGAAAATGTGCTCGGCTGAGCCTGAGCCTGGGGAGGGAAAGTATTTCTCTAAGGGACAAATGCTTCGGCTTTTTTTCTAAATAGATGGATCACTGATTATGTTTGTGGTAGTTGCCAAGAAACTAAGGAAAACTCCCTAAGTCAAGCCAGCTATGCCCCTCACAAATATTCTATTTGATGAACTATATGCTTATCCTTATATTAAATTCAGATTAATTTTACAAGAACTACTCCTGCATAATAATAAATGCTCTCAATGCCAAGGTGCATTTCCTCCCTAGCAAAAAAAAAAAAGGGGTATAATAGAAACCACAGCTGAGAGGTCTGAAGGTACTAACAAATTCCCTCATGCCAGTAAAATGACAAGAACTGATTCTTACAAACGATTAGCAAGCTCACACTCACAAGAAATGAAACAATGCTCTACTCAGCACTGTCAGACATAAGGTGGCAGCCAGAACAAAGGGTTTCAGTGATCCAGCCCTACACAGTGCCTGTTTCAGACAGCAACCAAGATAAGCCTCATGTTTTATCTTATTCTGATGGGTTTTGAGAATTCTAGTTTCTAGCTTTTAGCAACAAAATTTGGGTTTCAGGGAGACCCCAAGCTGCCTGATGTGGTATTTCTGATCACTTGTGTCAGGAGCCAAACACTCGGGAGTCCTGTGAGTGCTGGGACAGATGAGAGAAGAGGCCCCAGCTCACAGCCAGTCCCTGGAGCTGGACCTTTGTCCCTGGGAAGGGATCCCACAGCCTGCCTGGGGACCTGGCCACGGTGAGCTGTCCTTGCACCAGAGGCCTCCTCTGCACAGCAGTGGCTGAACTTTTGTTTTCTCACCGCCAAATGGCCATTCCTGTTCAGGAGACATCTAGAATGCAGATCTCCCACTTGAGCCACTTCCGAGACACAGGACATCATTTAAGCTGACTGACAAAACCCAGCCAAATAAACCCTTCTGGGTATCACATTTAGACACATTCTGCACATTCTAAAAAAAGCCAAATCAGTGACATCTAACTGCAAAATAATGAGCTTTACAGTTCAGACCAAGGCTGTACTATCCAATATGTAGCTGGGGGCAGGTACAGGCACACAGGTGAGGGCGAGAGGCAAAGCCAGCGACCACACACTCTGCTAGTCTGACATTCTGCTCTCAAGGATTAATTAAAAGTACCCATGCATGTTTAGCAGCTATTCTCCAGTTTACGGTTATTGACACATTTTTCCGCAAGAAGGAAACTGCAACTCTTAGTGATTCTGAATTCAAGTAAAAAAAAAAAAAAAAGAAAGCAGAAATATTTTCTAGAGAATTATCAGACATGTTGTTTAACCAACATTCTTTAATCACTGCTTTGTTTAAAAACAGTGCTATAAAAACATTATTAACACAAGTACTGGTGATCTACATTCCATTAGTCCATAAAACTTGATAAACTATCAATAGTTCAACTGCCATCAGCATTTTTTGACTGCTTTATGATACAAATAAATTGAGTAGGCTGAGCTTTAATTCCAGTTTTATAATAATGCCCCTGGTAAACTTGATCTGGCTTTCAAATCACTGCAGCAATGCAGCTGAAAAAATTAAAACATATTTTACAGTGAAAGAGCATAAACAAATCATTTTCATTTCAAACTACTAGCATTCATTTTATATTTTTTTATGCAGGTACTCTTTCTGTATCTTTAAATATTTCATTGCTGATTTGCCTACTAGAAATCAGGAGTGAGTAGAAAGGTCAGAAATCACTGTCTAGGAACTTCCATAGCTGACAGTCTAAGGATTGCCTGCATGCTGAGGACAAATCCATCCTTGGGTACTCCTTACGGTGGGAGTGCTAGGCACCTTTCCTTTCTCTGCTTCTGAACAGTAACACCATTAAATATTCCCCTGAGAAACTGCCACGCATTTCCCAGGGCACACATGCACTGCTGGGGAAGGGGAAAGAGGTGCAATAATTCAGGAGACAATAAACTGTTGAGCAATGGCATCTTGCCAGCTAATATAAGCTCAAACTCAAAAACCAAATGTAGTAGGGATAGGAAACAGACCTTCACAATGAGCAGAACAGTCACGAAAAAAATGTCTAACGGGGTTTATTACAAACCCATTGAAGAGAATCACGTTCCTAACAATGAGCAGCCAACCCAACAGCTCAAGATGTGAGAGATAATATCTGCTCATATGGTCAGTGTAACAGCAGCACTCAAGGATTCCACACTGCTGCAAGCACAGTGGAGACAGACTCAGACCCCCAGATTTAAGCTTAATACCAAAGGGAAAACAAAAGGGCAAAAGGAAGGACTTACTGCCCTTATTTTAATGCTGGAGGACTGAGGCATGGAGCATCAGTGCAGTCCAGGGCTAACGCTTTAACACCACTGTAAGCCATTAGAAATTAATTCTTGCAGACATTCCAGCAAATAACTCCACATGATCAGGACAAATGTACTCATCATTTGCACTTTCAGACAGTCTAAATTGCACCCATATTGTGCAATATTATGTCCAACATTTGCTATTTGTGCAGCTAGATCTTTTATTAAAACATCTAGAAAATAGCCAAACCAGTAAGCCAAAAAAGGCATATTCTTCGTTCTTTGATTTTAATTAAGAAACTGCAGGGAACATCTCCCTTCAAAAATACCACTCTAACTGGTAAGTGGGTAGTGACAGAAGGCTAATTTAAGTAAAAACAATAATGTGAGACAACTGTGTAAATGTACTGCCCATAAAATGCCTCATCTTTGTATTATCATTTAAGTAAGAACTGAATCTTACTAAAAAAAACATTTTTCTGTGCAGAAAAAAAGGTTTATTAGAAGATCAGAAGCATATGCTTTTTTCCTTTTCATCACTGCTTTCCAGCTCAGTATTATTAAAGACTTCATAAATTCAAATTAGATATTGAGCAGCTCATTGAAGGTACTTAAGGTCAATTATTAATAATAACCTAAACCACTCAAATATTACTGACATTAAAACTTAAGAAGTAATTTCAAAGTACACCACCAAGTTGCATTGAAAGAAATCATGATATTACAAGTTTCTTCACTTTTTCTAACTTCTGTTGTTTGGCAGAGCAGACCAGAAATACAAATGATCATTCCAGTCCTCCAGGAAGTCTTTTATTCCGAGGATTTAAAATATTAATATGTGACTAAATGAAGTGAATAAAAGGCCTGTCTCCTGTATCATTATGAAGGGAAAAATAAAGGAGTTAATTCAGATGTCTATTAGTATTCATTTTAAATCATGTAGCTCCACTGGAGACAATGAAATCATGGCACTGTAAAAGCAGAGTTATGCAGCAGGCAGCTCTTCAGGCTGAGCAGCATCAAACTCTGTTAGCACACTGATCAAAGAGATGTATCTTAATAAAACTCAGCCTGGGAGCATGATGCCGACTGACTGGAGCTCAAGGATGGCTTTCTGTCTGGAACTGCGGGCAAGGTCCTGCTCCACAGCACACACAAGCAACTGTGAACATACAGAAACACCTTCCTTCTGCTTTACCTTACTCAGGCCTCATGAAACTCACCATTTTCCCAGCTACCGCCAAACCCTGGGCACCAAAAGCTCAGGAAATCAAAGTGGCAATGAAATACTGCACTGCTATGACAGCGTGTGCATCATGCTCGAAACAGCACATCTCACTTGCAGCATGTCCTGAGCTCTGCCGACGTGCACTGCCTCTGTCCTTAGCTCAGGACCCTCGTGCCACATAGGAATGCAGGGAGTGTTTCAGAAATGCAATTGTTTTGGTAAGTCTGCACAAATAAACTAAATTCTTTTTATAGGAAACCCAAACAACTATTTCCTAACAGATCCCAGCATCGTATCTGTGACACCTTCTGGACTTCTTCCTCGACCAGAGTCAAACTCTTTAGACCAACTGCCTTTTCCTCTGGAAGTCTTAAAGGTCTCCAGTTCATTTCATATCTGCCTTTCTTTGCAAACACTGTGGAAAGAAAATTTCCATCACAAAGGCTTATGAAAGTATTGACTAAAACCCCTTAGTACAGAGAATACCAGTTTTCTCCAGGTTATTTCTCATACCTTGTTTATGGGAAGGAATTTTTAGAACATCTCTAACTTTTTACAGGGAGAACCACACAGCTGCACTAAAAAGTACTAAAAATAAAACCTACTAAATCCTGTTTTCTAAGACAGCAGTGTTACATCAATGCTACAAAACAACTTTCACCATGGTATTATTCCTAGGAGAAAAGGAGATTTCAACACACTTCTGGACTGAGTGTTTTTCTACTATGTAGTTGCAGACTGCAGCTTCCATCTCTTTCTATTAGTTTTCCACATCCAACAACCACACTACTGTCTGTGGGTGCAAAAACTTCCAGTGCCCTGGAAATCTAGAAAATAAATTTGAATAAGCTGTTATTGACACTTGGGGGAAAAATGATGTGTGTTTAACCCGTGTTTCTCCCTCCTCCTCCCTCCCACTCTGCTGGCAACTCTTAATTTTCAGGGTGCTGAAATGGAACATAGATTAGTTGCAAGTAATTTGTCTTCCCTTTTCTTCATGGAATTATCTAACTGCAATGGCTACTCTTAACAAGCAATTAAAACTTAAATTGTGTACTCTAAGGACACAGTCACATGAAAATGGAACAGAAAATAATGCCTGGTTGCAAATCCTTTGTTTACAGTGCAGCTAATCATCCTGCAGAGCTGGGATAAGAAGGGTCTGCACATTCTCCTGCAATGAGAAAGTAAGTCCAAGAACAAAGGGGGATGAGTATTCCAAGTTCTTGCTGATACCAAAGTTGTCTCATTCCAAGAGAATATCGGCCTTAGAGCAGGAGAACCAACTCTGAGGCATACCACCTCACCCTGTGCCACACTGTCCAACTGCAGCCAAACGTGAGCCAACCTGCCAATCCCTGTGACCCTCACACAGGAGGAGGTCTGACTGTGAGTCTGATCTAACTCTGCCTAGACCTTAAAGAACTCAGTAGATTTGTGTTGCTGTCTGAGCAAGAGATCCATTTCTGGATGACCCCAATGTTGAGAAGATGATGTCTTGAAGGATGTGTCTAAGATCTCTCACTGCAATCCTAGAAGTCAAACTCCCCGAGACATTCTTTTCATGTGCATTCCGTGGGCCTGGATGCATAAATGACTGGCAGATGCTCGATGTAAAAATTATCTCTCATGTGGGAGGAAGAATTCCACAAGTGTAGGTTAAAAACATTTCGTAAGAATATAAGAAAGTCATTGTACATGAACAAGGGTCTATTTATTCTAATTTACTTTCTCACAGGACCAGATGCTACAGGTGCAAAAATAATCTTAGTTCTGGCATTTGGTAACTCCGCAAACAAAATCCGTTCCCTTGTGCTTGAGCTGCAATCATCTTTCATTACATAATCACAGCTCTTTTTCCCAAAGAACTCCAGCCTCAGTTATGGCTCAGAGTGAATGCTGGTCAATTAAGCACCCAGCAGGTATTATTTTGTTTAATCCTTATTGCTCCTTATAACGCACACTAACATGCCAAAATATTCACTGCATGCTATTTAACCCTTAGAAACGGATTAATGCTGGATAAACTTTCCCACGTCTCTCATCCTGAGACCCTGCTATGTCAGGAAAATGAAGTAAAAAATAATAAACTATCCATGTGAGATGCTTTTCCTACCAATCTGGAAGATTTCCCTTTTTTCTTTTGGCTAACTTGGAGTTTGCTCCTTCCCAGGTGGAGGAGAGAAAGCCTGATCTCTGGTGCCAGAGCTTCTGGCCCGCTTAGAATGGTCCCACTGTTTTCTGTTCACACGTGGTGTCCCAACGCAACCTGTGTTGCTTTGAACCTGCTCCTGTCCTTATGAACCCAAGCTCTGAGTGGTGCGCCCTGGCCAGACAGCCCCAGCAGGACCCCAGCGCTGTGCTCAGCAATTGGTACCACTGTGTGTGCAAACACACCTGCACTCAGCACGGAGAGCAAGGAGAGCTGTACACATACACCACTCCTGTTCCACTACAGCATCATCTCTTTCAGTGCACAGGGAAGATAGCACTTCAAACCCTCCTCCTCCTCCCAGCCACTTCACTGATGGTCCATCTCACCATACACAGCTCAAGCACACTAAGCTGAGCTCTAAACAAACAAAACCAGCTGCTGGTGAACATCATGAATTGGACACTGAAAGGAGAACATAAAATTCAGTAATTTCCCAACAAAAATATCTGTTTTATCACATTTGCAGGTTCTGAAATACAAGCAATATTCCCATAAAACACAGCTGACACCTTCCCAGGTCTAGCTTTGGGTCCCTGCTATGATGCACTTGGATCTAGGAAAGGATTGTTTAAAAGACAATTCCATAGAGTGTGTCACAGTGCTGCTTTCTCCCCGGGCAATCTCCATTATCCCATCAAGTTGTGCAGGCAACTCCTGCAGCACCTCTGCACTTTATGTGAAAGCACCTCCTTTTAAGAAGATAGAATGATGTTCTATAAGCAAACACCAGGATGAATTTAACAACAAACAAACCTATTATTAAATTTCCACCGTCCTTCTGCATTTCACAGGGCTAAGATTCACTCAGCACTCTTCCCTGATGTGGTCTCTGTAAGCTCAAGGTAAGAAAAATTACAATTCTTCGTGAATCTAAGAAACAATATATGGTTCATGAGATGTATGGTAATATCTTTTAAAATATATATATAAATTGCATAGTATTGGTAATTACAGGAGGCTTTACCATATAATAGTTATAGTATTTTACTCGTCACCCATAGCACCTAAAGCACAGAAACAGCCCACCAAAAGGCTACTTCTGTGCATTCCACTTGAAAAGATGTTGTTCTTCTGTAAGAAGTGTCCTTTATTTACTGGCACTATGTCCTAGAACTCCCTTCATTTTGCTTTCCTCTCTTTTAAAAAAGTACAGATGAATTAAGAAATATCTGCTGTTCACATGAAGATCGATTCCTGCCTAAATTTGGTGTTTGGTTCATGACCCTGAGATAACTGAGATCTTTATTTTGCAAGTCTTATGCCTTGTTTGAGATATTTTGTTCAAACTTAAAACAAGCAAGGAAACGGAAATAATTTCAGAGGGATTTTTGTAGGGCAAATGAGATCAGTTTACCATTTCAGAGTACAAATCACAACCACGTTCATAGTTAAGACTCGTCCATGAGCCCTCCTGTAAGGGAGACATAAAGAAAATGTAGCCATCTCCAAATCCTGCTGCCTGTGATTGCACCCTTCCACCTCTCCTCACAGCTCCTGCTGGCAGCTGTGCCGCACAGCCATCCATCGAGGGGCTCGGGTGCCTTTGCAGCCCTGCTACCTCCTGCACACGCCTGGCTCATGGCAGGTGGGCTTGGTACCCACTGCCGGAGTCCCACTGCAGTCAGCAACCACAGACCCTGCAGACACAGCTCCAAACCTCCTGCCTCAGCTACCTGGGTGCTTTTGGAGATGTACTCTCAGTTATCCAACAGAAATGCCCATTTCCCCTGCTAACAGCAAGGGAATTCTAACCATCAGCCTGAAACTTGCACTGTAACTGTCACAGGGTCACACACTGTGTCACAGGTGAGTCCACAGTGAGGCCATAACAGAAAAAGGGCTTTGGTTTTGTTGTTTTTGTTCCCCCGACTGCGCTAGGTCTAGAAACAGAGAAATAACACAGCACATAAGGAGCAAGGGGAGACAGCTGAGAAAGAAGATTTCCAGATGGGCTGCGACCATGCTATTTTCAGGAATACCAGAACACACAGTTTAATTTCAAATACATTAAACCTGTGGCATAGCAGAAAATTAACTGACAGGAAAGATAAGAGGGCAATACCTGTAAAGAAGCGAAAAAGAAGAGGGTGTTGAGGCTAGGAAATGTGTTGTGCAGAGCAAGAAAAAAAAACTGCCTTTAGGACAGCTTGTTTAGACTAAAGAGAATAAAAACAAACCCAGGAGAGATCAAAGGGAAAAAATGAAGTTTAGTGAGAGAAACTA
The DNA here is from genome assembly GCA_013397895.1 of Origma solitaria. Lineage (NCBI taxonomy): Eukaryota > Metazoa > Chordata > Aves > Passeriformes > Acanthizidae > Origma > Origma solitaria. The sequence continues at coordinate 1,542,106 of VZRL01007031.1, forward strand.
CAAAGATCTAGAAGAGAAAATGTACAGTAGAGGCAGGCAGCTATTTGGTGAGATCTTACACTTTCTGTGGATCAAAGGGTGGGCTTCAGAAGAGACAGCTTCTAAGGCAGATTGCAGAGCAGAACAGCACCAATGTCAGAGAACGGAGAACACAGCTACACAGGGCACGCAGTGAAAAGGAACAACTCAAAATGAGGGCTCAAACAAACACAGGGAATTCTTCTGGATGCAGCAGCACAGTGCAAGGAGCTGGAACGCTCTTACTAGTGCCAATCTTGCTAGACGTGTCAATTTAATCGTAAGAAAACATGAGGCAATCGTCAGCTCTGTGGGTAAGAGCTGTTCTCTTCTTGTTGTCTATAAATGAGCAAGAGATTTCCTGCACTCAGGTCTCACTCTACGCACCAAAATGCAAACTGGGATAGCAGTGTCTCAAATATAAACACAGAGGTTCTCTCCTCATGTTCCCAAATACCTCATTTTTCTCAGCTGTATTTGTCGGTCTAATACAAGTTACTATCTCCAAAGTCAAATTCAGATTTTAAGAATAACTTCCAAATTTAAAAGATAAAAAAGTGCAAATCCACCTACAAAACCAATGTCCAAAATGCATTTTCAGCTAGAAAAATCAAAGCCATCGAAGGGCAAGCAGATAAATTCCATTTCTAAGGTTTCTACTACAGCTGCATATTTGTTGCTAAGAATTGGACCAAGCCAGTACAATGGTATCTTGAAAAGTCATGTTCCACATGTAATTCCTCATTACCTCTTGGCATGTATTGATTTTCAAATTATAGCTGAAACTGTGACTTTCTTATACTTCTAATTTGTGGCCTAAATCTTACATTTTTTTCTACCAGCTCATGTTCAAATACACTAGTACTCCATACCGGCCATCTTCAAATTTGGTTTTCTTACTTTTTAGAGTGATTAACTATTACGAGATTATTTATTACCATGGAGTAATCATTAGAATCACATTCCATCAACTACCACTGATATTAGCCCTTTACAGCAATGCTTAAACTTCCACCTAATTATATTCTTTTAAAATAACATAGTATAGCAATTTATAAGATTACAGAAGAGAACTGTGTGCATTTTTCTTCTCTTCGAGACTTTTGCAGCCCTCTGCAGTAAAATGGATTAAAGCCCAATAAACTAACAACAGAAGACTTCAGAATGCAGGATATACATATATTTTTGCATTATTATTGAGTAAATGATTTTTAAGTACAATCCAGTAGAAACATATGATAGGTGCAATTTAGGCTGGAAGTAACTTGTAATTTGCAGCATGATCTTCTTACACTGCTTTTTCTAGACAAACTGGTATTTTGCCAAGATATACAAGTGTAGAAACACGTTTAGATAATAATGAACTGAGGAGAACTGGCAACCATTAAATCGAGGTAGTTTAAGAATTTTTGTAAAGTGTCCTTGGAAGTGTGGTGTTCTGTTCTTCAGGTGCCGAGAGCAAGAGGCAAAGGGATTTGCTGTAGGAGGGCAGTGATACCCTGCCTGCTTTCTGTGCAGTGTGCCTGCACTCAGTAACAATTGCAGTTGGTACCTCGTGGCCCTTAAGATGATCAAAGCCCCATTTCAAAGATCCTGTGGATGCCCACAGTAGGAGCCAGCCCTGTTCCAAACACCTGACAGCCCAAATCCGAAACATATGTGGAGCAAAAAAAGCACAGGAAGCAAATTCTCCACTGTCACAGACCAGATCACTCCCAAACACAGGCATAAACAAGGCCCTTTTTGCTATCTTGTTCCCATTTCTGTGGCTCCTATTCAGCATTTCATTAAGAAGAGTGAATTTGACTTCCCCTGAAGTCACTGAAAAGTCCACCAACACATTCAATATCCTTCATGCCTAAGTGTCTTCATCATTCTGTCTTGTGTGAACTCTCTGGTGACAGACGTTTCCCTGTTGAACCATGTTTAAATGAAAAGATCAAAATATCCCTGCTGTTAAAAACTAAGCAAACTGATCTATTGTAAATGGGGTTCTTTTCTTCCACATCATATATTTCCTGGTCTCTTGTTATTTCTTGGTCATTCCATTTAACACTATGTGAATTACAGTTTAATGGAAGCAGCAGCTCTATCCACAAATGATATAGGCAAGGCCATGAGGAAGGAGTCCCTTTGTCTATCACAGTCTCTTTACAGCTAAGTTTCCAGAGGGCTAACCTCACCACACAACATTAATTGCTCTCATTTCACACCTCATCTGCACTGAATTGCAAACACCAGTGAAATAAGACCCTAACAGGTTTGTCACAGAAAACAAAGAAACTAAATTGTTACATGAGTAGGAACCTTGTCGTCCCCCCACCCCCCCACCCCCCCGCTTTGGCAAGCTTCTTGCTGTCCCTTGCCCATTCTACTTTGCTCAGCTCCAACATTTAAGAACGAGATGCCCCACAGCAGGCAACACTTGCACAGTTGCTGACAAGATGTTTGGTCTGGGTTGTGCTCTGGCACAAGCGCTGCCACCTTCATCAGCTGTTCAAGACCTATCTGCTGTCTCTGAGAGACTCCCCGATCCTCTTGGCTTCGAATCCAACGTTTTGAAAAATCTCTCTGAATTTCCATGACCACAGCTGCTATCAGTAAGGATAATTACTACTGATTTATCTGTCCTTTTTTACTCAGAAGTAGTATCTAACATCAACTGTTACCCCAGATGCTTACAGAAGTCTGAGGGATTTGCAGAGGAAATACAACCCTATCTATTTTTCATTACGTCAGAAGACCTAAGAACTTCCAAATAGCTTTCCAGGTAACTAACCTCACCCTACAATAGCCTAGACAATGTTAAAGTAAAATTGAATAAGGTATTGCATAGTGACATAATTTTTAAAATAATGAAAAGAATAGCTTTGTTTCTTTTGAACAGTAACATCGTGGATCTGCCACAGGACTCATGTGCCACCTGTACCAGGAGTTGCTAATAAGAGTGGGCAGTGGTAGTCAGGAGAAGACATGCTGTGATCACACAACTTCACAGAGGAACAGCCACTGCTTCAAACAGAGCAATTGTTTATGTGGCGAAGAATTTAATGTGCATAGTTCATAACTCTGACGCTAAAATTGCATATGGCTTTGCATTATTAGACCAAAAGGGAATAATATGAAAGTGCAATCCAGAATATGCAATAGCAGAGCAAATGTACAATGTGAAACTAACTGCCATAGCTTGCAGCAAGTTAAAACCAGAAGCATCTGTCAAAAGCCATATAAAGTAAGATTCAGATGGCAACAGAAGAGATAAATCAACAGAATGCTAAAAAGGAAATTAAGCAAAGAAGCCTCTGAAAGATCTCTGCAAGAGACCATTTACAAAGCATAAGTCAGATGAAAGTTGTTGGAAGTAGAAATTGCTGTAACAGAAGCAAAAACATCCAGCTTTTTCCTCCTCTGAATTCCAATTTATACAGCTCTCCATAAGTGGCTTTATTTTAATTCAGTGGTATATGGAAAAGCTGATGATTAACCTAAGGAGAGCATGAAAACCTTTTGCTTAAAAGAAGTTCTCCTCTCTATTCCTTGTAGCATAATTAGTTTTCAGCTGCAGGGACTATGCACAGAAGGTCAGATGAACATGGCAGCAGCACAGGGAAGCAGTGAGAAAACAGCTGTCCGAAGGAGTACTTGTTCTAGGATGCTCTTCAGGCAGAGGTTAAAAACTCAGCGGAGAGGTGCAACAACAAACACCTTACACGGAATAGAGCAGCAACTTCAACTGTTCTCTGCAGGACAGGAGTAGTGCTCTGCAAGCAGGACAAAGACACAAACAACGGCTGTACGGGACAGTTTCTCTAATGCCAGGAGTGGGAAATGATCATAATTTCAGCTCCAAAACCTTTTGAAAAGTCAGCTCTGAAGAGAGAAACATTTAATGGAAGGGGTTAGTGTCAGTTTGAAGCAGTGACCCAGCAGAACAGTTTCCATACCAGATCTGGTGATACTGCTTCAGCTAGACGATGTTCTTTAAGCAAACGATCATTCTTCTTAGTTCAAAGGAAGAGAAATTGTAAGTCCCCTTTCACGTATATGCCCATATTTGCATTTTTGTAGCAGCACCATACCGCATGCTTATGTTCAGTTTAGCACTCCCAAGATCCTGCTTCTCTAATACTGTTTCTTAGTCAGCACTCCCATGTTTTACGTTTTTCATTGTTGGCTTTTACAGAGTGAGAACCTCTTTGTATTCATCTTGATTACATTTTACTCTGCTAACATCTGCCTCTCTGTTAACTGCTGTACTTCCTGCATTTTATGTCCAACTTCACAAATGTTAGCAAGCCCTCCTAGATTCATTTTTGTTAACAAATAGGATTGCTGCAGTCTTCATCCTTTCCTCCATTTGCATTACTTTCTCCAGACAATTTTCTTGCTGAGTTTTTTAACTAATGTGCACATTGCTTCAGAACCCTGTGACAGTAATGTAACCCATTGAATTTTTATCTATTAGATTTCCTTTTTTCACTAATTTGCTACATGAAAACATTCAGATAAGAAGGGGTGCACAAAAGCAGATTTAATTGAGTGAGCTCTATCACAGAGTATGCTCCTATATTGAGGTGGGTAAATGCTACATGCACATCCTCAAATGTATTTTTACTCTCAGTTTATCAGAAATTTGAGGTCTTTTTACCCAACCTCGAAAAATGGAGCGCCTATTTACCACTTGTTTTACAAGCTGTACACGGCTGTGACTGCATCAAACTGCTCTGTTGCTCATTTGCCCTCTTCTATACCTCCTGATGTTCTTTCTTAATGCAACAGTTCACTACTAACAATTCTGAATTCTTCTTTATGAATTTTGCTATCTTGTACTGCTGCCTTTATACATTAAAACTACGAAAGGCACTGAAGCAATGAAGTCATACCTGCCAAAAGCAAGTCACTGACTAGCCAGGCTCACTCCTGGAGGTTTATCAACGTTTTGGAAAAGGGACTTACTTAGGGGAAGTCTCTTTTAAAACTCTGCAAATATGGTCTTCATGCAAGCAATTAAAAAAAAATTAAGAAGCAAAAGGTACTACAAAGACCATCATACCAGTCTGTGAGCTTCTGGAGGAAAGAGAAGTTCCATCTTGATGGAGGAAAGTGAGTTATCAGAATGAAGGAAAGAAAAGAGTAATATTTTCCTTTTACTGTGTAAAAAAATACTATGGACAGGAGAAACACAAAGTTTAGGAAAAGGAAGCTATTAAAGATAGAATTTAAACTTCACAAATTTATATTGCCTTCTATGTCCTTAATGAGCTGTATTTTCCTCTTCGATCCAATGAATCCCAGGAAGTGCCCAAGTGACAGCTGGCTGGAGCAGAGCCCACCCAAGGGCAGCCTGGGCTATACGGAGCACTGCGCTGAGAACAGCTCAGCCCCCTGTAGAAGTAGCAGAGCACAGCAAGGTTCTTAGAGCCATGGCCTGCTGCCTGGGGAGTTAATAAACACACGGGGGAAAAGTGGAGAGGCCGTGCTTTAATGCAAACTGCCCGAGAGAATCCATTCCTGCGACTCGAGGGTGCTAAGCAGCCTCCCCAGCCCATCACACCAAACATATGGGCTAGAATGTGACAGTTCATTGTCTTCACCTTCACGCCCTGGGCAAGTGTATATTTAACACGATTTGCACTAGTGCCTGACAATGAATCATACCTAGTGTTCTTTCCACAAACCAATTCTTTCCAATGTTAGGAAAACTTTAAAAGTGCAAATTTAGATCTCCCACTTCCAGAAGCACTGCTTTTCTTCTCTCAGGTTCTTTTCATTTGTCTAGTAGTTAGCTTTCCAAAGACATGAATCTGACTAGTATACTGAATTCTATTTTAAAAGCAATTTAAAATTTAAAAATCTCAATGCCTTTTGTATCGAACAGCTTCACACCCCTTAACAAAGGGGTTTAACATTAGAAATGTGGAGCCCAAGTGTTGATGCTCACATATGGCTCAAAAATACAACATTTACCACACATTTTGAAAGTTGAGTTTGGGGAAAAACTCTAGAAAATAAAGCCCATAGAAAAAAAAATACTGAAATTGATTTGTTCTAGATTATATGCAATGTTGGGCAATTTTACAAGCATTTCTAGCATTTTAAAAATTGATAATCTTGTCATACTAACTGTCCTCCTGATTCAATCTATCTAGATCAGAAGAAAATTATTTACTTGCAGAATGTTACATAACCAAAGGAGGGTGGTGAGGCCCTGGCACAGGTTGCCCTGGCACAGGTTGCCCAGAGAAGCTGTGGCTGCCCCATCCCCGGAAGTGTCCAAGGCCAGGCTGGACGGGGCTTGGAGCAACCCTGGGAAGTAGAAGGACCTTTAAGGTCACTTCCACTCCAGCCCACGCTGGGGCTCTGTGATAGTGCAGCCACTGCAGACAAAACTGAGCACCTGTGATCTCAGGAGCCGCTCCAGAGCCCAGCGAGGGGCGCGGCGGGCAGAGCTGGGATGGGCTGCAGGGAGCCAGGACACAGGAGGCGGTGCCCCTTTCGGGGTCCCGGCAGCGGCTGCGCCTTTGTCCAGGCTCTCACATCACCCAGCCAGGCTGAACAGCTCAGCTGGAGTCCTGCAGCTGGCTCTGGGCACTGATCTATCCGAGCTCCCAGCCGCTTCACCCCTTCTCTGCCATGAATTACAACAGATCAAGTTCTTCATACAACTAGCTCCGAACAGCACAACAGCAACTCAAAAAAGCAGCAACACACTACAGGTGATAGGGTCTTGAGATTCCTATTAAGAGAAGTGGCACTTGTGTGTGAATCATTACATCTAATGCTCTTGTATTCTATAAATCTCAACAGAAATATTACAACACACTTCCAGGTCTATGCACTGCTTTTTGGTGTTCTGCTCTTAAAGTCTCCTGCTACAGTTAAGAACACCAGAAAGCAGTGGCTCAGTCAAAGCCAAAGAGAGAATCTTAAGTCTCTCTTACTGTTATTTGAATTCTTGTAATTTTCCTTTATTTTTTTTTTCTTTTTTAGATGAGAATGCAAAACGAAGAAAAACAACCAGAATTAACTAGACCATGTGATTACTCATTAACAAACATATCAGAAACATATCCTTGAAAGCACACACTTTCATGGTGGGGCTAGGGCATTTACCCAATGGGAAAGTATTTAAAGTACAATGAAATTTCAAGACAGTATCTAGAGGTATACAGCTTTTACAGATTATCTGACTTTAACTTCTATTTAATTTGCACCATGATTTTCCCACGGATATATTCTATGTTCTAACACAAAAATAGGACTGATTTATATTGATTTGACTACAGCTTTTATCCATTTACTGAGAAACTGAATTTCACAAAGGTTTACACAAAAGCCACGAGATAGTATCAAGTGAAACAAGTCTTTGGATTTTCTCAAACTGTTATAACAACTTGAAGTGTCACTGCCCTACAAAGACACATTTACTCCAACAGTTAATGGAAGACTGAAATCAATATTTAGGGTAATTTTTCCTTTATAAATCAGTGAAAGCCTGCAACATCAATTACTTCTGGCTGGCATAAGCTTTCAGTGGGAGCTGTAGCAGGTCTCACCAGGGCTGATTTCAATCCTACACAGGTGTGTACATCTAAAGCCGAGACGAAGCAGAAAAGAACCTGTGCTCCCACCTGGCAGATGACAGACAAGCAGCAGCAGTGGGCAATCTGAAATAAAGCTGACGCCAACAGTCTGCTTTGCTAGAATTATCCTAACACCCCGTGCAGATCTCTATCAAAATCCTTCACTTCCACAGAATTAAGCTCGATATTCCATACCCCATGCATCCCCTCCCTTTAAATGCAGTGAAACCATACTCCTCACCCAGGATTTGATCCTTTGCTTGGGATCCTTTTCCCTCTCTCTCTGTTGCTATGTAATTCAGTGACAAAAAGACACAGCACAACTATCTTTTTTCAAATGTGGAATAAAGTAATGGCTACGTTAAATGAGAAAGTAAAGATGCAAAAGTTCTCAACATTCAATTGTTTACAGTTCCTTAAAATAGTTTTTTTCAATTTTGAACACTGATGAGGAGCATTTCAACATTGATGCCATCTGGCTGAGAGCAAGAGGCTATCTCATATATATATACATATATATATAAATGCACTGCATAAGTAAGACAACACAATGATAAATTGGTCCCTGACCATGCAGAGCAAAATTTGGTAAGGCCATGGAGTGCCTAAATGAGTATTTATTTGCATTGTAGCATTGTAAGATTGCCTTTGTTGTACTGCATACCAAGGGCCATGCACTGCTGGTATGAGGTATTCTCAGAGCCTTAAGCTCATTCCTCCCAATTCCTAAGCACCAACCAAGGACTGATCATAAAAACATATATTAAATATAGTATTTCTTTGACTCATCTGAGCTGTGTAACCTGTACAGCTCTCACAGATTTCTTTCAGGACAATCAGGAGTGGCACCAGAAAGCAAGTGGAGCAGGAATTTCCTAGAGCAGGCAGCAGCTGCTAAGTGTTACAGAGGCAGCACATGAGAGAGGACAGGAAGAGGCCATCCTGTGGCTTTCCACTTTTGCGTTTCTGGTGCTCTTTCTCTCCTGCCTGTGCCAATTACATCACATTTTACTGTAATCCTTAAACTTGGCTCTTGAGCACAGGGGGGAAAACGCTTACTGCTAAGAAGTAACACATGGAAATTCCACAGTGACATCATTTATTGGCAGAAGAGGCATTTGAATTTGAGCTCCCACAGTGTTAATAAATGCTGCCACACAACCAGCCTATGGATTAGTTTGAGATAGGCTTATCCCAATTTTTCCTGTTGGAGCTGTCCCACTGGGCAAACTGAATAATAATCAGAGCAGAATTTGAGCAATGGTTTGCAACCAGGGGAGACCCAAACCAGCAACTTCCAAGTCCACCTTATCCTTAACAGCAGAGAAACCTTCCATCTCTAACAGCTGTGTTCATACACAATGCCTAATGTTTAATGAATCAGAATTTCTGATAAACCCAGTTAAACCAGAATTCATCACCAGACCTGACACACAACCTTCATTTCTCTAGGGACCTGAAATATCCAGTACAACCTTTTTTGTGATGCCTAACACAATTTCCAGGAGTCTGATTAAATGAGGCAGAAACTAGACACATGACTTATTTAAAGTTTACAGACTACATTTCAGCAAGATCTCATGCAATTCTCTTTTTAACAAGCTAATTAATTTCCACTAAACAAATTACTATAAAAATACAGTGTTCTCAGGAGGAACTGTATCAGAGCTTATTTTCAATAGGCAAATGCACAGATTATTGAGCAAAGGAACAAATTTACTGTAACAAACAACTCAAGGAACCCATCACCAGGTAAGGGGAAGCTAGAAATGGCTTAAAACCCATTCTCTACTAAAAAAATGAAGTAACTTTTAGTAGAAATTGCTACACAAAAGTTGAGAACAGACAGATTGAATACCACTGTTGCTAGGGCCAATGCAAATGGACTTTGTTTTCCCTTCCAACATGCACATTCCAACTTCCAGTTATTATCTCTCCGGATGTTTGGAGCTGCTTATCAGATCTAAACACTCTAATTATATGGTATTATAATAATACCATATATACTGCTGGTAATTAATATATATTAAATATAAATTTATGAAATCTCAACATCCCTGTATGTTCAGAGCTATTAATTAGAGCTAACTAAACACACTGGGCAATGCTCTAAGTATCCACAGAACAAAACAATTCCTGCTTGATGCAAAAGCAGTTGTGATGCAATACTAAATCTGTATCTTTACCAAAACCCAGATACGGAAAGTAAAAAGAGTGAAACCAAAGCACAGCCATAAAACCCTCTAGAGGAGAGAACACAAGGCCGAAAAAGCCTCACAGCAGTGATTCATTCTCTGCTTTCAAGACATCTGGCTAGGAGTCCCCTGATGTTACTGAATTATTAAGATCTAACACACTTCTTGAGGAACACTGGAGCTGTCTTTCCCTCGTCATCTCTAGCACAGAGCCACCATCACCACTGCTCTTTCTGGAAGGATATCCTTGTGCTGGGCTGGCTTTTCTGAGTGAGAGAAGAGCTGGACCATTTCAGACATCCCTTGGTGGTTCTGCACAGAAGCACTGCAGTGCTGGAACCTGTGAGGTGACCACAGCCCAGCACCGAAGGGCACTGGAACAGGGCTGGGCAGTTCCTGCAGGAAACTGAGCAATCTTGCGATGGCAGCGCTACAAACAAAGCAGCAGTCTGAGGGTTTGCTCCTGTTTGCCACTGAGGGTGACGCCTTTGAGTATTTCTAGTGTTTTCCTCTTTATGCATCTGTAACTTGCTGCAGTCTAGTGCTTCTTACAAAGTGCTAAAATCCTCTGTTCGCAGCACCTTTAGCCAAAACAAGGCTCTCTGAATACAGATTCAAGGACATGTTCATTGCCTTAGGGCCTGAAAATATGTGAACAACTGTAGGATGGTGGGGGCAGGCCTGGGGTGGTGAACATCATCACCTGAGGGTGCGATTGGAGAATTAGGGGCCAATATGCTAATGGGACAGAACTTATAAAAGGTGAAGGGCTCGTGACCCGGGTGTCCATTTTGGGTGCAGTCCCTGCGGGGGGACTTTCGCTTGCCCGAATGTACCTTGAAGGCCTCGAATAAATTTGTCCACATTTTATACTCCTAATTTGTTTTGGCCTCTCTTTCAGGCATCAAGGGTGCTCAGAGCACATAGCTAATTGCTGGCTGGCCTCACTTACAGACACGGGAGACCCCTCTGTGCCTCCACACCTGCAGCCAGAGAGGGACCGTGGCTTCTGTCTCTCACGCAACTCTGCTGCAATTACTTATGACAGGGTTCAACATCACACCTGCTCCCCACGCAATGCCCTTTCTCTGTTCATCTTGCTGACTCTCCTCTATCTTTTGTTTGTTCCTTTGAAGTTCTCTCTGGCATTTTTCTCAGATAGAAAAAAATAATTACCACATCTACCACAGTTTTTATGAGTAATTCTGCTTATTTAGTCTTAACAGATCTGTGGGGCTTCACAAAGTTTATCAGCTGTGGTCAGGTAAAAAAGCCTTTAGAAATTAAAACATCATTTGAATACATGCCCTACCTTCTAATTAAAGATTTCCTGAATGCAGAAGAATAGCTGGGAGTCTGTGATCACAGCTGTCTCAGAATGCCTCTGAAACACAGCTGGGAGAGTTCCTGGATCTTGCATCCCTGAATGCTTACTCGGCAAGCTGGATACAGAAACTCCTGAGATGAGTCCATGTGTCCATGAACACACCTAATCCTTCTGCTGAACTTCCCCGCCTAGTTCAGTGCTCAGACCACTTCCCTCAGTTTGTCCAAGATAGTAAAAATGAACTAATCCAAAAACCTCCATAAATTTCAACAATTCTTTTTGGATGGGTTCACAAAATTATATTTCTATTTCAGTCAAATGAAAGACAACGTTGTCTGATAATAGCTGCCAGTGGTGTAGATTTTTCAGAAAAAAAACAGTGCCAAAGCAAGAATGAGACACTGAATTTTAAGACCACATTTGTTTCATTGAACTATCCATCCTATACGGACTAAGAATAAAGCTGAGCTATAAGCATATGCTAATCACGTCATTTGTTTCTGAGAACACATTCTGAATACTTGGATTGTTCCCCCTAGAAATTCCATCTTTTTCCCCCTTGATGTTTGTATGCAGAAAAAATGAGGGAAAATTGATAGTTCTTAGGAAGCTAAATGACAGGAACAATTTTTTTTCATTAAATGTCTTTAGTCTTCAGTTTTCAGGAAAAAAAAGCCCTCCAGAAACCTCTCCTTGACATTATTTTGAGATCTGAACCTGACCTATGGCTTAACATCAGAGAGACAAGAAACATATTAGCAATACCAGCACATGTAACACAAATATTATGATAAATATTTAAATAATCTCAGGGTGATTACACTAGAAGCATCTCCTGTTTTAGGTGGTTTTTTTAAATCAACGGTTTATAAAGGCAGTTGTAGTGACTTTCTTTATTCCGTATTCACACAGCTGTCTGTTACATCTGTTGATTTGGGTTTTTGTGTGTGGATTGGGGTTTTTTCCCCTCATGGTTATCACCTAGTATTTTCCTCCATATACTTTATATGAATTTTAATAGATAGTTCTTTCTGCACATCACTCCTGAAAATACATTTCTATTCTTATATAATGTCTTAAAAGATAAATGTCATTATTATCTTTTGTCTGATAGTTGGCATTTTGTCATTCAGTCTTAAATGAAGCCTGTAGGCTAAGTTAGCTTCTCTGCTTCCATACTTCTGACATTGCTAGATTAGATTGTGAAGTGTAGGTACAAAATAATTCACAGCGATGTTCTGCTCACTTGTCCAAGTCAAAGGATGTCAGCTGAAAAGCTACTCTGCACGGGGCTTGACACAGCCCGTTTTTCCTCAGCAGTATCAAGCTGTGTCATCTGAGCCACAATAAAGCTTCCAGTACAGATAAAATCCCTTAGCCTGGCTTGTAATGCAAAGACCCTGCTTTGTTTCTGCTTGCTGATCTCAATTGCAACCACAGAAATTGGCTTTTTTGGCACGGCCATCCCTCAGCGGTGCTCAAAGTAGAATTCTGACGTTCTGTATTTGGGAAAACGCCGAGAAGTGAGTCTCACTATACATTTCCTCCCGTCCTATGTTTATTATTCTTCCCTTTCTGTGTCATTTGGCTGCAGTAGAACTGTGTGACCCATAAAGTGGGCAAAGTGCTGCTGCTATCAGTGTAAGTGCACCTTTGGATATTTAGGTTCTCTCACCACAAGATGCTCTATTGCAGCTTTTTGTGGATCCTCCATAGGTTTGATGTCCTATCAGCTTGTTTTGTATTTATTTGATGCCATTTTAAGGCTCTCAATGTCTCCTTTTTCCACAGTATTTTTTCATATTTGGTAGCTCTTGATCTCATGTCTGAAAAATTACGAATGAATTCTAGACAACCCTTGTTTTCAGTTTTTACCAGCTGTGAATCTGTTGCTTTACTACCTTGCCATACTTTCCGAAAAAATAACCTTCACTTTAAGTGCTTACAACCAGCACATCACCCACCACCTGTCAGGACAGTGGAAGTGAGAGGGAATTTAACGTCTGGTAGAGCTGTATGGAGAGCACAACACTGGCTTTGCCCTTTCCTCTTAGGAGGGTTATGACAAATTAACAGGCTAATCTTATGACTTGCATTAATGTTTCACTAAGCAAATGGTTGCTGGTATTGTTGGGCTTAGTCCCTTCGAGATCCAAAAAACCCCAGTGTTTTTGAACAGGAAACAGATTCCTGTCAGGTCTGTTTTCAAGAAGCAATTTTGTGCTTATTGGTTCTGTTTGTCTGGAGTTTTTTAATTGTTTATCAATCGCAGCAAACATACCACAGGCAATGAGGAGGAGGACTGCTGCTTCCTCATTGCCAAGAGATCCAGTGCTTCCAGAGTCAATGGCTGAATTCCTCACTGACACAGAACACCAAGGATGTGCTGTCCTAAAGCACTTACAAACTGAACAAAATTGATTTGACCCACGGCTTGAGACCTGAAGGACAATGCAATTCACCCAACTCACAGGCGGCTATTTACAGAAAATGCGATAATAACTTCTCTTGCTGAACCCGTAAGAACTCCTGTACTTAGGCCTGTGACCAAATGACAACAGGAATGCATCTGTTGGCACTCTGGTGCCAGAGTAATGTCCCCTGTAATCCTGACATCATCAGTGGCACAGTGTAGATACTGTTAAATAAATTAATAAATGTGTAAGGGAAACGAAGAGGTAGTGATGAACAGGAGCTGATCTTTGTACTTGTGACGGCAAGCTATAGACATGGAAACCATTCCCCCACAGGCCTCTGCACCCATGTAAGATGGGGGCTGACACTTCTGTCAGAGGTGTCATCCCTGGATGCCACTAAAAGATACACAGCCACCCTCTGGCTTAACCTGGGCCTCCCAGCAGCTCTGCTGAGCTCTGCTGGTTTGCACAGATCAAACTGGGGCAGGCACAGAGATGACACTTTGAGCAGAGAGAACCAGGCCACGCTGATTTAGAAGTACTCTACAACCTTAAAGGGTGCACGTTTACAATTTCCAAGAGATCTTTTACGGCAGACCCCCCCCTCCAATACCCTTCACCACACAAAGGCTCATTTATATTCCTCAGGAAGAGAATGGATCTTTGTGAGTGACTTCATTTGGGCAACAACAGCTCATGTGTTATTTCACAGACTGGTAGACTCATGTCCTGTTCTGCTATTTCTTTTCCTCTTTTTTCCCCAATTACAAGGAAATAAACACAGAGTGGGAGCTTGACATATGTCATGGTGTGCTTTGAAACCAATAAGCACTGCACTTGAAACTGCTTCACACTGCTTAGGCACATCCTCTAGGACTGGCTTAATAAAGAAATTGTGGATTTCATCAGTGCAGAAATTGTAATGCTTCCAAACCCCTTAATAGTGTCAAACTCCCATTTCCCTTCAATGACAGGCATAATTCAATCTTTTCTCTGCCTCCTACAAGATGCTGTAGGCATATTCAAAACCAAAACAGAAGCAAAAATCCTATTCACCAACATGTGGCCTACTTGAAATGCTGAATCAATCTAACTGTCCACCCCTCTCCAATTACTTTTCCTAGAGCCAGGAAGTGACTGGAGATGAGATTTTCTAGTTTGTGAGGTGATTTAAAATATTAACAAACAACACTGAGATCTTGACAAAGCCCCACACTTGAACTCTGGCACGCCAAGGCTTGCGGTGTGAATCCTGGAAGAAGGAAGGCAAGAAGCTGAGAGGGCCTCAGGAACATAAATCAGTAGGGAAGGGAAATGCAAGGGTGAACATGGAAAAGGGCAACAGAAGAGGACTGAACTCAGGAGGTAAAAGGGCAAAGATTGCATAGGTACAATCTGAAGATCTAAGTCTGCTCCAAAGCCACAACATCAAACAGTGCCTGGTGTGTGGACACAGCTGTTGGCTTTCATTCCTTGAAAACAAATGCTTGTATCTGACAAAGAACAAGCCCCAATACAGATGAAAGCTGCTAACAACACTTGGTTTACTATCTGTAAGTTTTAGAGTGATGAGCTGCAAAAAGACATATTTTTCAAAATATGTATGAAACCAAGTTCTGGAGAATCTTTAGAATGCAACATCTCAAAGACTCCATCTGAGAGAAAGTAAAGATTTTAGTGCTTCCATTTTTTTTTCAGCACTATGCTACATATACTCATTTTTGGAAAAAAACAGTCCTTAAGTATGTGATGAAAGAGATGAAATCCTTTAACAGAAAAGCTAAACATATAAACATATGGAAAACACAATTAGTAAACAATCCACAAGATGAAGGTTTTCCTCATTAAGTATTTGCAAAATAACTCAGGAGAACAAAACTGTAAAATTTGAAGTCTGCTGTAAAACAGTTTGCAAACAAAATAAAAAGATAAACAAACCAGTGGAGCAAATGGCTTGCAAGGAACCATTTGTTTCCAGAATACATTTTGCGAAATTAACTTCCTCCTTTACCCTTCCTGAAAGTTATTTCTGAACAGTATTTGAAAGTAACAATTTTGTTCTCTCTGCCTATCAGAACTCACTTTGAACACCTTGTTTTCTATGCTTCTGAAGTGCACATGTGCCCTTCCTCAGTGACAAAACATCTGTGCTTCAGATTTTGTAGAGTCCCCACAGGAGAAAGCAAACACGTGATTAACTAACTCCACTGAAATAACCTAAAAAACGCAGAACTAAGCCTTTGTGCAGTATTGACATAATCCTGTACACATCCATGTTATCAACAACTGCCACCTAAAGTCTTCTCATTACATAAACACAATCTACAAATCCACTAACTCTTATCTATAAAGACATTTTATGAAAATAAGCAAGCAGCCACGTATTTTCTACACAGGTTAACTAGGGAACTGTCTTTGCTCTTTCAGACATTTTGTATTTGGAAGAAGAGGGTAGGTAATGTTAGTTTTTTTTGTTTTGTCAGAACTTCAAACAGCTTTCTGAAAAGCATTCCCTTGAGATTTGCTCAATGTGATCCTTGTGCTGTAATTTCTCTCTTTTGCTGGAAGTGTAATCAGCAGAAGAATTCAGTAAAGCATTTAAAGACGCACCTCTGTGAAAATGTATGATATTATGCATGTTTTCTGTAGTACTCAGTGAAGATAGACTATGGTCAGTGATCTGGGAAAAAAGGGCAAGATTCTGAAAGGAGAATACAGGGATATGAAAGGTGTGGAAGTCAATAAAAAGAAGAATAAAGAGCAGGGTAGGAGCTAGAGTAGCTGACAAAGTAACTTAAGCGAGTTACACTTAAGAAAGGAGGTGAGGACAGCAAAAACAATGAAATAAGAGGTGGTGCAGGGCTATGAAAGAGTGAGTAGGAAGGATGTAGTAAAGAAAAAAGACCCAGCAAACCCTGAAAAAATCAAATGAGGGCCACAAACTAATTGAAAACACTTTTGCTCTCTATTATGTGGAGGGAGTGGTGAGCCTGTACCAGCTGAGTGCCCCTTCTCTGCTGTAATTTTGCAAATCAAATTCCAAAATCAAGACTCTACAAGCTAAAGGCTGACATCTCACTGGCCTCTAGCAGAAAGAGGAAAATAAAGCTGCAGTTCCCTGCCACAAGTGAAGCAGTTCACCATTTCTGGGTGGGTTCAAGCCACTATGTATGTGTGCATTCATCCACAAGCAATGCTGACCCATGACTTGTACAACTACCAAGGGAAAATATGACCATCACCTTTGATTTAGATGTAGTACAGCCATTAAATGACTTTAAAACTGATGACAGTGAGCTGTTTCACAGTGAAAACCTGAATCAAGTCATTACAAAAACAGCTTACCAAAGCTAACTCAGTGCAGTCCTCTCTTCCTCCTTTCTTTACATGGATATATAGACCATCAGAACAGAAGAACAAAAGGCAACGAGAAAAAAATTGCAAGTATACTTCATAGCGAAACACTTCATTATTACACGAAGCATCACCCTCCAGACAAGGACAATTCTGAACCCTCCAAAAGACGAAATGCTGTTTCAGGAACATACAACATTGTTTTCCTTTAAAGTGATACTTAAAACAAGAAAATTAGATTTTTATCAGAGAGGTTCTTATTTCAGCTGGAAGAGATGGTTTGAGATACGTGTATGCAGACCAGTTCACCCACTTTCTAAAGCCACAATTTCTCATACTTGACAGAGCATCCAATCTCCAGATCACTCAAATCTAGGATTCAAGCCTTTTACCTCCATCCTCTTGAGAATGTTGACCATGCCACAAGACCAGATGTGGAAAAGCAGAAGATCTACGAGATGGAATTCTCAGCAAGGACATCCCCCAATCAAATTTTACACATGAGCAAGCCAAGTCAAAAAGCTGAAGACATGAACACAGGATAGTCCATCAACATCCTTCACTACTTTGTCGAGTTTTGTATGACTGCTGGCTTCTTAACCACACTCCAGCACCAGCAGGCTCTGCCTCATCAGGCCCTTGTTTACCATCCACCTTGGCTCCAGCTGATCCATATAGAATAGGTGTCTGCTAGGCCTACCAGCTGAAGGTATTCAGATGCCTAAATATACACCCAGGTGCCTTACTAGGATTTCTAACGCACTTGGTTACAACTTCAGGCAAGTAAAGACCCTTAAAGACTGGGACATGCTACCGTAGGGGAAAGTTTTTTGTGCCGTGGTGTATTCATGTCAAAAGCTCAGTTTCTGTTAATAGAACCTGCCCTCTGGCTGGTAAAAGGCAGAGGCGCTGTATTTTGACAGAGATGGATAAAAAAAAAAGAAACGTTCATTTTTAAAGTAAGTACTTTTTTATCTAGTGAGCATCACAGAAGATAAACTTCTGAATATTGCTTAAGAACATGCATAATGTAACAGCACAGCAAATAGTTTTTGTTAGTTCCTCTGTGTTTTCTCTCCAAACAAAAAGATGTCACATTCTAAGGGAGAGACAGTGGGAAAGGCCATTCTGCGTGACCTTCAGTATGAAATCCTAACAAAGAGTTACCAAAAGACAGCCTTTGTCTTTAGCTCTTTCTCACTATCAACAACTGCTACAACAGTTACCACATCTCCAGTGCTTTTCAGAAGGAACTGCACAAACTCTGTACACACCCATGCTTTCAATCTCAGCTAACAGACATTTGTTTGAAGTCCATGAGTTCTGGTTTTTCCAATAAGGTCTTGTATCCAGCAGTATTGGTATTTCATTACAGGTTAACAGCATTTCCTAGTGACACTGTCCACGTAGACCTTTCTTAAAAACAGTGACACCCAAACTAAGACATATTGATAAAGTAATAATTACTAAGGTTAAAAAAAAAAAGGAAATAATTTGAAAAAAGTAATACTGTTTCTATTGCTTCTGCCACTTTACAGAAACAGAAATGGCTAAAGTAATAAAATGGCCTTATGAAGTCATCTGGCTGGAAGTATTGGGCCCATGCGTTTGAGATCTATATGACACCAGAGCAATGAAATGCTGGAGCAGCAAGCTGGGAGTTTGGCATTCACCTGCACCTTCATGAATCATTAAAGTGAACTTCTGAAATGTCTTCTATTAGAAATGCCTGTCCCTCGGAGCCATTTATGGATTCAGAGGAAATGAGTTACGATTATGAGTAGCACAGGGAAGAAGGAAAGGAAGAACACAGTAAGTTGAAACAAAGGAATGAGTCAACACTGGGGGGAAAAAGACTAATACTGGAATTAACAACTCAAAGAAGAAATACTAAACATGAAAAAACATGTAAGGATGTCAAGAACAGAAGGAAGTAACACTGTTGTCAATTAACAGAGCTGTCCCAGCAACGATTAACACTGAGTCCGTGCAAACACAGTTCCAGAATGAGGAATATCCTCCAGGATACTGAACTGATCAAAGGGCAAAATCAAATGCACTGCATTAGACTCAGCCATGCTAGGCTTAGATCTTTAACTCAATGACTAATGTTAATACGGCTTTGAAATATAAAATCTATCCTAATAAAATAAGATAAGCTAATGTAGCCCTGGCTCACTCAAGAACTCTTTAACTACAATTACCTCTTAGTTGTTGTTCTTAAAGGGAAGCATTTTCCATTACAGCTGAATTTTCTTACCAATATCTCTAACAGCAGAAGTCCCTTACAGTACAGAAAAATATCAGAGAAGTGTAGAAAGATTTATTTGGCAAGTTTTTTTCTCTTATAAACATTACACTATTGTCTGGTTTAATTTTTGTTCGCATTCTTTATGTAGGATTTTTGTAACATGCTGCATTTGATTTGAGGCCTTGTCAGATGATGAATATTTTATCAGATCCAAGGAATTCTCTCCCTCCCCCTACAAATTACACTGCTAAATTTGGCTAGTACTGTAGCACGAATGAGGTATGTTAGAACTGAAATTCTGAAATGACTAACCACTCACACTCTTCTTTATTCCCTTATTGTGGCACACCGTTTTCTGACCAAATTCAACTTGGAGAACAATGAGAATTATCACATAAACTTACACCGCATAAAAGCTCTCTGACTATACTGGATTTAAACCTTTTTTGTGCCTATTAGGCCACAGATTCTGCTAAGTATGGATACACCAATGCCTTCAAAGTTTGTA
Organism: Origma solitaria; assembly: GCA_013397895.1. NCBI lineage: Eukaryota > Metazoa > Chordata > Aves > Passeriformes > Acanthizidae > Origma > Origma solitaria. Next base: position 1,561,759 of record VZRL01007031.1, read on the forward strand.
TTTCTGGATTATGTCTAGACTTTAAAACAGAGAACCCCTTCTAAAACAGGAGCTCAATGTAAGTATTTTTAGGACTGTGAAGCAAAATTTTATTTTGTCCCATTGTATTTGATCTATTTTTTGTTCCTCTCTGTCAACATCCATTCCCTGATTATTCCTCTTCCTAGAATTTTTCCCTTCTCTGTGCTTATCAGCCTCTTGCTCTGTGTATATATTTTTGTACTGTATATTATGTGATTCTTCAAGGATGAGAATATTTGTAAGGTTTTTCATTCCTAATCCATCTTCCTGTCCCTTCACTGTTCTAGGCCTGTGCCTACTATTTAGTATGCTTACTCTTTGCTGGTTATAGAACAGTGCAAGTCTAAATTACCCTACCTTATGAGTACTTAGTATATAAGATGCACTTTCCTCAATATAAATTTTAGTAACTTTAAGGTAATGAGTTTTTAAGATTTCCAAACCCATTTCCTATTGATGTGGATTTTACACTGCAATCATGAACTCACAAACTACCAAATATTCATTTCGTTTTCTACAGCCAGATGGAGTTGTTTCCCATGTACTTGTTTAATGAATTTCACTATTAATTAGAGTAGTTTGCCAGTGGTGATCAATAAACATTTTGGATATTTACAATGTATCATGAAGAACAGCCACAGACTAAAAGTACAGATTGAGGGGAAAAATCCGTAAGGTTTTATTTGTTTAATTAACAACGGTGTCATAATCTTCACAGAACACGAATGTTTCTAGTGCCTAATAATTTACTCCCCTCATCCCTCCGAGTAACTAACTCACTCTCATAAGCAAAGATCACTTCAGGTAAAATCACAATGAAAGGAAGTTTTTAAAAAAATTTTAGACCAGAGATGTGTATGGACTTGCGATTTGGAGGGAGCTCAGAAACCAAACCCAATTTAAGAACAAGTGCAATCCATACATCTGTGGTAAGAAAAACTCTAAATCCAAGAGGCTCCAGATGTAGCAGGCTATCAAAAATCTGACTGGGATCCAGATTTCACATTGGGTAATAGTCCCTTTTTATGGCACAATCAAGAGTCAGGAGGAGCAAGGAGGCAGTGAGCGTAACAGGTGCGTGGATGTGGTGGACGGAAAGTGCAAGGGAGCCAGGAGCCTTGGTGTGCCCAGGCTGGAATTTGCCGGGCACACACGGATCGGGTGCGCTGCCCCGGCGGAGCAGGACTGGGGCACACACATCACAGCCCCTGCAGCTCAGCCTGCCACTGCTCACACACCTGCCACTGTCCTGAGGCCTTAAGCATTTCTAGTTTTTATTCTTCATGTACCCTAAAAGCTCTGTTCCCAGCGCCTTTAGCCAAAACGATTTCTCTGAATGGAAATCCAAGGACACATTTGTTGCCCTAGAGCAGTGTAAACAACAGTGAATTGGGGGGGAGCAGGTCTGGGGGGTTGACATCATCACCTGAGGGTGTGACAGGAGAATCAGGGGCCAACATGCTAATGGGACAGAACTTACAAAAGGTGAGGAGCTCGTGACCTCGTGTCCATTTTGGGTGCAGCCTCACAAGGGGCTTCATTACCCTCAATGTACCATAAAGGCCTTTAATAAAGTGCCAGCTTTTATTCTCCTAACTCGGGCTGGCCTCTATTTCAGGTAGCCTGTTTTAGGTATCAGTCCCAGCTGGCCACCTGCACATGGCCTGAGCCAGCTCAAGCACACAGGCCAGCACAGCCAACACTGGAAAACTCCTAAGTAGGATGAGGACAAGAGAAGACCTTCTTGTAGATGTCTAAGAACTTTGGCTGGATTTAAACTACTGCTAAGTGGTCCAATACCTACTAACTGTTTGTTTAAGTGCATCATAAATGATAAATGGTTTTATTACAATTTTTTGATCTAATGACTGAAGCCACTGGACAAAAGGCATGCCTCTGACTGTGACAGAAAACTGAAGCATTTGACACTGCAAATAAATGTAATACCTACAAACATTCTGAACTGGAAATTCTTGGCACGGGCAGTGCTCAGGGCATATAACAAGTAGGTCTGGTTTTGTTCTTGCAGAAGAAATCTGCAAAAACACTACAATTTCCGAGGAATTACACAATAGGAAAAACTTTATGCTAGTAAACGACAGGCTAATTCATAGAGGAAAAGTTACTTTATTTATCCAGCCATTCCGAATAGTACATGTGGGGTTTCTTCTCATGAGCAGCTCAGGGAGACTGAGCTACTAATAACATGGAGACTCAATACTCTTAAAGTTATCACCCATACTTTAGAATTATGTCCTAATGCTCAACGAGCAATCTGCAATTCCTAAATAAAGATAAGCAATTTAATCCCGTGTGACATTCCCAGATTTTCGTATCTGTTCTGATTGATATTTCTTGCAAATGCTTTGTCCACAATTTCTACACTACGTCCCCTTGAATCTGGTTGCTTATATGGTGCTTCATATGAAGATAAAGCATCTGTGTAATTAGCTATCTACTATAACAATGCGAGTAGAATCACAAAAGAAATTAGGGACTTGGGCAAAGCAGGAGAAAAAAAGAAAAAAAAACCCCAAACTTCCACACTTTCTCCCTCTTCTCAACATTAACATGAAACTGCACTAAGAAAATGAGCTGCCACTCACTGACATGAAACTTGTGAGTTCATTAAGTGTAGCATAATTGTTCACTCCCTCAATGTAGTTGGTTGCCTGAAGCCTTTCTTTGCAAAAATGCAAGAAAAGAATCACATTAATTCCAAGAAATCAGCAGAGAATTAGACACAGTTGTGTTTATGCACATGAATTTCAGTCATCTCCAACAAGATGAAAGAAACAGATCTTTAAGAAAAAGGGATTAAAGGGGTAACTTATAAATAATCAAGAATATAATTAAGTCACCAGGCACACTACTTGGAAAAAAATAATTCTATAGCTATAGTTTTTCTTCTCAAACCTTTTCTGTGGTTTTGCACAGCTCACACCAGGCTCAGACTCCACTCCAAGTGCTGCACACAGAGAGCATGGAGTGCAGAGCAGTGCTGGAGAGACTTCCAGTACCCACAGCTGGGGAAAAGGCACAGCAGCTGGGCAGGACATTTGGGAGCCCACCAGCAAGAAGGGGTACAACAAAGCTGAGAGCAGCTTTAGCTCAAGGAACAGAGATCTCATTTCCAAAGCACTGCTTCTACCAAGCGATTTCATTCTTCGCAGCACATAAACCTTCAATCGAGCATTTAACTTTTTTCCTCCAGTGAACCACAATGTACTGAAATTCAATCCCTATGGAGTACAGTGTAAGCAGTTTTGAATCACTATTGTAAATAATAAAATTTACTAGTTATTTCAACACACGTTTTTAATACAAATAATTTTAATCACCACTGTAATAATCCAAAGACTGAAGCAACCAGATGAGCAGCTCAAACATGCCACACTCTTTGGAGCTAAGCCTTAGTGTCTGTGGCAGCAGCCCACAGGTGTAAATCTGAGCTACGACAGCTACTGGCCTCCTTAAATACTCAGTGGCACTTGCTATGCTTTATCCCTTTACAGCTGCAGCACTCAGCAATGGACAGCAATCACCACTCCAATCACTAACTCGCACTTCACTTACTTCAACAATTGCTGTTTCATTTATCATCAGCACCACAACCATCTTCCATTTCAGAAAAGTAACTTGATTAAGTTTTATAAATTAGAACATGAAATGAAACACTAACTTTTTGAAAACACCATGCCCCCTCAAAAATCAGGAAATGCTTACACAGGGCATACAAAGAGGATTTGAAGGAGACTGCTCTTGGTAAATGAACAGACATGAACAGGAAATACCACTGGAGTTATTTGGGTCATATTCATATGTCTTGGCTAAATTTAAAGAGGCAGCTATGAAGATCTGAGATTGTCACACTCATTGAAAACCAACTTGATTCTAACAGGAATTATTAGGGGTAGGTAATAACAAAGAAGGTACCTGTTGCAGTCTCTATTTGCAAGTATCGTTTTCCAAACAAGTAAAAAAAAATAGCCATCCCCTTCCTTTTTCATGCGTTTGAAAGGTGTAATTGTTTAGCCCTTCTAAAGTTGCTGCTATAGTAACTTCAATTTCTCCAACTCAATTATCTTTAATTTCAGAAACTTGAATGTAATTTAATTATCATTAATGGTATTTTCAAATTAACGTAATTCCTTTCCAATCCTAAGTAATCAGACACAGCTATTACCTCCTAAATCATCTGTAATGGCTTCTGAAGTGTTCTTCATACCTTTCTTCCCTATCAATATTAAAGGAGACCTTAGCATCTCTGTTCCTCAACGCTGCAATATCTCAAAATCCTATTTACAAGTAAATGTCTTAAAACTGGGATTTTGCCTTGCCAAATCTCAAAATGATGTCTGTGATACCGAACAAGCATGAGATAGTAAGCACTGTAATTTTTTACAATAATTTTGTAAAATAAAATAGATGAACAATAATGTCTTGCCCACTTTCCACATAAAATTCACTTTCTCCAAGCAGTCATTACCAAATAAATAATTTTTAATGGTCTATGACTCTTTATTTATCCCAAAATATCCCAAGATTCACATTCTACATGACTGTGGGTTTCCCAAGACCCTTCTGGGCAGCACTCCATCCTCAGGACAACTTCTGCTTCTTTCAGTAAAGAACTTTCAAAACCTCATCGAAGTCAGATTAACATTTCCAAATTACAACATAATTTGAAAACTACAGTCTTATTTTGCTTTGCTCTCTAAAGTATTTTTTTCCTTAGACACTTCTTACCTCTATGACCAAAGTGACCTCTTTGATTTTTTTTCCCAAGAAGAACATTAGCTTCTCAGCTAGTATGTAAAATTCTACAGAATTTTTCCTGACTTTCGTACAGAAACATAACCTGCGAGCCTTGCTGGGTATGTTTAGGGTATTTTCTGGCCTGCACAAATCTTGAGTACTCACAATTTGAGTGATGCTTCCCTGGAGCTCCATGTCTAACTGCAGCATGGCACTCCCTAAGCAGTAAGATGGCACAAATCTGAGGCTCCCATTGAAAAGCACCATTTGGAGTACCTTTAACAACGTTATCATAACACAATCTCCATGAAAGCTTCCAAATCTTTTCTCTAGAAGGTTCTGAAAAATCCTCACTCACTTTCTGGGTTTTGTTTGGCTGCTTGGTTTTGCTGCTGTTTTTGTGGGGGGTTGTTTGTTTATTGTTGTGGTGGTGGTTATTTTTTTTTTTAATTTTAGAATTTTACACCTTTTCCTTGAATTATTCTAAACACACTCTGTGAGTGACTCACTGAATTTTCTAAACCAGCTCCCAGATTCTGCCCTTTGCAGAGTTCACACATACTGTGATCATAGCAGATCCTCATTTCACATTTGTTCACATTTCTAACAGTTTTGCAACAAGGCACTGCCAGAGAACTTTATTTCATGTCATTATTTTACATACTTCCTAGGAAGTGATGGTAAAGTTTTAGAACACAATTCAAGTCCATTTTCATTAAGAGATGTTCTCTCTTAAAAAATCCAGTCAAGAGAATCCAGCTGAGAACTCCAGAGCAAGTGCAAAAGGCAAAAAAATGTATTTTTAACTCAAACATAGGAAATAATGTAACAAATTAAATATGCTATGATCCACCAGAATTATCTGTAGTGATTACCAGGAAATTAAAGAAATACTAAGTAACAGGAGCTGGACTTGATGATCCTTGTGGGTCCCTTCCAACTCGGCATATCCTGGGATTCTGTAAACTAAAAGCTGCAGTTTTCTCCTTCACAACACACAGTATCTTACACATTAAAAATAAATGGCAGTATTGTAAATTTAAAAGTCTAATCTATTTAAACTGACAGACAAAGACAAGAAAGTAATCCTTACAGGAGGAAATTTCCATAAAACTCACTGAAAAAGTTTTAAAATATTTTTAAAACGGTGTCTGGGTGAAATGAAAAAGAAAAGCAGCAATTCTTACTTTGAAGATGAACGTATTAAGAAGAAACAATTAAAGACCTAAGCTCCTGCTGCAGTTATGATTTTGTCCAGCAGTGCAGAGGGGCAGAGCATGTCTGACAGAGCTGTGTGAGTTCCAGTCCCTACTCTTACAGCCCCAAAGAGAGCTGCGGCTGTAGCAGAACTCACAGCTCACTCACACTGCTCTGAAGGCCTCTCCCTGTAGCACAACGCCACAAGCCACGGATGTGGAGCTCAATAACCCTTCAGAGGAGACCACCGCTGGGCTGGTCCCGTTCCCATTACCCTGAAGTGCATCAGCCCTTAGCTAAAGGCCATCAGCACAGCTGAGGTCAAGCACCTTCAAAAACCCAGCTTTATGGGGTACTTTTGGCACATTTTCCAAAGCACAGCTTCTGCTTTGTCATGCATCTTCAGAGAAAAAACACTCCAGTTTACACTTCATGATGGCCCTCCACTGGCACAGAGCAGAATCCAGAAAATTGTTTTCAACAAAATAGCAGTCCACTTACGCTTTGATAATTCCTCTTCAAAGGTTTTCTTTTACAAAGCATATCATATAAACATAGACAGCCAGTACTCATTTCTCAAGCTGAGTAACTGCAAGCTGAGGTAAATCCCCCGGCAGAATGTCATTACAAGTTATTATGTTGTAGGTGCTTTATTTTTGGAGAGCTGTGCTTGACTGAAACAGTGCTGAGAGCAATCACGGATCCATACATTAGAGTGCAGTCTGAAAGCCTCTTTGGGGCACGTGGGAACTTGAAACCCTTAGGTTGCTCTGACCTACATTCTGACTCAAGGGGCTCCGAAGCAGTAGCCAGGAAGCAGAAAATTTGGGGGGAACACAGCATGCCCAAAGTAGTCCTTCCTTCAGAACTGCACTACTGCACAGGCATTCACACTTTGCACACAGTCATGACTGCTTATGGCATAAATAATTCCCAGTTGAAGGGTTACCTGTGCCAAGCAGTCTTGGACCTGTGACAGCACAGCTTCCTAGAAGGATTTACCTTGTAAAGAGTTCACTACCCACCTTTTTCTTAAAAGGATTTTTCAAATTAGAGCAGAATAACTGGTCTGTATGTTCACACATTTATTCTGGCATAATATGTTCTTTCTTTTGTATTTACTGAAATTAATAAAATTATGGAAAACTAACAAAAGTCTGCCACACAGACCCAACCATGTTTTTGTCCCTTTGAAATCCACATTGATCATGGATGCAGAGCTAAAGCACCAGAGTGCAAGCAGAAAGGACTGCTGCCTACGTGTAAGGTCCTCCGCTCTCAGAAGTGGCAGTAAATTTATCTAGACTTCGGTATTTGTCTAGAAGAGACTTTTCGCACATAATGATTGGATGAGGTCCACAGGATTTACCACAAATTTCCTCAGAGACAGGAAATTTCATAACCCCATTATTACAGCTCCTACCAGTACTCTTAACTCTGTGCATGACTGCGATGTCCCCCTGTCCCTGGCTGCTATCTCACTGCTGTGCTGTTCTGCAGAACACTCTGCTTTCCTGGGTTCTTCTTTGCTCAGTGTTACCCTTTGGCTGCTGTGCATCTCCTGCTCGTTAGCTGTCACAGTTTGATGTGCCTGCATTTTGCTGCACACCTCTCCGAACACACCTCAGGTGACTGCGCTGCAGCACCTGCGCAGGTGTCCCTCTCCATTTGCTCTCATTTCCTTTGACATGAAAAGCCCTGCTTACCACAGGCCAACTCACCAAACAGAAGCTGGTTTTCAGGCTTAAGAAAAATGGTTAAGAAAAACGAGGTATGGTAAGGTGCTGTACAACAATGCCACTACGACCATATCTACGTCAGGATTTATGTGCTTATTCTAAAATTAAGTGATATGATAGCTGAACTGCAAAATGTAGTATGTGCTCCCACACTCCAGTAATAAAATATATAGCATGCCTACAAAGAAAATTCTATTAAATAATAAGCATGCATTGGAATAAAATGAAAAACAGAGCTCAATTTGCATTTACCAGCTTCGAACATCTGAAAATTTCAGCACAGCAAGCAAACCAAATTCCTCTCTCTTGTTGAAGAGATTTGCATATGCATTATTTTCTGAAAGTCCACCTTTTTACGGTTACATTTCTAGCACAAATTGAATCATTGGCATAATGTTCACAGAGCACAGACATATACTCTGCTGTGGGACTCCCAATCTTCTCTTGATCCATGCACCCCAGTAGGAAAGGTGGTTGTCAAATGCACACAATTATATCACAACTAGATGCTGATGGATTGATATACATCACATATAATGCCTCCTTAATTTTTATCACCTCCATAAAATGTTGCAGACTCCTGTGTTCATTTGAGGAGCATTATCCAAAATGATTTATACCTTGCCCTACTGCATGGAAGGTTTATTTCATTCATTCATTAACAAAGGTAGAAATTGCATCCTGTTTTCACCACTAAGGAGACAGTGCTTTCTTGACTTCCAGGTCAGTACCTGCATACCAGTACTGACTTCCAAATTCACGTTGTCTCAAAAAATTATCCTCTACACAATTCTGTTAATTCCAGGCATATGTGGAGAGGTTTAAACACTAGCAAAGGAGCGGTCACTAGCACCTAAGCAGAGTGCACATTACTTGCTTTGAAATATCTTTTGTCAGTGCTACATAGGTGTTTACCACCTGCAACCAACAGAATAAGAAACAGAAGTCCTTGCAGCTCTCCCAGAGCTTACAGACACTACACAAGCAACAGATTTTTGAAGGTAACCAGGCTGTGCACATTCACCTGCACATTTATTTACTTGCATGTACACATGGGCCCACATTTTTCCCAACTAGAGCTCCCTTTTTGGCACTCCTGCTATTTCTGGGAAATGGATTTTGAGCCAGCTCAACAACCTATACCCCTCTGATTCCAAAGGAAATGCTCCATTATTATTTCTGTGGTATAAGTTATGATAAATCAGGAATTCATTGAATTGAAGTGTAGCCATGACACATGGTTTTGTTATTACGAGTCAGCACACCCCTCCAAAGCTGCTAGGAAGGGCAGACAGGTAATGGAGCTGATTATGCTGCTATCTCACATAGCATGAACTCACATGCACAACAGCACTTTTCAGCCCACCACTTATTTTCTACTTTCTTGTCTTCAACAGAAGGAAAAACATCCTGGTCACAAGACTCAAGCAGCAGATAAACATAGACAGGGTTTCATTTCAACATTCAACAAATAACCTTTTCTATGCTTAACATACAGAATGTTCTCTGCTTGCTAGTAACTGGAAAAGAATAAAGGTTCTCCTTTTAATAAAGGAAAAAAAACCACAACAGCACAAACCAACAACTCAACAGCAAGAGAAATGCAAGAATGAACATTAGAGTAAGTATTTTCTCTAAAACCCTTTGGAACAATCCTGAAAGACAACAATAAAGACAAGCCTGTCAGCAAATTATTTTGGGCTACACTGAGAACATAAGGATATGTGCAAGTTTCTATTTAATTTAGTTTCTATTATTCTCTATTTCTATTTAGTTTCTGTTTTATTCGATTTCTGTTTATACCCAGGAAATGGGTGCTCCAATGGCAGTGGCTCCGATTACGTGCCCTGCCCCTTTGGGTCACAGGCCCTGACATGGGAGAAGGTCGGAAGCTTACCTGCAATTCACTACTAAAATAGTACTTTTTGCATGTAGCCAGCATGTGTTAGGAGTGTCACTGCAGAGCACTGGAGCCACACGCCTGTGGTACTCAGGGATGTTACAGAAATGCACACACACATACAAAACAAGGCATTCTTGCTTCCAGGCGCTCCAAATCCTGCAGATTGCATACACTGCTCAGGTTTTAATCCCCAGCAGTGACTGCAGCGTGGCTAAAGCAACAGCCCCTTCCACCGGAGATCCCACACACGCAAGGGCTGTTCTGTGGGAGGGCTGGCAGAGGGTCAGCAATCCCCAGCCACCGGAACCGAGCCAGCAAAGGCACTCGGCAGCACAGCTGCAGCTAAACCAGGAGTCTGCTGCTGGCATGCAGGCTGCTCTCAGTTCCTCAGGGATGTTACTATGGGAACTTTGTAGTGGGAGTTCCTTACATCTGATGCATATTGCAGAAAGACAAAGTAGGAACAAAGCAAAGAAACTGAGGAGAATGACAGGAAACTGTATTGGCACACTGTGTCCCATTTACTGTCCTACTGGAGAATCCCAGCAGAGATGAGGCACTGCTCACAGGCAGCAGCCAGGCAAGATTAGCAGCACATCGACTTACAGTGTGCTTCATATTCTTAACTATTTAACTGCTAACTATTGAACCTTTTTTTCCATAAAATATACTAGAGCTTTACTCAACTGTAGTGACATAAGACAAACTTCTGCCAGTCCAAACATCTGCAAATGCTTCTGAAATGCAACTTAGATAGACATCTTGATACAGCTCTAAATCCCCCCAGGTAAAAGTTAACAACAAAAATGTATATGCTTGGCCCAAAAGCCCACTGCCCTACCCCAAATACACAAGAGCTGCTGGCTTGTTACCAGAGATAACACAGTAGCAATAGTGACACAGACTTGATTACACTACAAAGAGAGCCAGAAAATTAAATTGAGACATTTGTGTAAAGTTTAATATGTACACTGACTGCTCCTGCTTTCACATACACCACAAAACCTGTGCAGGCTCTAACACAGTGTCCAAATTTTCAGAAGAGTATTTTAGTATAATGGTAGCTAGGAAAATTGACCCAGTTGTGGAGCAGTCCTTGTCTGAAACACAGCAGTATTACCGGAATCAGTGTTTCTATCAGGGAAATGAAATGGTACTGGGAGGAACCAACAGAAAACGCTTAGCATATGAAAAGCTGTGGTCAATATTAATTATTTTCCCACTTATTAATGCTGGCAAAGAACAGTGCTCAGCCTCTCCTCCTCTCCAGTGTATTTCTGTTTCAATATACATATCAATATTAATTTCCCCTGCAGAGTTACTGTCATATCTAATGAGCAAACACATGCTATGTGACATGTCTTTTTATGCCCTTGATTTTTACATTAGGTGTAATTAATTCAGATCACTAATAATATATTTTAAAGTCGTCACAATTACAAAGACGTGCTGTAAGACCACACACAAAGTTAAATAATGCACAAACTCACATACCGTGTACATAATCCTGTTCAAAAACTCTCACAAAAGAGTTTTCCAATTTTTCCTTTCAAATTTTCCTTTAGAAAACCCACCAATGACTAAATACTAAAGCTTCACAAGGTACTATTACAGTACTAGAAAGAATGCAAATACAGTGCATCTATTTCACTCTAAACAGAGTATTTAATTTATGGTGCTAAGTTGGTTCTGCAGACATGCATCCTAAAAATGTCATCTTCTTCAAGACATGTATGTTTTAGACCAGTCAAGCACATTTGACAGTACTTTGTAACAACAATCCCATAGAAGAAACCCCATTTTTAAACTCAGAGGATGAATCACAGTTTCAAATTAATTTCAGGTATTTCTTCTCATAATTTCTATTTCATATTGAATCTCAGTTAAAACATTCCTCATTTCTGTAAGCCATCGCATCAGTCAACACATTTTAAGGAAGCTATCAACACTCCAAGAAGTACAGTGCCTTTCACAACAACGACCACAGAGCAATCCTGGACTCACTGTTCATGTCTGCATTTGCAAATCGTGTGGCCTAGCAGTAGCAGACTTACAAAACGAAAGAGCAGCACCCAGAACTTAATGTCCACATTACATCCATTCGAGTACACCTTTACTTCAGATTTGCCCTTCTCTCCTCCCATGGTCTGACTGCTCATTTGAGCCGAAGTGCACGAGGTGTACTGCTGGAGTACCTCCTTAAGTTCACTGCAATTCAAAAGGAACTCGGTTTGTCCCCACAAACACTTCAGGATGTGAGCCAAAGCACAGTTAAGTGCTGATGATCTGCTTCAAAAGCACACCTCTGAATCAAAGGAAAGCACAAGAGGAGATGCGGCCATTGAAGTCAATGGACCTCTGCCATTCCTTTCAGTGAGATAAAACTTACTTGATCTTTCCCTCCCTTTGTGTTTTTTATCTCTGATCTTTCAATTTAGGTAAAGAGTAAAAGAGAATTGATAAATACAGTGGAAGAATAGTGTGCTAAATAAAGAGAGATTTTGCTGGTGTGGTTATTTAGATTGCTTTAATTTACTCTGGCTTTTCTCATTCTCACAATTGTGCACTTAGAACCAAAGCAAAGGGATAACGCTGCTGCTATTTCCATGGCTGTGCTCAGAAATTTACTATAGTCAATATAACTACACATGCTGCTGTGCCCAAGCTCATTAGATCTGGAGGCACTGAGGTTCTCCAGAGGCAGAACAGCCTCTTCACATTCAGCTAATTCTGGACATTAAACAAAATGTCTGTGATGGCAAAGGTAACATCTGTCAGCTCTTTAAGGTCCTTTGGTTGCAAGTACTTTCCTCAAAAATGCCTCCCCTCACCCTTGCTGATATGGGGGGGGAAATAAAATCAAGTGCAGGTGAGGTACCATCACACAACACCGCCCTAAATCAGTATGAAAATCTAGTTATTATAGAAGGGGCTGTTTTAAAAACATCACACCCAGGAATGAGAAGAGTTTTTATTTTGTATTATGCCTCTCCATAATCTTCTGTAGAAGAACTTCCTTTATAAAGGATGTATATTTCCTTTTCTTTAAGCTGTTAAAGCCATTCATCTTGTGATTTATCGTTTACATAGAAATGATGAGGTGATTATGCATACTTATTGTCTACCACAGAGATAATGCACCAAAGCCAAACATATATTACAATATGAAATGAAGACACTTAATAAGCCCTTAATACAGCCATAAAGCAAGCAACAGAATGCTGAGCAGACTATAAACACAAACCCAATCTTTTAGCATAGTAGTTCCTCACACACCTTTTCCATGAGTCAGATACCACCTCCCTCACATTCTTTACTGAAGTCCTAGAACTGCAACCATGTCTTTCTAAGAGGATGATGAATCCAGCACACCTACCCTTTCAGAAAGCATACTCACTACAAACTGCACTCCATGCCACCACCAGGCTTGGGACAAAAAAGTGAAGGGAGCTTTTTTTCCCCCTAGTCTTTAATAAAAGTGTCATGACTATATGATGTCCATGTAGCTTTGATATTAATTTTGCTCCCAGGGATAATGCACCTGCAGCCTTGAAAATTAGCAAGATTTTGTTTTGAAAAAGTAACAGATTTGTTTTCCAAGAAAGAGGAACCTCTAACAGTGTAAAGACCATGCTTAAGAAAGCTGAAAGTGTCCCAGCCCCATAGTACTTACCCAGCCAAGACTGATCGCTGAGAATACATTACTCATGTTTCCAAGAACATTTGAACAACCCTAATCCAGATTGCACACCAGCTCTCAGCCAACAGGTGTTTCTGACAGCTTCTTCTAGAGGGCCTGCGGCAGCTGGGAGCTTTTACCTTTTCATCAAGTGGGGAAAGAGTTAGCAGCACTCCTAAGACTATCAAGGACTCTCACATCTCAAGACTTTTAAAGACACTCATGATTTCAAGAGCCCTCTGAAAGGAGCATTTAACAGTCATAAGGTTTTTGACTCCTTTGCCACTTCCAGCAGTGCAGATGCAGAAACGCAGACAGGACCTGGCACTTGCAGAGCATCCCTGTGCTACCAGAACTGCTTGGGCAGCACCACCTGCAGAAGGTCTGGTGTGGGCTGGCTCCCGCAGTACTCCCCAACGCTGCCGTTTTAATCCAAGTGTCACCCTCCCAGGGCAGGCGGCTGATGTACAAGCCATCCTGAGTCATGCCTGCCTCTTATTTCTACAGCAGGCACAAAGGAGCGCCCTCCTTCTGCTCGGCTGCAGGGCTCACGGCAAAGCCGTCCTGAGAGCAGAGGACTCACAGCCAGCTCACCTGAGGGTTAACACTGGCAGGAGGGACACAGATCCTGCAAAGCCACACGCACCTTCCTACTCAGACAGTGCATGGCAGGAGTATTAAAGCTGTACAGATCTGCAAAACTGCAGCATATCAACAAACTGACCCTGAAAAATGCAGGGAGGAAAGTACAGTAAAAAACAGATCTCTGTTTCAAGACAGAGGAAACATTATCCTACAATGAACAGCCTTCAAACCAGAAGAAAAAAAGGCACTACCTATGAACTTCTGACACATGAAAATTTTCAGCTGAAAACACAATGCTCGTTAAACGGCATTGTATTCATTGTAGAATTTACTTACATCTTCTCTTTCAGAAAACTGAGCAAACCATGACCAACATTTTGCATAGAAACTCATACGGTCAGCAGAATCCGAATCCAAACAGTTTTAAATGTTTGGAGGGCACACCTGTGGGATCGGGGCAGTCACAGGGCAGCCCCACGAATGCTGTGGAACACTGCCAGGACATGGGTTTTCCATCTCCTCAGGAGCTGCAAAGCCTGGATGGCAACAGGCCAGCAGAGGAACCACATTCCCTGGGCATTTCTTTTGATACACGAAGGGAATGACACAACTTTCAGCTGCTGGCTTGCGCTCATTGTACCTAACAGAGCACTGCGTCCACACTGAGTGCCAAAACATAACTGAAATGTACTCCAACATTAAAATGCTGTTGCACCGTTCTAAGACGACTGTATAGGTTAAATATACTAACTGACCTTACAGATTCAAAATACATAGAGCTAGAAACACCTAGAATGCTATTTTAAGGAATTCACATATACCTGTACTTATTTATACTCTTTGAGTGTTGGTATAAAACTGACCATCTATTCCAATGTTACCTGTGGTACGTGTAGGCTTTTTCTAACATAACCCTTTCCTATTTGAAATTCTAACCTGTCCTGTTTGAAATTTTAACCCAAAAAAGTCCTGAAGGATTTAGGATTTAAATACCTTCTGATTTCTTTAGATGCCTCTCACCCTTTCTGTGTTTGCCCCACCCTCAGGCTCCTGCCAGAGCTACAGGGTATTATATGTTGCTATAGATAATGTACAGAACAGATGACCAGCAGAGCTATACAGCTCACAAGGGCTGCCTCTGCACCTTTGGGGAACTATGCAGAAAAATTCCCCCATCTATCTTACTGGGTAGAGCATCTAATTACACTGAAATGGTAATCTAAAATAATGTTTGACCAAACAGAGGATGACATAATCACAAAGAAATGTGGAATTTTTGGTTGCTCATAATTTTTGAGTACAAATATCTGTAGAATAGCTAAAGGAAAATACTAAAAAAGATTACTGAAATTTAATTATTTCAGCTGGAAGAAAAGAAAAGCCCTAAGTCCCTGAATGAATAGGACAGTCAAAGAACATAAAACCTAAACTACCCTGCCAACCTAGATCTACAAATCCTGAGAGTGTTGAGATTCTGGCCCAACTGAAACTATACAGCCAAGTATCTGCTGACTTGCAACAGGACAGTTTCTCCTGTCACGTACTGGCAGTACTTTCACCTTATTTGCAGTTAGGAATACTAATGTACCACTCGGGCACTTTTACACGATGGGGCTTTAGGAACTGCGCCTGCAAATATCCGTGGTCATGAGGTATGGATGCCCCACACGCTTGTTTCACTTTCCATGGCAGCTCAGTAGCCACTGTTTGCATGGTGCCTGTGCCTGAGCTCCTGTCCCAGCGGCTCATCCATCTCAATCCTGCTAGGCTCAACACGGAGCACAGCGAATTACAGCACAACTGGAGTCACAACAAAGACAGCAATGCTACATACGGACTCGTCATGATATTATCACATCCAATTTCCTTCCAATATTTCACGGCCATCAAGCACAAAGGAGAATGGGCCACATCCCTACAAGGATGTAAGGGCTATAAAGGTTTTTCTGATCAAAAGCAGAAATCATTAACTGCCTCTTCCCCCTCCTCTCAAAGACGCAACCTCATGCCTTCAGGTTGCCTAAATTCAAATGTTGCCAACTCCCAGGCGCCTCAAGCATAGACACCCCAGTACCCCAAACGTTTTCCAGAGACTTCAGCATTTCATGAAAAAACACTATCTACCCCACACATAATGGGATTTCCTTGCTAACCAGAGTCAAAAACATGGAAAAAATTCCTTAATGACAGAAGGTAATGGAAGCACAAATGAAAGTTCCTTTGGAAGACACACGAAATGATCTTACATATGTTCAACTCTGAATGCACATTTATAGTGCTCTTCAGGAAGAATTCAACCACATAAACACAATAATACAATTTTATACCTGTAAGAAAAATCAACCCAAAAGACAAGTGAATCTTATTTCAATTGTAATTTCTTGCTAGTTGTTTACATGACGGAGACTCTGTGATCTGTATTCAAACTTTGTATCAGAAAAACTGTTAGATATTCTAAAAAATTTATGAAATGGCCAACTGCTGATGATCACTTTGGAATGATTACACATGCCAAATACTGCTCTCTTTCTCTCATTAGAAAAACAACCTCTGCTGCTCACAAAGTTTAGATGCTCATGTGAATTACAGGGGGATGGAAGAGGGTATCGTTTCCAGGTATCCTCTATAGAATGGAAAATAATTTTGTCATACTAAGTAAACAACCAAGGCACACATTAATAATGTGCTGAACTGCCAAAAACTGTCAGTGGGCAAACAGTACAGTAGAACTGAACAATGACAGCTTTGTGAATTCTTGGGATACTTCCTAAAGGATATGAGAATGAATATTTTAAAATTGCTCAGTGAATCATCACCTCTGATTACATGAGATGAATCACAAGACACACCTAAACAGACTGCATTTCAATTTATAGCTTATGCAGACTTTTTGTGATTTAAATTTTCAACACACTGAAAAGAAAACCTTGAAAACAAAGCAGTTCTGCCAAATCCCCAAATGCAGAGAGTCTGTTTTGCTGCTGTGCCAAGTGGCTTGCTTGTCCTTCAGTACCAAAACCAGGAACAGTATCCAGCACAGAGACCAGAGATGGGAAAGGCAGGAATTTTGTCTAATTCCGACTGCATGCTCATATGGTCTTCTGAATAACAATGGGAGCAGACAGAAACAGAACCTACAACATACTGAAGCATTTGTGTAAGTACAACTTGTACAATCTATGAAGTCCTATTATTAGACATTTCTTACTCATCTGTTACTATTGCTTTATAGCTCTGAATCTCTCCTAGACATCTAAACCAGAAACGAAGCCCTTCAAATGAAACAGGCATTGGCATCAGGGAACAGCCCCAGAGCCAGGGTTAGATCCTCAGTTGGAATCACCTAACGTCTCCTACCTTTAACAAAACTACAATGAGCCTATGAGTATCTTGTGATTCATATTTACATGCGCTGCGATGCTATTGTAGAACTCTTTCCTCCTCCCTCCCTGACTAGAAAATGCCCAATGCCTTCCTTGCCCAAACTGGCAAACACCTTTTCATTTGCAGCCAGAAGCCAGACCCTCAGTAGTACTCCTGACACCTTCCATTTGATGCAGGCCATCTGGCAGCAGAAATAGCAGCTGGATTGAACAACTGGGTAAGCTGGGAGTACAGGCTGTGAGATTCAGGTCTCCAAGAAAGAGTGAGGTGAACACAGGCTGAAATGGGATGTACAAGAGTTTGCTCGACAGGAACCTTTAGCCCATGTTGCTTCTTCTTCTGTTGTGGATTTGCATGAAGAAATGTAAATGTCCACTATGACCATGAAGTAAGTGTACGAACCACCAGGCTGAAAATCCAATTGCTGTGTCTCAGTAACTGGCTCCAAGTTACACTCCACTCTCACGAGTCTACTGTATTTTATTTCAATTAATTCCTTCCTATCTTCTTCATATCTTTCCTACTTACACCTCCTCCAACCACTTACTGTAACAACTTCTATCAGCTTAATGATGATGTTGTTAATGTATCTGTAGGCATTGCATTGGTGTGCCATATAACAGACCTCCAAAAAACACAGACATGAGTATGTTTGTCAGGCTTCATCATTCTGCCTACATGCTGAACTACTGCTGCTCAGAACAGTTTCCTCTAAAGCATAATAGGAGCTTTTCCCATGTAAGAAATTCTAAACCAGGCCATTTGTGAATTAAAATGGCCAGTAGTAAACCTTTTAAGATCCTACTTATTATAATTGCTTCTTGCTACCAACTCAATTGAAATTAATACAATAATAACTAATTTAATTGGTATTGAGGAAGAAGCTGCCTTTCATTCATCTGTAATGAAAATATAGGGAGAGGGCACACATGGGGGAAAGAATTTTTTGAACAGACATTTCTTTCCATTAAAATATTCCACCTCTGTTGTGACCACCAGCTCCGTGACCACATAATGAAAGCCACTGCATACTGCAGGCTTGTCTGGCAGTCGTTACAGCAGCCTTTGCACGAAGAAAATGCTGTCCTAAAGTTAATGTGAACTTACAGGCCAAAAGTGCCCCAGAACCACAGTCTGAAGTAGGTGACATTGCCTCCGGAAGGCCTTCAAGGACACACTGCAGCTGGGAGCTTCAGCACAGGAAAGGAAAGTTCCTTTCCAGGTAACGAAGGTCCCTCAAGTTCTCATGAGCATAATGGTCCTGACACACATTTTCATGAGAAAACAACACTTTCATTAATGTCATAAAGGCCTTCGCCAAATTTAAGCTGTATCACCAAAGGATTTGTGCTTAAAGAGCTGAAATGTTGATGATAATCTCAGCAGAACATCAAAACAGCAACCCCAGAGGTGGCTGCAGCCAGTGGAAATGTAATTAGCAGTCTCCAAACATCATACAGTCTGTACAGCAGTTTCTTTACCACTTTACTTGGTATGGAAAATGTTCCAGTTCTGAGAGGGGAAAAATGAGCCACCACATCACTTCCAGGTGGTAGCGGCTTGCTATCAAGAAACCCTGTATTAATTGGTTTGGGCATGAGCATCAATAACTGGCAATATTTCTATTTCAAATAATATGCAATAGATTATCTACTTTTTTTAGGTTGGCACCAGCAGCACTTTGTCTTTCAGATTGAAATAGCATTCTTAGAGTTATTTAAAGCACACATTTTGGGGACAACCACTAACAGTTGCCAGGGAAACAGCAAGGTAAGAAAACGGATTGCTATCATGAGACTAGTAAGTCACATTCACATTTATTTCCTTTCCTTTCTACCCCCAAGGGAAAATTGTGTTCCCATATAGAGTTACGAACATGTGCTTTTAATAAACTTAAGTCTCTCAGAAGTGCTGCGAAGCATCTTTAGGCTTTAAGGCATTATGAGGTGTTGTCAGAGAGAAGGGGGTGAGGAGAAGGCTTGACTGAGGGCAGGCTATGAATCTGAACTGTGCTGTGACCCGGTACTGCAAAGAATATTACAGTTTAACTTTCTTATGGAATATTTCAACTTATACCAACTGTACGAGAATGTTACGGAACAGTGCCAGGAACTGAGATTTTCAACGGAGTTGGGCAAAGTTAAGTGAGTAAAAAGTGGATTTTGATTTTTGAAAATGCACACATTTCATTAACATTTTTTCCATTTATCTCCATTCTTGCTCATTACTGAGCACCCCAAATTGACCTGTAAACTTGTAGTATTATTGAGGAATGGAATCAGCTCAGTAAAAACCTTGGTACTGCACAGAAATGCCCAATCACCTGTTGTATTAATATCCGCCTGTATTTCTGTACATGAAACTAAAAATATTACCTATTATTTGATTTTACTTCTTCAGTGCCTCCATAGTTTTCAGTATGAAACCCGAGGAGTTATGTAGCCTATCCTCTTGCTAGCTGTCTAAATCTATTTAGGTCATTCTGACACATCTTTGTCTAATGTGTTGTTAAGTGTTTCCAACACTAGAGATTGTACAGCTTTTCCAGGCAACCTATTTTCATGATTTCTGGTACAAATAGTTAATAATAAATCACTCTTTAAAAAAAAGTGAAATTCAAGCTTATTTCTACTTCCCAGTTAATCACGGATGAAGAGACTAAATTATACGAAATTATGAACCTGACAATGTACAGCTTCAGATTTCAAAATTCTGCCTAAGCACTGACGGAAAACATACCTTTTTGCACCATATAAGGGTAGGTGTTCTAAAGTAAAATAATATTAGACTAAAGCTGAAAAGAACTATTAAATTAAAGTCTGTATGTAAGAGCTGAAAACATGTCTGAAGAAGGTCATAAGACATTGTTTCAAAATAACTGCGCTATAATGTGATGCTGTCCCTTCAAAAGGGCTCTGCCCCACTGTGTGGCTCACACATCACTGCCAGCACGGCACAGACCATGAGTGTCCCCCCACATACCCAGGAAATGCAGCACTGGGCAGGGGCCTCTGACTGAACTGCACATTCTGCAACACCACACAAGCAAATCTTACACTACACTGTATCATTAGTGCTCATATTAGCATTAAAAAAAAAGTTTTATATTATTTGGAATCCATTTAGAGCTACTCAACATTTCTCAAAAAGGCATGGATTTTGCATAAACCTCAAGTCATCAATCTGTCCCAGACTGACTTTTTCAAAACTCAGGCAATAGTCAGGCATTTTATAAGATGGCTGAGGAAAGTAATTGCTGCCTCCACCCACATATCCCAAATATAAAAAAAGTGCTGAGCGCATGTAAAATTCCTTCTTATTCTTACCTTGTTGAACAAAGATCTGAAAGAAGCTTGTCCTTTCTGTCACAGACATCTTTCTCCCATCTCCTTCAATAGCTTAGTGTCAACAAATCTCTGTTAGGACAGAAAGAGAGCAAATATATCACCTGGCCAAAAACCTCAGACAAACATCTGCAGGCTACAGTTGAAAGGGCAGGAAGAGTAGAAGTGTCATTAAAAATCCTCAGCAGGGATGGCTTGCACACTCCTCGGGAGGAAGAACAGAACAATATGAGGAGTCTGCCCAAAAGGACTCACTGCGAGGCAGGATGGAAGGGCATGGTGCAGAAGGAATAGAAAGCTTGAAAGATACAGGCAGAGCATTTTCTATTCAGTGTACAAATTCTCTTCTCAGCTTGAAATTTAACCCAACTTCCTCCAGCAATTAGCTGTGAAATGACTGTGCCAGCAATTATCTGTGAAACCTAAGAGCAAAGTGTCCTCTGTCCTCCTGGAATTGCTGCAGGTACAGAGTCACCCCCAACATCACCATCTCAGTGATGCATAGAGCACAGGCCTGGAAGGGAGAGTCAATGTTTTGCCCTTGGGCACTGCTGGGGCCCCAGGCATCCTAAAAATTCAACCCTGGTGTTATTTTTTCAGTTTTTTTCTTGAAAAAGTTATAAGAAACTCATCAAATATTTTAATAAAAGTTATTACGGTTACAACATGAAATCCTAATCCAGTAGGAACTGTTAAGATTAAGGCTGTCTACAAGATTTGTATCTCATCTATCCAGTGTAAGATTGCACAGTTACTGAGCAGTGGATATCATTCAGTCTCCGCCACAGGTTCTGTCACACACAGCCACCAGCTCTGATCTCCTGAGAAACCAATGAGGCACCTGCCTGCTGCAGAAATAGCATGCCATGACAGGGCTGAGTGCAGGATCAGACTGCAAATGGAGAAGGGCATAAATCGTTATCCTAATTAGGGAAGCTTCTAGCTTCTGAGTATTGGGAGAGAAAGGAAAGGTACCTGGAGAGAGTGAAAAAAAATCTGCAAGTCAGCAAAGCCCTAGGTGCTCCAAGAACCTTTTCTATGGCTGTCAGTTCTGGTATCAGTCACCAAACAGCTGCCACAGGAGGCTGATTTGACCAATGTTTACTCCAATAGGATATTGCTTTAGCTGTATTTCACAGCAAAATGTTTTACATTCATTTCTGTGATGATATCAATAAACTGATTTAAAGAATTCTCAGTGGTGCTTTCATGCTACAAGCTTCTCTCTCTTAATTCTTAGAACATTAATTAGCAGCAGCCTACACTGGTAAGACTGAAAACAAGTTTGGAACTAGTAGAAAGAAGGAGCAACTATTTTGAATTATTTGCTTGGGCTTTACAGACCAGCTTTTATCCACTGCAATCAGCTGTCCACTCAATGTGATCCATGTCCACTGTGCAGTGGATGAAGTGCTTTTACTGCAATTCACTTTATTGCTCCTATGTTTGAATTTTATGGGTGTCTCAGCAGGAAGATTTGGAAGAAGAGTATTCTGCCGTCAAAACACATTGCTCTAAATACTAGTGATCCTTTAAACCATACATGCCCAATTTTCCAAATCCCTTAATCCCCTCCTATGCACTAGGTTAGTACATGCTGTCTGACACTGTCCTGCTGTTTGCAAAAATGAGTACGGATGAACATGAACACTAACTCTAGCCGTTACCACTTCTGGGTTGTAAAGATTTATACTCAAGCAACACCAGTGAGAAATTCTATTATTCCAAAAAGCTGAAATGGAAATAAATCATAACCTTCAACACAAAGAAGCAGACATAATTCAGACCACTAGCCATGATGTGGGAATAAAATCTCGGAGTTAGATTATAATCCATGAAAGATGCGTTCTACCTAATTCACAGGAGAATGCTATACAATGTATTTATGCTCTATTTTAAGCAATTTGGATCAAGCCAGTAAGCCCATGTTCTGTTTTGGTTTTAGCATCACCAAAAGTAAAGGCTTTGAAATCAGACTTTAGAGCATAGTAGGTTTTCAAAACTGAGATTTCCCCCCCCAGCCCCCCACTCCCGTCAGTATGTGGTTGTTTGGGATTTTTTAAGAAATAAAAGCCTAAATCTAAGCCATTCCGACAAATACTTGTCGAACAGTTGCACCTACATAGGTGGTCATTAATTTGGAGAGTAGCTGGAGTCTATGCTTAAAGAACAGGCACTAATTTTCTGATGCCCATAAACCAGAGGCTACTGGGAAACTGATACTCAGATCCTTTACAGAATACAGACATACTTGAACCACAAAGAAAACAGAACTAAATACAGCTCAAGCCTTGCAAGTCTGTGAAAAATGTCAAAGTATGCAGAAGTGCCCCTAAGAAAATAAAAAACTGCGTTACCAAGAAAATGCTGAAAAATGAGCTCTGTGGAAAAGGAGAAAAAAAAGAAAGGTGTGTTTTGGGGAAGGAGCAGTAAAAAGCCATGAGAAGGAAGTGTGGCTAACATGTGCCATAGACCCCCTTTCGGTGGCTGTGACCTGTTTAACTGTGCGTGCCATGACAAGCTGCACTCCTCGCTGATCACACACGGCCTCCCCTCTGCAGTCAGGGCCATGTTGGTATGGGGCTGCTGCAGCCCAGCCTCTGCCACTGGCCTTGGCAGCTCCAGCACTGCCTTTGGGCTCAGGGCTTTCTATTCTTACCTTCTGATTAGTGCATTAAAAGCATGTTTAAGAAAGCTTGGAGCAGCATTTTGGAGTAATAGGCACTGTTATTAAAGACTAGTGATTTAACATAAATTTTATGTTTCATCCACCATAATTTTCCTAAGTTATTAACAACTGTATACCACATGGCCTCTGTGTCTGTGACCTCTGGATGTCTCTGGGCCTTGTTACATTAGGCTGCAGATGCATATAGTGGAAATTTAGTCTTTGCTACACAGATTTATCAAATCAGATGCTATGAAGTATCACATAAATGCCATTCATTGAGTTCACATGTTAGAAAAAATCCCCAAAACAACACACACAAAACCACCAAAACAAAACACAAAAAACTCCAAAAATTCAACACTACCCCAAGCCCCAAAATAACTGGAGTTAAAAACAACAAGTGAAAAATTAAACAGCGGATGAAAACATTTCAGAGAAAATGAATCCACAGGTATGGTGCTTTGTTAGCTATTTTAAGAATTAAAAAGACACGAGTTTCTCTGCTTGCAAGCAGATAACATGAAAAACAATGAATCATTTGTATCTCACAGCAAAGGTATTCCAAATCTTATTAGCAATGGAAATATCCTTTTGGAGAGCATAATTTATTTACAAGTACAGCAGTGTGAAAATAGCAAAGATATATACATGCAAAAATATTTTGTTCCAGAACAGTGGGGAAAAAAACCCACTAGAAAGCCTGTTTTGTGTTTTCTTCTTGCAGCTAGAAATGTGAGAATTTATCTGTAGTGTATATAGAAGAAAAACTAAGCGAAAGGAAAACACAATACAATGATATGGATTTTTTTTTTTTTAAAAGTAGTATTATCTATTCATCTTCCACAAATCAAACATGGAAAATATATTCTTACTAATTTGCCTCCACTTCAAGCCTTGTTAGGCATTTTTGGACAATGTCCTGTCACTTATGCTTAAGAGCTGCCAGTGTGCCAGTATCCACTGCTCACTCCAGTGGGACTGAGGGGCCAGAACAGAACAAGATTTCCGTGGCATTTATGAAAGAAGACTTCATTCAGAAGCACCAAGTTTTACATCCTGATCCACACCTCCTGTCCTTTGATCAGCCATTAAAGGTGACTGGGAAAACCCAAACCCAGGCTGCAAATACTGAGCAATGAGGGAAAAACGAAACCTTCCTAACTTCCCTGCAGGTCACTCAGCCCCAGTCACCAGAGGAGGGAGTGCAGACTGCTCAGTGCTTCGGAGCTCTCCTCAAACAGCCCCTGCCACTCACTTTTGTTATGTAAAATAGCAGCAGCACACTTCAAGCCTCTTAAATTATTTCACACTCACTTAAGAGCCTGGGGATTTTTATAATGTTTTAAAGACCACTAAAGGTTCCTCGGTTTTCTCTTCAGTGCCTCAGTTTTACAGATAGTGGGGGCTGAGAATATTTAAGCACTTAGCACGATCTTAGGGCTTTCAAGAAAGAAATACTAATTAAAATACAGCTAACAAAGCTATCTCAGGTCTGGCTTTTAAGCAGGTCCACTTCTAAACGTGTCATAAATCTGGCCTAAAAGCACATTGGACACACAAAGCTTTGACTGCTCAGGATTTAATCAGAGAATGGACTTCTTATGGAGATATTGCTAAGTGCAACTGACACTTTAATTTCCAATTTTTCTCCCTGCATTACTTTTAGACTGGTTTATGCATTTGTAAAGCCTTTGCATAGCTTTAAAGAGTAAGGACGAATGTCCTGTAAAACTTCAAGACAACTGGCCAAGTGTCCTCAAAATATTAATTAACTGTTTTTGTCCATTTTGAAATTTTTAGTCTGCAATGGACTTGTCTACCTTTGTTATAGCAGAAAAGCTTTATTCAGAACTGTGTTTTAACAGCGGAAAATGAGAGGAAAATTCACCATAACATATAAATACAGAAGGACCCAAACCAAGCATGTGAACACATTTCCATGACATCCCAATTTTAGATGATTGCGTGCCATGAAAGGCTCGTGCATAGGAAGCAACGTGAGAAGGGATTTTTTTCTCCAATGTATGTGCCACTTTTCATGTGTACCAGGCTGAGCACAAAAGATGGATGGGCTGTGAAAAACATTTCTACTGTTATTTTCTTTCCTTGTTCAAAATGCTATTACAATAGAGTTTCTCCTCCTTTTGTATGTATAGTTATGGGACATCATTGGAAGTCTGTTAGCATATAAGTTGAGGAACTGCTGGAAAACATAAAGCAGCACTACCGTTCTGGAGCTCTACATAGTATTCACACAGAGGGGTAAAAAAATAGGATAATTAAGAATAGAATGAAACATCCTATAAAAATGTATACCTCAATAATAATGCGCCTGGAACTTCTTTCACGGAATAGCACTCGCTAAAAGCAGTTAAGAAGTGGAACCTAAAACTGGATGCATGTATACAAAAGACCACTTTTTCAGTGTTTTTTAAAAATATCTGGTTTTATCTGGATTTAATACCTAGACATAAGAAATAACAACATTCATTGTGTGTTTAAATGCACCTTGCTGCTTAGTTAATGATAGGAAACAGTACAATAGTCCTCCTGCCATAGGAACCAACTTCTTAGACGCAAATGCTTTTCCAGCAGACCAAATTACTACAGAATATTGCATTTTGTAAATTTTCTCATTGTTTTACATGTTTGTAATGTGAGTTTCAAAAAAACCTTTTGCTGCTTAGCTTATAATAATAACAACTTATTCTGATGTATTTTCATTTCAACAGAAAAATTTGAAAACTGAAAAATTGACTTCTCCCACTTAAAACACTGTCTAGCTAGTCTTGGAACAAAAAATTAGCTGCTTTACTTGAATCTATAAAACCATTTAAAAATATCTTCCCCCCAGAAGCAGGTAACTAACAAGTGCAAGAGAAACACACTTTGTTATAAATAATTCTATTTGAAAATGAAAATAGTCTGCTGTTTCCACTTAGAATTTTTCTCTTGTAATTTCACCTAATACACCTCCTCATTACTATGTCTTTCACTTGTAGTACTGAAGTAATTTCTCCCAGTAATTCTATGACTATAATTATATTTTATCCCAAGATAATGCTAGCATAAGGAATGCAACCTCCTTTAATAACCATTTCCAATAATTACAACGGTATGCTTTAAGAACACTGCAACACACCCTTTATTCTCACTGCAATGAATGGGATTTAAAGCTCATAAAGAAGGGCTGGTTTAAAAGCACGCTCCAGTTCCAAGTGTATGCTGACTCTACTGGGTAAGCAGGCTGAGTAACACAGGAGCACAGCTCAGCACCAGCATCCCAATGTCCCTGGAGATGTGCTCATTCCACAGTGTGCCTCAGCCCAGCGGGGGCTTGGTAAACCTGTTGGCAGTCCTGTTGTTACCTCCTGGGAAGAATACTTGAGAGAAACACTTAAATATTGACGAAAAAAGCCATTAGTTGTTTCTTATTATTTTTGTAGAAAAAGAGTAGAAAGACAGATTTCTGAAGGACTTGGTATTTTACCTAAGAGGTCAATTTTTTCAATCCCATGTCAAGTATTGAAAACCAAGCACACAGCATAGGCTTACCAAGCACCCCCACAGAAAGTACAGGTCTTCAAAAAAGAAATAGTTTCTGAACCTTCCACTCGAGCAAGAACAACAAAAAGAAGCTACACCATCTGCTCCCATAACATGCTTTTTCTCTTTTAAGAGCGTCAACATTAAACCTTTTTAGAGGAAATCTGTATTTAGTAGAATTGCCATCACCCCAAATATGTTCACCATGAAATGTGAGCTGTTATGATCATAAATATATCACTCCTACGACTGTAGAAGAACGTTTTCACTTAAAGCAACAAAGAGCACTGGGGATCATGCTCTGAATATTCCTGTGGCCCCTTTCATTCCTGCAGTAAGAGGAGGCTGAGAGCACACTGAAAACCCATGCTGAGTTGCACTACAGTGATTTTCTCCACTGCCTCAATTCCTCTGCAGGACACATACCTCAGATGAATGTTAAAATGTTGAAAAATACCGATTGTTTTGGTGAACTGTCAAAATTCAGGAGATATTCCTGTAAGATGCAGGACATAAAAAGAACCTCTGTTCTTCTAATTCTTAACTGATACAAGCATGACTCAGTTTATGGGGTTGTGGCTTGTTATCTACCCCAGAAACACATGTATTACTGTTCATTAAAGGCATGTAGGTGTCAAATGGAAGGAAAAAATGTATTTGGACCATATGAAAATTAATACAAGTACTCGTAGGTCAGGAAGAGCCGGCATCTGCCTTCTAGATCCTGTCTGCTAATTTGGTTACTGAATACAGCTCAAGGAACAGCCTTTCAGTAGCGTCTCCCTTCCCAGGGTAGCACCAAGCAGTCTCTTTCTTAGGGGTCAGTAAGGGAATGAAAGTCTCTAGTCATGCCTGTGGTTCCTGAGTAGTTTTTCTTAGTCGTCTGGCTGCTTCTTGTCTGGCAGCTCTCCCAAAGCTTCCCACATTTCTCTGCAGGCAAGCCTTCATAGTTGTGTCCCCTCTTGCTGCCACAGTCCCCAAAGACACTTTGGGGTTGGCTCCTCTGGGAGGTGCCCCCATTGGCAGGCAGCTCCTCCTGCAGCACACAGCCTGTTCTGGGAGAATATCCCATCTGCACCTCTTCCCACCTCCACGGACCTCAGCTGCCCAGCTCAGAATCACAGAATACGCTGGGTTGGAAGGAGCCTGGACAAATCATCTGGCAAAGGGCAGTCTAGGGGAGCTTACCGAGCACCCAGACGGCCTCTTTGTCTTCAGTCCATCAGTCAGCGCATGCAGGACTGACGGCTGCATTCCTGTGCTTAAGGTTAAACGCCACACAAGCTGTCTCTGCCCAACACCTGAACGCTCCTGTTCCCATGATACCCCTTAATGTCCTTTAGAACTACTGGGTCTGTTCCTATTCAGTCAGCATTTTTTTAAAGTCAAAATAACATGTTTCCTGAACATTTCATTAGGCCACAAATCAAGCTCTCTTTGCTGCCTGATGACAGCTCCTACTTCTGTTCTGTTTCCACTGAATTCCTCTGGTCCAGCACTTTGGCTTTACTTCAGGCCTGCCCTCCCTGGTTCTCATTAGCTTCTGGACCAGGACACCTCCAGCTCACTGCACCATCACCATTGCTCCTTACATCCCATATCTGCTCTCTTTCCTAAGACAGCTGGTCTCATTTCCAGCCTTCTCGTTAGCAGCAGTATTCTGTCTGGGGGCTTTAAATTCTTTCACCTCTTGTTTCGCTCCTCATAGTAGGGGAGTCATAAAGAATCTTCTCTGTCCTTCTCAACAGCTCACTGGATGTTTTTTGAATCCTCCAGACACAGTTTGAGTGTGTGGGGTGAGATGTTGTGGAATTATGGTATCCCAGACTGTGTATGTCCTTCCCGCATCCCTTTCTCCTTTTTGCCATCTCTTTTTTTTTTCCTTTTACAAGAACTGAGTGCTCCAGTATGCACTATGTTTCCATTTCAGTTCCAAATACTGGGTAGGAACATTTACCCTTGAATGCAATGGGAATTGCTTGGGGGTTGTCTGTTACAGTGATAGACACACAAGGGTTGAGTGTCTGCCTACAGATGAAGGTGAAGAGGCTTCACAACTGAGAGAGAGTTTGTCTTGTTTTGCAGACTTTACAGTTGTGACATCCCACTCCATTGCTGGAAATCTTCCCTTTCTGAAGGCTCTTCCTTACTAGATCATAAATTAATAATTAGGTCCTCCAACTGCTTTTTCTGGACCTGCACTTTTATCAGGACAAATACAGATCCTTCTATTTAGGGTCCCTGAGAACTCACATTCCCTACTATTATTCTTCAGCCTGGCCCTGAAATATTTAGGCAGCCTTTTTGCAGATGATTACTCCATCTTTGACAGTCTTCTGTTACATACATGAATTGATATAAATGATGGCACTTCTATCTGGATACTGAGATTTCTGGGACGATGGGCACATACTAATTCACAGACGTGAACACACTGCAAATCATACTTTTTTTACACTATTATGTGTATACTCACAAAGATAAAATTATTTACTTATTAGGTTATTAAGCTGACTCTCATGCAGGAAAATCTTCACCTACTCTTCAATGCTAAGTAAAAGAAACACATACTTTGTTGAACACGTATGGAGTTTTGTTTTGGCTGAAACCCTTGAAATGACTATGCAGTGAATGGATAATCCTTCTGTAATATGTGAAAGCTACGTGAAATAAGCTACATTATATTACTGAAGTGCTTAAATTTGATACCTTGTCATATCATGGCTGCAAAATCCATTTTAAGAAGCTGCTGATTATGCTCAGAAACATTACCTCCTGCACATCAGGAAACATCACTTATGTCTCACTGACATCTTCCCACACCAATTTGCTAATTACAAGAGAAACAGCAAAACTGAAGTATTTCTCTAGTACCTGCAAAAATCCCCCATTGTAATCGACATGAGAACAAGACACTGAAAGGCATCTGACCACCTTTAATACACGTCTGAGGCCACTGATAGGCTTTCACACTAATAACCACTTAAACACTTGGAAACTGCTTCTGAAGACTCCCACCACTTCTCATCAATCAGTTACCACTATGCAGTGATCACTGTAGCTCTACATAGCTAATTATCTTCTCTTTGCATCTAAGATTAAGCTTTCAAAACCACAATTTATTAGACTGATTATATGATAGTGACCCTATTAATAGTGCCCAAATGAACATTTGTCCCCATTAATTCTACCACAGAAAACAAATAAGCAAGCAAAGCCCAAGACTCTCCGAAGCAGACAGCCATGCTCATTAACTCTCACCCATTACTGTGATTGCAGCAATTTCCTGCAGGGATGAGCAGTACAACCAGCCCTACCTTGCCACTCACTGGTCAGGCAGGCAGCAGGTCCGGCCTTGACACTGTCAGCCAAATGCAGCGCTTACCACAACAAATGTAAATGAGCACAAAATGCTACTCATGGCAGGAATGAGCTACCACAGCTTTTCCTTCCGGATCAAAGGCAGGTTCTCCTGACTTTGTTCAAAGTGAAAAATAAAGATGGATCCCCAAAGCACCAGAGATTAGTGTGACAGTTATTTCTAAGGGGAAAAATAATATATTCCCAGGAGAACAGACCCAGAACAGCTTACAAACACCAAGTCCAAAAACTTTTCTATGTAAGGATATACTGGAAAGATATTTGAATAAAAGGTTCTGAGGAAATAAAGACCTGGATCAAAGAAACCTGGGTTTCAGGTACTGGGAAAAGGAAGCACAAAACCATGCTACCTGTGAGAGGATCCTTTCAACAATCTGTAACCATCTAATGCTATGGCTGGTTATGACAGCGATGGATCTACATAAATGCTGAAATCCATCAGCTGCGAATGAATGTACAAACTGTGACTGGCAGAACTATATGCAGGATGAGGGCTGTAAAACATGACGAAGTTATTTCTAACAGCAAATTTGTGGGATTTTTTTCCAATACTTTGTAGTAAGTACTGAGTTCCTGTTTGTTTTTTATTTAGCTATAGCAAAGAAAAGACTTTTAAGATGTAACCGGGGGTATGAGGGGTAAGAGAAAAAAGATCCCCTACAGTTAACACGGAAAGATTAATTTTAAATGCCTGTAAGAAAATTAGGCAGTTCTCAGGACATTGACACTGACGAGCTATCCCTGCTGAACAAGACATTGTGACGATCACATTGATTTTTGCTAGGCATGCTACAGCAACAACTGCCATAGCACCTGTGGAGCCTGGAGAGCAGAGCACATCCTGCCTGCAGGAAAGGTTGGCCTTACATGTAGGAACACACAGTTCTCATCATTTCTAATCTACTCCTTGTCATTAAAACAGGATTGAAATTGAGAAGTTCTCAATCACAAAAGAACAGTGGTTCTTGATCCATAATAGTTTTAAGAAAACAAAAATGCCATCAATTTTCAGGTACTATATGCAAACCTCAGAGTTACAAAGCCTGTAACAATGTAATCTGTGGCTGAAGGAATTAAGGATTTGCAACAGCATATATGGACAGAGAATGGTAAAGGAGAAAGCAAGAGGATTTACAGACTCAAAAGAGGCCTGAGTCTGTGAAAATGGCCCACATGGTTCCAAACACTAACTTCATCCAGATCCCCCCCTATATGTGGGGACGGTTCTCCACAAGGGTATGCATTCATGAACACTTAAACCACATTTCTTCTGCTTCCAGAGGGAGGGAGATTTTGCCTGAAATGAAAACAGACTGAGCAAACGGACTTTTACAATACAACTGCAGTTTACAAGATAGATTTACAGGTTAGATTTACCAGCTAGAATGTCTCTACAAGGCACTTCCAAAACCAGCTGAGTGTTGCTGGAAAGCTACTCAGTAGATCAACTACATGTATTTGGAACTGTGTTACAACAATTTGTGAAAAAAAGTTATTGTTAAGAATTGACTGGAACGGAACTGTGATAAGTGTGTTAAATCCCTGTTTTTACCATGTATTACCACTTGACAGAGTAAGACTCTGTGCTGCTAAACAGGTGCCACTTTGATATTGCCTTACGACCAACTAAAATTTTATTTTGAAGAGCAGAGGTTTATTGTGTTGTCTTCACAGGCTACTATGAATACACACAAACACCTTCCCCCATTCCCATGACAGAGCCACAGACCTTCCTCTGAACCCTGATTCACAACAAGCACAGCATTGTAAAGGCAACACTGAGGAACAGCAAAGCAACTGCTCCGAGTGATGTAAGTGCTGCATACCGAGGTAGGAACTGCCCGGTTAAAACAATCACATGTTTAAGGATCCTCATATTAAACTTATTTCATCTAACTTCTCCTGTATATTACTGCTGGCTTCCAACATAAGTGTGGCATTACTCTTCTGTCATTTTGACCTACAAGTCCAAGGAAAAACCCTTGTGACCTTTACAATTTGGTACTAGTACCACAGCAGTTTCATTTCCAGCTGAAATTCTAGATTGTGATTATCCTTATTTTCATGATGAACCTTCTCTTTCTTAATTTTTTCTTCTCTAGAATATTTAAGGATATAACGACAGTGCCTATATGGTTCCCTAAAGGTTTGGCTTGAAACATTTTGCATTCCATCTCCATTGAAATGATTTACTGTCAAAATCAAACCAACCACAGCTCCAATCTGGTGCTGCAACTCTAATAATTCTTTCACACAGAAAATGTAATGCCTCTCTTCTTGTATCCAATGTGACACTCAAAATGCTTTCAAGATGATTTATGTACAAAATACACATCAATATGTGGAATGTCTCTTTAAATTAATTTCTTGTGACATGATATTCTGTTCTAAATATTTTAATTTGGGGGACATTTTAGTTAGTTCACTAGAAGTCCAGACACGATTTAACATTGTTTAGCATGCAAACACTACTGCACTGATGTATCTTGAACCTCTGAGTGCATGTTGTAACTGGGGTGATTGCAGTGATTTTTCTAGGGCGCTTGGTATCCTGCAGTTGTTGATGGACTACATTTGGACAGCTCCCACTGTATTATTTTAAGATGATTCAACTGTCAATTTTTAGACTGTCACAGTGTTAAGCTTTACTGCATATTGTTAGAAAGAGTCTCTTCAAGAAGGTTTGGAGATTTTTAACTGTCTTGCCATTTTACAGTTTTACATTTATTTCCTAGTGGAGTAATAATCCATGCTATTTTTCATGTTGTTGTGATTAAAAATACTTTAAAGTAATGTTGATTTAAAGCTCTGTCAAATTACCGAGTCCATAGCTGGTCAGAATATAGATTGGCTTTTCTAATGTGCTGTAGCTGATACTCCATTACTTGATGAAATGCAAATAGAACTGGGAAAAGAGGCAGCCAAGGTTTATTGTTCCATGCTGAATTTTTTCTCAGCTCTGCAAAAATCAACAGGGACACTGATATTGATATTGATTTCACTGGGATGGATATTTTCTCCTAGGAAGGAACTGTGAAGAATACTTGGGTCTCTTGTATTCGTATTTTTCTCACTTTGTATTTCCCACTGCATAAAACCTCATTAAAGAACTCTCCATCCTTGGAGCAGTAATGAACTAGGAAAGATACTGGTTGAAGTCCTTTGCTCCTCTCAGAGGCTCTGTGACCACCCAACAAGGCAGGAGTGCAGGATGTGCCCCTGAGCCCCACCATGAGCACAGCTGGACTCCGTGAGCACAGGAGGGGCACAGACAGGGTGTGCAGCAGCACCAGGATAGAATCACTGCTCTCTGCCTTCTGAGGGGGAACAACCTTCCTGGGGAATAACAAAACTAAGCAGGAAAACTAAGCAAGTGAGATGCTGTCGACGGTAACAGGAGGAAAAGGCAAGGCTGTTTGGCATAAAGGAACCGCGGCAGATGGATTTTCGCATAAATAGGAAGCACAGGAAGGAAGAAGCTTTACCTAACACCAGCATATTCCTAAAATTGCAAGATGCTGGGAAAGAAAATTCTCTAGCAGTGCCATTGGTTTAGATCAGAGAGCAGGAAGAAGCCTGCAGATTTCCGTGACTTGCACTCTGTTCTGAGACTCCTCTTGCTGGCCAAAGTTCGCACAGGCACACAAGGGATAACTTTAGAATTCAGAATGCTGCAGATATTAAAGATGTGATACAACTTGTCAAATCCTTTGGAACGCTGCCAAGGTCAGGGCAAGTAATGCCTTTTTATTAAGTATCTCCTAATATAAGGACATTCACAGTGCATGGAAAAACTAAGCCACTGTTAGAAGTCAGTTCTAAGCACATCATAAAACTGTATTATTTATATTTGAGATTGGCCTTAGAGTCTGTCAGAAGATGATGTTGGGCAAAACACTACAATTTAGACCTCTAAAGGCACAAATCATTTTGTTTTCTTTTTCTACCACATCATTTTTCTGTACTCTGGATTCTCTCTCTCTAATTGGAGCATTTGTAACTAATATATCATTCTTCAGGTCAAATATTTTCAAAATGAATGCATTACATACTTAAATCTATATTATGAAATCAAATCAAAAATGTCTTGACTCCAAAAGGAGCTGAAAACGCAAACTTGCAGTTTCCTTTATTTCCAGAAATGGGTCTGCTTTTCTGTCTTACCTGGGATTTAGAAGCTCAGATTTAGGTACTGACAAGGCATAATTTGACACACCAGAGATTTCCTGTGTGAATATGAAGCCTAAAGTCCCAAATAAAACTGCTGCCTTGATTCACAATAAAATAGGCTAATTTGCCAAGAGATACACTACAGCTATTCTTCTGTTCTGATAAAATCAGAAGTATGTAACTTTCAGCAAAGTTGGAAAATACACTGGCACAAAAACAGTTCTTGCTACAGGCAAAAATAATTTTACTTTTGGCAGGTTTACAGCAAAGCAAGTCAGTTACATTTTCACCTCAGGTGGTTTGTGGTATCAAAAAGGCAGTTCTTGCAGATGGAAAACTGTCATTACATGAGGACAAGCTGTTTGCTGGGGGAAATGGAAATATTTTGCTCTCTGTCAAACCTGTGAATATTGGAGAGAAAATCTGTTTTCATATAGGAATACTCAACCCAAAAGCTGATAGTTTAATGGAGTTCTGCTCAACTGACAGAGGGGCTCACCAGACTGGTGAGTGGCCAGCTTGTGCTTCAGCTATTACACCAAGTTACCGCAAAATTTCAGTGAGGAGCCGCATATACACAAGAACAGTCGTGTAAGCTGAGAGATTCTTCTGGATTGCCTCAAACAGATCTGGTGAGCCCAGCACGGGCAGGTGCCTCTGGAAATGAGGCACCGAGTCAAAGACCTCCCACCACACCTGCAGGAAATGCACCAGCTGTCCCCCTGGGATACTCAGAAGGACTTTATTCCTGCTGCAAACTGTCCGTCACTAATGCCTACTGATGTAGAAAGAACACTAAAGACGGCATATGAACAGGTGGAGAGCTGCTAGAGAAGGCGGTGCAGCTCATGAGCTTCCCCAGGCTTTCCATGGGGATGCAAAGCCAAGGTGCGGCACTACTGTCCGCTACCACTGTGGTTACCTATGTGATCATTCAATGGGAATTCTGCTGTAGGTGGAAAGCACCAGAAGCAGAAAGCCTTCCGAGGTGGATCTGAGAGCATCTTGGAAAGGACTCACTAATACTACCTTAACAGGGCAGAGTCATCAGATCCAAGATTTACACTGATAAAGGTTACAAAGCCCAGACTTGTAGCACTGTTATATAAATCAGCCAATTTGTCATGGGAAATTGATCCAACAAGGAAATCTTTATCTTCTTAACAGAAATTCATACGTAAAGCAAAATAAAATGCAAGATATGTAGCCTTGGAATACATTCAAGTAAAAAGGATATCTTTACATATGGCTGATTCAATACTTAGGCTTTTTTTCAAAATTTGCATGAGCTACCCTATCAATTCAGCCTTACTCTTTGCTCCCAGACTCTGGTCTTATCGTGCACACTCCCCACAGTCCCATGTGTGACAAAACTCACAGGGCAGTTTATGTAGGGATAAGCCTCTGTGCCTGCCATGCCAAACAACTCTCCAGCACTATCCAAATAATTCCTCCATTTCTGTATGTCCACACATATCCTCCTGCACCAGCAAGTGGAACATGTTGACAAAGCTACCAGACCACTCTGCTGATGCACAGCAGCACACTCATTACTGTACATGATAGGCAAGAGCATCAAAAAGCAAATTAAAGTGACCTTCCACAAGGCGCTAAGGCAGGCCCACAGGATCTCATAGCAAACGCAGACAAGACCAACACAGTCCCATCTCTACCTGTCTGGAGCAAGGCTGGCAGCACTGTGGCCTCTCTGGGACACCACACACTGCCTGGCTATTTCAGCTGAGATTTAAAAATCGCCTAAAGTGTTCCTTCAGGCACTCACTGCACAGAGAGAATGTGCTTCCACAACGCCCTGCTGCACCAGATGGGTGTAGAACCCTTTGGGGGAGAGGTTGGTAAGGCAGTCTGCCATCCACCACAGCTGCTTCATCTGCCTCTGCCTGGGATGGCAGGAGGCAAGTACAGGAAACAGCTGCCTCTGATGAGGTTGCTCCAAAAGACACTCACCATGGGAACCAAGATGAAATTTAGGCCTTCTGGCCAGGTTTTGGTCATCCTTGCTGCAGAAATGAGTATGAAAACACATCTGTGCAGCTCAGAGCACTGCACTGCAGAGGCAGAGTCACCTCCATTACTGTCGGTCTCCCCCAGCTGCTCCTGCTGATGGAGCAGCAATGCAGCGAATATATCTCAAATAACAACCAGCGACCCCACAGCTCACATGGCCACGCACTGCCTGCCCAGCACACACCTGCAGCAGGTGCATAACCCTCACAGCACACACTGCCCAGGAAGCATCAGAGAAATACTCAAAGCATAAGAAAAATCACAAAGACACGATGAATAAGAAGATTGAGCCCTTATTGATAAGTATCAATGTATTTCACAGAAATAAATTTGATTAGAGAAATTTGATAATCAAGGAGACAAGGCAATACAAAGGAAAAACAGAAAAGGAAAGACTGAGTGGACTGTGACAGTTAAGAAAGATTAGAATTCAAAATCAAATATCCAGTGAAAGAGGAATATAAACCCCATATAAATCCACAGGCCTCGATCAGAAGAATTTCACTTTGAGTTGGTTTTACTCACAGGCCATGCCAGATGGGGTGACTGATCACAACACTGGGATGGGAAGGAGATGTTGTTTAGTTGTCAGCAAAGACTGCTTAAAAAACTCGCAGTCTTTAAGGGAGTTCTGAAAAGGAGAATCAGCCTCGGTTTGCTCCCCAGGAGTACGCAGGACGTGAGTGAGAATGACCCAGCTGCAGAGCATGCACAGCAGCGGGAGCAGTCTAACGGCTAAGAGACCTGCAGTGGCAGTGGAAGACAAAGCCTGTCACCTTATCAAGAAACACTTAAGGAATCAGCGTACATTCCTGTTATTTTCTGAAGAAGGGGCAGAGCTGGCTCAAATAAGCAAGTAGTCAATAATGCATCTGCCTTTACCTCTTCTCAGAGACAAGGAATCTCTAATTGAGAAAGGCTGGCAGCAATTAATTTCCTGCCCTTATGAGATACAAAAGCATTTTTTCATCACAATTAAAATTCATTTGCCCAATCCCTTCCCCAAGTATTCTCTCTCCAGAAAGGTCCAATCCCATCACACCTGACTCATTGGTTTCTATCTGAAGGTTCAGACTTGTAAAGCTTGCGAGGAGGTGGACTTCCATGTGGAATTTTGCTTTATGTTCATCTCTCACACCTAAGTATCTGAGGAATGAAGTCCATGCCCAACATTTCGTGGTTTAACAGACTCAGCTGTAGTGTCTGCTTTCTTCCAAATCTCAAAAAGTATTTTACTCACATTTTTGTACTTTATGAACCATAAATTGTTCTTATTCTAAATTTTCTTCAATAGCTAAAGCTGTATTACATTTTTAAAACAAGTTTTCCACCACAACAAATACTTGTGTCTTCATAAAAAACATCTTCCTCTTCCTAATTGCTCTACTGTGATTTTCATTCTGCCATGGGGGATTCCCAGTAGACTTTCAGAGGCACTTTTCATGATCTGCTGGCAGTGCTCTAATGCTCTTTATCACAAAATCACAGTAGTTTTTACCATCTTTTAAGCAATTTATAAAATTCTACAAGCCTACTGTGTGACAATTTAAAATACCGTTCTACAAGATTAATCTACAGAAGTGTGAAAAGTACAGTATGTGCTTGGAAAAGGTCACAGAGAAGCTTTCCATTAAAAGGAATCAATATGATCACAAACAGATTCTGAAGTCCTATTACCATTTTAATTGGCTGGCACAGCTTTTTCACAATTCCACCTCAGTGGTAACATTAATTACAAGTGTGACACTACAAGGCTGTGCTAACACAAACAGGAAAATAATTATTATGCACTGACTGGCTATCTTTTGCTAGTACCCAAATGTATCAAAGTTATTACATATCTACCATTGTTTTTTACTCAATAGATTAATCTCTTTCTTGGAGTGATTCTGACCTTCTGTTCTTCAGAATATATTAAAAACATTAAGCTTAAGCACTCCAAGCTGGAGTTTAAAATATTTTTGAAAAATTTGAAGAAAAAAACCCAACCAAGCAACCTTCAAAGGCACAGTACTCAGCAGCACCACGAGTGGCTAAAGGCCAGCTTTGCCAGGGCTGCCATCCTGGTGGGCTCCAGAGGCTGCTCAGAGTGCAGGATGGCGAAGGCTGCCTGACCCCACTCTCCTTTCTTGCCTCCTGGAGAAAGCCAACTACAGCCCTTCTTCTCTGGCTCCTTCTCAAAGTATTTTTTCAACTCCTTACGACAGTCTTTGTCCCAAGCTCATGTCTGCAATAATCTGTTTGCTTTCTTCTCTAGCCTTTACACATCAGTGACCAAGTGAAAGCTCCTCGCACACACAAAAAGCTCCGCTTCCTTGTCTGCCACTCGTGTATCCTCAGCTCAAAGTATACATAAATGTGTACCTGTACACTGTCTTGTCTGTATCTTATTTTGAAATAATTATCTTCTGTACATTCTTGGGGAGAGGGGGCAGGGTATTTGCTTCTACAATGAAAAGATTTAGTGATATTTAGTGATTATGTAAAATATATTTTTAAGCCCATGTACAGTTTCTGAATGTTAACGGACACTATGAACATAAATGTAAACACATTAAAGGTAGGATTTGGATAATAGTTTGTATCTGGAGGCTCTGTGCTGGAGACAGTCAAGTATGAACAGAAGAAGGAATTGTTAGACATTAAAATTCATTTTAGAAATGAATCTAATGATCTGTAGCTGACATTTGAGATTGCAAAGTAGCATCATATAAGAAGATATTATTAAAGAGCGACTCCAGCACGTGAAAAAAAAAGGCAGCATGTTCTATGAACAGCCAGGAATGAGGAGCTAAAATCCATGTTTAACCCAGAGATGCTGAGTCACCTTCATCCCTGATGAAACCTTTGGACATTATGAACACAGCTCCAGGTTCTACTGTAGCAAGGCACCTCTGTCACATATGCAAAAGCAGCTCGGTCTGTTAGCAAGAGAGATTTGCTATGCAGTGATAACTCAGCAAATATTTAGAAGCAAAGCTTACTTTTCCAAGAGAAACTTATTTTTTCTCCCCCATTAAAACACTTCAATGCATGTTTTACTTCAAGGATATTAATAACCTTTCTAGGAGGAATGTGTGCCCGCCCAAGGCTCCACGCCAACCTGCTGCCACCAGCTGGGATTTGTTTTGGTGTAGGCAGATAAACAAATAAATGACTGCCTGGTGCTACTTGGGAATTGCACTGAGTTCTCCCTGTTGTCAGAGAAGGGTTGGCAAATCAGAAAACTTACCTGCTTTGCAAACAAGGCCAAGTACAGGCACAATCAGGACATTTTTGGGAAAAAAAATCAGGTACTTCTCTAGTTAAGATGAACAAATTGTAGCCAGCTGTACCTCCGATTCCCAGATGCTGAACTCTACACATCCAAGGCAGAAACACAGGAGAACAGGAGTAAAATCAGTCCCAGTTACACAATTTTCATGGTTAACCTATTTCTGATTTGAGCTGTTTCTGAGAATACTCTCTCATTAACATGACTAGTGTTCCACCAATGGTCTGCAGCAGTGAAGGATTTTTTTGTTTAACCATTGTTCTCTTATTTAAAATAAAACCCAATCAAGCAGATACATACACTGATTCACGGAGTTGACATTTTTAATGTAGACTGGTGGAATTAATTTAACTTCACTAACACCTATTTCTGTTTGAAAGGCCATTTTCTAGTAACTGGATTTTAAAGGGTAAACAAAAATCCTCTTAGTGAATTAGTCACCAGAGATAGTTACCTAGCTCAGAGCACACAGAAAGATACTGACACTGGCAGAAAAGCTAACCACTTAATTAAAATTTAGAGGGTGTTCAGAAAAACTCTCAAATGCTTTGCTGCACATACCGAATTGCTGAACATACCTAATATATGAAGACATTAAACTAACAAAAGAAGCTATCCAAAAGAAAGGGGAAGTAATAAGAACAAAAATAACCAGAATAAAATAAAACTGTATGTGCCAATTTCAAATCCTGCGTGCAAGCCACCCTTCCTTGGTTGGTTTTGGTTGGTTGGTTGGGTTTTTTTAAATCTTGCAATATTCTTAAACTATCAAATAAAATTCTGGAGTTTAAGGCTGACAGAGATAAAAATATCAGAACCAATATTACATGGAAGAGAAAAACTGCAAGGGAACATTGTGAATAAAAATACCACAACTTTTGTAGAAGTGGAACTTTTATCCACTCAGCTACATTATTTCAGTGGTAGCCAAGTAATATGGAAGTTTTTAATTAATTATTGGCAGAGGAGAGCAGAACTGAATCCCAGTAAATAGGAAATGAACCAAACTGAAGTGCATCCTAGTTCCTATATGGGACTTAAAGAAGTCTTTATCACCAGAATTCAAAGAGCATTATATAACATACTATAAATAAATTATTGTATAACCATTAACAACGGTTCTTTTTATACAAAGGTATGGAGACTAGTAGTTTGCCCTTACATAATGCGTGTATCATCTTCAGGGTGCCCTTACCAGTTTATACATATCCTCAGAAGCCCTTCAAAAGTGTCTTTTTCCCTGTACTGTGTTTACATATATATTTCAGCATAAATTGGTTGCATAAGCATAGTTAAATTCAGTTTCATGTGGAAAAATTCAAGTTAATCTTAGAAGACTTCTATCTGGTACAGGAAGCAGTATCCAGAGCTGGTTGATACTTCACCAGCCTGAGTTTCCAGAGTTTTGCTGTGCAGAAACTCTGAAAAGTTTTTTTGCTGAAATTCTGTTTGTAAAGATCAGGTCATGCCCAGGACCCAGAGGAAAACTCACTTAAAAATAGAAGGTGCCATTCAGATTTCTCCTATTCAGTAGTAAGGAACTGAGACTGGAACAGATGAAGTGAATGATCACCAGGATGACGTGGGAAGCGAGAACCTGTCTTATGAGACAATGTAGTGTGCAGCAGATTAATAAATCACATGAATAAGTGTTGTGGGACTTTGCCCCAAGGAGAGAGAATAGCCATTTACCTGAAAGGGCCATCCA
This sequence comes from Origma solitaria, assembly GCA_013397895.1. Taxonomy (NCBI): domain Eukaryota; kingdom Metazoa; phylum Chordata; class Aves; order Passeriformes; family Acanthizidae; genus Origma; species Origma solitaria. The sequence continues at coordinate 1,603,147 of VZRL01007031.1, forward strand.
CTGCTTATTCCAGGGAACATTTTGTATTGCATTCCTCCATCTCATGAGTACATGAAAGGCTGAATCAATCAATCAGACCTGTGCAGAGCTGTATTATTGACTAAACCTTGCTTCCAGTATTGAGCTTGGCCTGAAGAAACCCAACCTCTTAATGAAGTTTAGCTCTCCCCTCACAACAAACTGTTCCCCCACTATTCTCCATGTTTATAGTTTTAAAGCAGCACTGAACTGCACACACGAAGAACACAGACACACCTTGCAGCTTAGCCGGTTCCCAAGTTGTACTAATCCAAGCCACTATTTGTGCCTGACACATCCTGCTTCAAACCCAGAGAGGGCAAGGCTGTGCAGTGCTCCTTTGGCAGTGGCTGTGCAGGCAGGGACACGGCCAGCTGACATGGCAAGAGCTCAGCAAGCACTGTGCACACAGCGCTGCTTGGAGACACTGCACTGCACAAACCCTCCTGGAAGCTCTGGGCACTTCTGAGCAGCAACTTGGCAAGGAACTCATGAGGACGTCTGAATTGACTCAGCACACTGGAAGGACAGGAAGATTTTGACTGAAATGATGTTCAGCACACAGGCATTGCTTGCTCAGCCAGGGAAGGACACTGTAGGATGAGGGCACAAGTTCTGTGAAGTTAGGGGAAAGCCTCTTCCTAAAGACCTTGCTCCAACAGGGTAGAGATGGAAAAACCTGCCCAGAAGGAGGCAAATATCACTAAACAGCAGAAAGAAAAGTATGTGATGACTTGTTCTCCAGGAATTTGGATGACTTGCTCTTCTCCAACCACCCTGCTGTCTGAAATTATGCCAACACTGGCATAGCTCCTTTTTACCTTGAGAAAAATAGAAAGAGTTGGCTGAAAACACACTTTTTTTCTGTGGCCAGCCTTGTCCTAAACAAACAGCAAAATGTTTCTGATAGCTGCCCACTGCCACTCACATGAAAGAGGAATGATCATCACCTTCATTACGACTTGCAAAATAGACATGAAGCTGCATAGAGAATCTTAAAAAAATATTCCAACCACAAGTATTTTTTAAAATATGCATTAAACTAAAATGGAATTAATTCTGACATGTAGTCCTTCGCGTAATGCTACCACCAATACAGAAGATGCCTTTCTGCCAAGAATCAAGTAGAAAAGAAAACAAGTATCTGCTTTCACCTAACAGTTGCTGCTAAAGAAACCTACAGCTGAGCCTTCCTTTCATCTTCTATAAAACTTCTAGATGAGTTTTCCTATTTCCCAACACTGTTTCAAAACTACAGATATTTTAAACATTCTTCAAACTCAATCACATGGAAATGTTAAGCAATGTCCCTAAAAATGGTTTTCTCTATATTCTTCAGCTGTAAATAAAACAATATTTTCTGGCTACGAAGAAACAATCTTTTCCTCAGTTGAGGTCAGCCCAGTGGCTATTTTTAAGTTCAGTGGGGTTGGAAGGAAATAAGGATGATGCAAAAACACTTTCAGTGGTTGAATGCTGGGTGTATTTCTATCAGAACTCAAAAATTAGAAGAAATCAATCTAGTATATACTGAATTGTAAGACATAAGCATCTGCTTTTGTGTCACTTGAGACAAGTAATTGGTATTTTAATTCTTTGGTGATAAATGTAATTCCTATAAATGCAGAACATGGAAAAGCAAAAAACGCAATCAGATTTAATTCGGTCATTACAGCAGCTCTCCAACACCTGACATAATATTTTTCCTCCTTCAGGAAAAGTATACTTTAATCTGGACCAATCACTTTTTTCTTTGAAAAGAAATCTTAAAGAACACCTAACTAATTTGACAGATGCTTAGTTATGGGCTATCAATGTCAGGAACCATCTACTCAGAGGTTCAGCAAAGTGTATTTGCTCATGCATCTGGAAACAATCTGATACTCTGTGATTAAATCTTCGCATAGTGCTACAAAGTTTCTGCAAATTATTACCTGGGATGCAGTAACAGACAGGTTTTCTCTGTGACAGTAGAACTGCATTATCCAGGCCCTCACTCAGTAAAGCCAAGCTCCAAATGAATATTGATTTTATTAATACTGCATGTCTGAGGCATTTTATGAATGTATTAAAAGAGATGTATTTCTTAATTAGCTGGCGGAAGGTCTCTCACTCGTCTGTCTTTCACAACAAGGAAGTGGTCTTGATATTTATTCCTTTTAGTCTGGTATTTCTATGAATTATGAATCTTAGCAACCATTCCTACACAGTGATTTCCTACAATTATTTCATAAGAAACTGATTCTAATCCAATTGAAGTCAAAGGAATTATTTCCATGGACTCCCACTGACATTCATCCATGCCCTAAATTCTTAATAACCAACAGAGGAGACTTTGTATAGCACTGTAGGAATAGATTCAAAGAGTGAAATAATCTGCTTTCAGTATTTATTACACTAACAACTTGGCTCTGGCTTTCCTCCATGGATTAGTTTAAACACTAAAAGTACGGGCACTAAATTGCCTTGAAACATGAGGGTACCATTTCAGGAAGAACCTAAAAGAGATTACAGTTTAGAAGGCTTCCTTGCTTCAGACCACTTTCGTAAGACTTATTCATAAATGCTGATGCCTATCAATTAGGTCTACATTGTACGCATGCAAATTAATTTAGATAAGCAGACTGAAGTTGCATTTTGCTCAGAAAGGGATCACTACAGCAGCTGGGCTGAAATTTTCTGGACCTTGTGTGAACCACTGTTACGGTAGCAACATTGGGATACACTGTCTCGGAGGTGCAAAGAAAGTCTAAGAGATGATCACAGAGAGCTTAACCCTAGAAAATGTTCAGAAAGAATAAAAAAACCCAGAAGATACATTTAAAGATTTGGTGATTGAGCAAGGCAGACACTGTATTTTTTTTAGGATACCTGCCAACCTACTCGTGACACTTTTGTATTAAGGTGACTGTTTTCTTGCAGGCACTCCAGCTAAAATAAACAACCTTTAAGACTGGAATTACATGTAAGCCAGCTGAGAAGAATTCACTAGCCACGTGAAGCACCAGTCCAGAAAAAAATCACTCTGTCTTCTGTGATAGATTGAAATCCTCAGCAGCCGAGATGCGCCAAGGAGCAGGGCAGGTGAAGCAGGACACTGTTTAGCTCTCAGGCTCACACATGGCACAGGCCCATGAAGAATCGAATGCAGAAAAAGCAGGGAATGAGGGTGTCCTGCCCTGAGCACAGCTGGTATAGGTAGGAGCTGTGGATAAGGAAAAGAAAGGTCACCCTGAGAGGGTAAAAGGGAAGGAAGTTTATTGCCTCTCAGGTCTGGTTCAAAAGGGGAAGCTCTAAAGTCTAGGCTTGCGCTACCTCGCATGTGTTGCTTTTTCCTATAAATAAACCCACAAGTTGATGAATGAAACACAGCCATCATTAAATACACAGAGTCTGGAGCTGTCAGGGACCTTCAAAGGTCACTCAGTCCCTCCCTGAGCAGAAAGGCAGGAACAACTGCTCCTGCGAGGGGTTTGTCTTGCCTGTTCTCCCAGGCTTCCATGGGACCCAGCCAACTCGAGGCAGATTACTGCAGTGCTCATGCACCCCGGCTGAGCAACCTCATCTCACACTTAATGCAGAGTAGAACTGGCATTTACTCCATGAAAACCAATCTAATTTGCACATTGTATGTTTGCATGAATTACTGGAGGGTGGCTGGAGGGTGCTGCAGAAGAATTACAGAACTAGTGGTTCTGGAGCAAGCAGAAGTTCCCACACTAGTGCTGGAGGGAAAAGAGAGAGTCAAAACAGGGAAATAAATGAGTGCGTGAGGAATTTAGATCAGGGCTATGGAAATTGGGAACAGGCCTACTTTCAAACAGCAGATGAGAAAATCTGGCTTTTCACACCCCAGGAACTGGTGTCTAGTACACAGAAATAGCTACAAAGAAAAGTGGCTATCAACTTGCATGATGGAGATGACTTAGACAAAATTAATATAATCTCCTTTCCATACTTTCAGAGCTCAGTGCTGTATCAACTTTACTGGTGGAAGTTACTTAAAATGCAAACACATCCGTCACAGCTTTCCCAGCTCAGCAGACCTGAACAAAAATTCATCCAGTCCCACAGCTAACAAGCGAGCAAAGATTTTAATGGGACTTTCAAATGAAACAGCTGCATATGCATCCTCATGTAAAGAATCACCTTGAAGAAATGATCAAACACTTGTAACTATACAGAGTAATTCCACACAAAAGGTTTTGTTGCACCTGATTAAAGCATAACGTGTTAGCAATGCAGGGTGAAAAAAGGGTTCTCCTAAAAGAGTATTATTGTCTTAAGTTAATTACAAGATACAAAATAGTGGCACGGATTTCAGAAGATACCCTTCATCTGTGCACTAATTGTGTGGCAGCTTCTGCCATGGTGGGGAAAGAGACAGAAAACAAGAGAAAACTGTGTTCTCAAGAGAACAGAGGAGACATCCCTGGACTTCTAAACCACTTTGCTAGAGCCTAGAGAGACAGCAGCACAGAGAGATAATGTCACACCCCTATAAACAGTCCCAAAGCAACAGGCCTTTTATCACCAGCCTCTGCAAAAAAATATAGCTAAGATAAAGCGAAAACACCCCTCTGCCTAGGAAAAAATATTTAGACTGTCTGGATTTTTCAAATAATCTGACTTGCAAATTGCCTAGGAAAAAATCAAGCCAGAGTTTCAATTCCCAAATTAAATCCCACAGAATTGGTGTCTGGGATTGGGCTATTTTTCTCATTTGCATTCAGTTCTCCTGCCACAATAAAGCAGAAGATATAAAACAAAAAAGCCAAGAACAAAAATTGGTTTCTGCAGCAATTCTGCTGAGGATTTTCTTTTCTTTCCTATTCCCTCCTGAAATAACATAATGTATGTGACATATGTAGAATTCTTGTAGAGGCATTTTGGTCCGAATAAACTCGGCTGTTTTAAGAAGGGTAGCATCAAAATCAGTAAAAAATAGTAGACTCTACTAAGACAAAGCAAGATCCTGCCACCTCCACGGATGAAGGCTATACTCCAAAAATACATGTCCACAGTTAGAAGTAAGTATGTTATCCTTCAGCAAGTTAGGTATTATTTTGCTGTTTGCTGTTAAGGGTGGGACAGTACAAGTAAGCAAACAGCCTGACAAGTAATTTTGTTCCACACACTACGGGTGGATCATTCCCTGTCTGTGGCTTGCATGTTACCAGTTCATCATCAGGAAGTATTTGGGGTTTAAACCTCAGACATCACTGGTTATCACTGAACCCATGAACTGCACGATTTGCTAGGAAGAATATCCACAGATTTTTCTGTATCAACAGTCATAAATTTAAAACCTGTTTTCAAGACCCTGTTCCATACTCAACTATGTCTGTTTCCATGGACAGACATGCCTGGTCACTGACATGCCTGAATCAGAATATTTAGGAAGAGCTAATGCAGAAATGAGTTAGGGCAGCCTAGTGCATAGTCTAATTCAAGTGAGTATTCTTTGAACAAATGCTCAGCAGCACTGACCATGTCATATAAGGCCCCGATCCTGCGTGAGTAAAGGTAATGGGATCTTTGTCATTGACTTTCAATGAGCACTGGAATGAGCCCCAAGGTAGCAGCTATCAGAAAGGGCAGCTGCTTAAAATTTTTATTGCTCTTTTACTTGAGAGCTATCAGAATAAAACATACGGTACAGATAAAGGCATACAGAAATGCAAAAGTGCTCACATGTAAAGCTTTAATTTTTCTGAGGCTTTTGTAGTTGCAACCATCTACAGATTGAACAGATCGTCTGGGAAGCACTGCCAGAGTTTTACATTACCAGTGAGCCGGCCTCAAGGACAGTGGTTTCAGTGCTGGCAATGTGCAAGGCTGACAATTTCACAGACTTGGATTAAGCCCTTGATATTTCCTTTACTGTGCATTCACTCAGGATCCCGGGAAGCTGTCTGACTCCCAGTTCAGCACACCTGTGGATTTGCCTTTTCTTAATAGCAAGGAATCCGAGCATAAGAGATCTCAACTGAATGAGTCTTTCAGCTGATTACTTTTGTCAGCAACTACTTTAATCCAGGCCACACATTCAGGCTGAGAGCTGGGCTCTCAAGTGTGCAATTGTAAAAGGCCGAAAGTTCTGGCTCCTTCAGGAGGCCTCTGCTTACAGGGCAAGGAAGAACAGCTGGGCTCCCAGCTCAGCACGACAAGGGAAAGGTGAATGGCTTTGAGCTTGTTTTGCAAGAGAACACATTGCATTAAGATTTACTACAGGAAACTTCTGTTAATGGAATTCGTGTTAACGGCCAATACACACAGTGTTTGTGGAAGTAAGTAGATGAGGAAAGCAGTGAAGGGACAAGAGACAGGTTTGAGAAAAAGTCTCACTCACTTTCTTCAGGAGTTTAAAACATGTTTAACCATCCTGCTCATTACCCAGCCCTAGACACCTCCCAAGGATCAAACTTCTCCACTCCTTCCACCTAACCTTTTTTGCTTTGTTTGTTTTTTAGGCTCAGGCTTCCCAGTTCACTTGCTTTGTCCTTGAAAAAAGTGAAATAAACCAGGAGAGAGATTCTTTTCTCTACATTGATCAGTGAAGTATTTCTGTCAGTAAGCCCCCAATTCTCATCCAGAAACTGGGGGACGGTGAAAACAGTATTCATAAGTTAATGGCAGTTTTGACATACTGTACAGTAATATATTGCTACATTAATTAATATAGTAATGGAGTCTATTTAAATATGGTCTTAAAGTAAAACTTTTGTTTTGATGCCTCTTGTATTCACTATATTAATAGAACATTACTTCTAAATTCCTTGCCAGGAAATAAAAAACCCAGCCTATTTCGCTACAAAGAGTTGCCACTATGGGTATATGGGTACTATGATTTTAAAGCATGCAGTTCCACCATTTTAAAACCCCTGACTTCACAGCGTTCTTTTCTAGTTTTGTTTACATTTCAAGGGATGAGGATATGCAGTTTTCCAGATCAATTCCGTTTACTGCTCCTCCCTTCTACCCTCCCCCACTCATTCTTTCTTCCATGAGATACCTGTGTGTGGTATTTGTATTTATATTTATAACATTCTATTCACTAAAACGCATCCACGACACAATTTGGCTGTCTTTGCCCTCCCCTCAAACTTACTGTTTTGGGATGGAAAGCAGTCCCTGCCCTTTTTCACCACTCCAAATACTAAGTGTACCATTTAACACACATGGAGGAACTCTGGAAGGGTGCTGACAGCTGCTGGAACTGCGTCCCACACCCAGAAAATGCATCCATCATCACTAGACAAGGGAAGCCAGGGACACTCAGATTGCTATGAGGATCCTGCTTATGCAGAATGATGATAAACACAAACTGCCCAGAAATTCATGCTCTGCTGATGGAATCTGACCAGAGATAGACCATACTATTTCTGAAATCTATTTTGAATGGGGTTTCGTATTTCCAAGTGAGCAGGGGGTTGTGAACAATTTGAGATGAATCTTTTTTTATGAACAGCAGGAATGTATTACCCAAAGGTTATTACTTTGAAATACGAAACAGAACTCTGTAATCATCCTCAGTATTTCTCCTTCATTCATTGCAATTTGCATTAACTGTTCATTTTCATCCTGATTTTTAGATATTCAGTTGTTTACCATTTGCATTACATCTTATTACTTATTTCAGCTGATGGGGTTTTGATCATAGTGTTGCATGAAATTTTGATTTACAAGCAATTTAATATATATTTTCATGGTAGCAATTACAGTATGTTTTTGAGGCTGACGTGTTTTTAGTGACTACTACTAAAGAACTCTTTCCTCCAAATATCCTCAAAGCAAATCCCTAGTTCAATGTAAAAACCAAAACCAGTGGATTTCAGTAGAGACTTTCAGAGATAAGCTAATATACATATATTTTTAACTGCTCTCAGTAAATTTTTCTTACATTAACTTACCCATACACTTTTTAAAATTAAATCTCTCTACAATTTTGGGATCTGCGGGTACGTAAATATACTTATTAGCCTTGACCTTTCAAAAGATCATCTGCATGCATGTTTTAAGGCAACGACTGTAAAATCTCAGTGCTCAATACTACAAGGTTCACATTATGTGCGCTGCTTCTCTCCTGTAGGTATTGGAGACCAATCTGCTGAGAGTGACAACATAAATTCTCAGAACACAGAAAGAGGAAAGAAATAAGATGCTTGGAAAACGCTATCCAAACTATACTGACTGTAAGGCAGAGTTACTGAAATGGCTCAAGATTACATTTCATCAAAATCTCTCCATTTCCTACATATTTTATATATCTAGTGAACATTCATATGGAAAACTCAGCATTTCTTGCTCTTCTTGTAGTCACCTGGTTGGCCTGGTTGGATTTTATACACACTTTCCACCACACATCATCTTGCCAAAATTACCTATCACATCCTGTAAAGAAATTAATTTGCAACCTTGTGCTACAGAACCAGAAAAGAAGATGTATAAACATTCATGAGTTTTGCATTTTCAGAAAGGTTCTCAGTTTAAGGGGTTTAACTCATTATTTTCATTTTTGAGGTTCATAACATCATCAATGAATCTCTGAAGGATTTGATCTCACCTGCCACCACTGCTTATGCTGGAGTCAAATAAGCAGAAGAGCTGTGGTTTTGCTAAAACTTAAGTATGTGTACGAAATCCAAAAGCAAATCTGTGCCTGTAAATAAACTGTAAACAAAACCCTGCAAAACAAACTCCCACAGCATGAGCAGATATTGCATAACAACGACCAGAATATTCTGTCACATTTCAAGAGCCATGAGCACTGCTGGTCATCCCCTTCTGAATGATAACTGCTGACTCCAAAGAGGGCTCTGCAGTTACCCCTGTGCTGAAGCTGTGCATACCCACTGCACATACATCCCGCATGGATCTGCAAACACATGTGCTTCAGTAAGAGGCACATGATGCTTCACAAGAACTCAGGATGTTTATTTATCGAGCAAAAATCCCATCCATTTCCATTATTCTATGAAATGTAGAGAAGATGGGAAATGGAGAGGTTGGCTCAGGACTAACATTGCCATACGGCGTAGAGCAAGGTTTGGGGTGGGATCCCTGAAAGGCGGTAACAAAGGGGGAATGTTCATTAAAGAAGACACAGCAGCAAGATAAACTATCAAAATTGCAACAGTGAGGATGAATTGCAGGGAACGCAGAGACACATGAGGGAGAGAAAAGCAACCAACTTGGCTACAAAGAGATTACAGAAAGTGCGATGTGGTGTGTGCAGCTGCTCGAGAATCAGTTAACTGCTCAGGTGTCTGACCAGCAGCTCCCCGGCGCTGCATACACAAGCGTCCCTGCACAGCCTGCACCAGCATCCTGCCACCACCAACAGGAGAGAGAAACTGGGCTGGAACGCCACCGCCAGTTGAGAAGCTCTGGAGCGGAGACACACTTAATCCAAATTTTGTCCTAACCTTTGCCCTAACTGCTACCATTCTTCAAATAATGACATCAATGCAAAGAGCTTTTTCAGTAGGTCAACTATAATGCAGATAATGAGCTGCAAAATCTGGTATATCAATTTCCAGCTTCAATATTTTTGGCTCCTGTCTGCAATTTTGTAACTGAAAACTTAGTTCTAAATATCTAACTATGTTTTCACATTTACTATCAATGAAAGAGCATGTTTCATAATGTATTTTAAAGTTCTTTATGATGAATTTTTAACCAAGAAACACTTTTTTTGTCATTTAGCCCACAGACATTTGAATCATCAAATTCCACTAGTACATTTGTATAAAACCAGTTCACTTCTAAAATCCATCTGCTTCAATGACTTTTTTCTCACCTGAAGTCATATGGCTCCGTATGGGAAGTCTGCACCTTTCTGCTGCTTGGGGCCACGTTAGGGGGCTTACAGGAACACCTTCTTTCTCTGCCCAAGAGATTCAGCTGATGGAGTGGTACAGAACATGGTGCATAAAACTGTAAGAGATAAACAAGAGTTAGAACCACTAACTGAAAAAAAAAATTGTCTGAAAATCAGTGCATGTATGTGTCAGAGAAAGACAAAAAGTATGTAACTAAAAGCAGGAATTTTGCATACCCCATATTTATTTACATATTATAACAAAATACTGCCTTCCCCCATTCTCCTCAACAGAGTGGAAGAGATTTTCATACATTAAGCTCTTTTAAAATAAATTTTCACCATGCTTGTTTAATGTCTTTTACTATATACTGGCAAAGGACTGTCATCAACTGGAGTATATTGAGAATTTAGAATTTTTTTATAATAACATAAATAATATTAACATACAATGTGATCTCGTCGATGTTTTTTAAAATCTATTTAAAATAGTAATAATATTCTGGCCTGCAAAAGGCCAAAGACAGAAGAAGAAATACAGTGCATTTTTCTGCAATTTCTACTGCTCCTGTTATTTTTATTTACTCAATAATTTAAAAAACAACTGTATTTTTAAAACATTTATTGCTTCACTATTTTCAGAAGTCTCTTTCAGGGCAGAGAACTGTTGTTCAGAACTCTGTCAATACCTAGACTATTAATCATAAATCATGACAATATGAATTTGACTGGCTGGTTGCATGAACTAGTTTATCCTTACTAATAATTCCATTAAAAGATTCAGTTCAGTTTCCATTCCAGTCAATGAAATAATGTGTGAAGTGACTACGGAAACTTGAGACTAAACAAGTGACTAAATATAGAAGCCAGCCACGGGTGTTGTGACAGCACTCAGATGTACACCCACCGCCCTGCTCCACTGAAACAGAGGAGCTGACTTGCCAGGCTGTATGAATGTACAGAATGGTACCAAACAATGGTGCCTGTGCAAAGCTCTCCGGAGAGAGCAAATGCCATAGGCTGCAAAAGGATACAGAGATCATTGTAACAATGCTGTGAACCCACAAGTGTTCCTCCAAAACTGTAAGAGCAGAAACAGCAGGAGTCTAAGAGGAATACAATGAGCATTGTTGGGGAAACAGAGAGTCTCGTGTGAACAAATATTCAATGACGCAGTTCATTCAGTGATTAATTAATCTGGGATACGCCAGAAGAACCCAAAGCAATGGAGTGTATAAGCAGAGTAAATTAAGTGCTCCGTCACAATGCAGAGGCAGTTAATGGAATCACAAGGCTGCATTTAAATATATTAAAAACTGATTAACTGGATGTTTTAACACAGCATAAAATTAACCAGGACAATTCACTGGAGGAGAAAAGATTCTAAAATGGATACATTTCAATGACTGCACTCACTCTTACAAAGCACATGTGACTGCCTGCTTGAGGAAGCACACAGCCACTGCTGAACACAAATGGGGATTTTTCCCTCTTTTTCTGAGCTGTTCATTGATGTGTGGGCAGTAAGACCCAGAACAGTCCTACTGGCAGGGGAAACTGTAAAACATGGCCAACACACTGTGCTGCAAAACAGAGTTACCTTGTGTGAAGTGAGCCATAACAGCTGGCCGTGTCTCTACTCTCAGACACAGCACTCCCAGAGCACTTAGGCTTAGCTTACTGCTCTTTCAGGAGAAAGGGCAATGATCATCACTGAAGAACGACTAAAGGGAACAGTTAAAATTGATATTTCTTTGAACAGTCAAAATGCATGGGCATAAAAAAAAATTAAACCTGCTTCCCTACACACATTAACATGACAGTAACATTGTGCTCAGAGCTAAGTTAAGAAATTACTTAGGTCACAAGACCAGCTTCATAAAATAGTGAGAACTGCATATGGGAAATTGTCCAGCTGGATCCTGAGTTAGGTCTCAGACAGATGAATGCTGCCACAGGCCAGGCATTTGCCAGCTCCAGGCTGTCAGAGAAAGGCTGACTTCTATCCAGTGCGAATACATGAACAAATCCTGACACAAAGCTGGCCTGAACTGCACAGGCCCCACTCCTGGGTGACTGCTCAAACCTCACAGGCATTTCTGTTTATTGTTTCAACAAATACTTGATATTTCTCAAGCTCTTCAACATCTCCAACAGACCTCAGGAAGGATCTACAGGAAATCACTGAAGGCTGGGACTAGCTGTTCCATTTACAAAGTTAATGGGAGTTTTAGGAGTAGCTGCTTTGAACAGTATCTTAGAGTATGCAAGTATCCAGGTCCCTGCCCTGACCCTCTGCCTGCCGCCCCTTGGTAACAGGAACACGCAGCACTTTTACTACTGCTTTCGCTCCTGGGTCTGCTATTTCCTGGGTTTTAAGACAAAGCTGACGTGCTGTGAGAGGCAGCTAATGCCACAGGGTAAATCAATTTTGAGGCACTAGGTCAAGAAAGTCCAGAAAGCAGTCCTACAAACCTGACCATGGAGGCCTCTGCCCAAGAATAACACCGTGTCAGCCTCAGGCAGGTAACACATGAGGACACTGTGGCATCAATCATGAAATAAATATACTTCCCCTGGCAAAACCGGGAGATACCTATGTCAAGACAGACAGACAATCAAAATGACGGTGTTCTCACTGGATTTTTGAAATAAAGAAATGTACAGTGCCACTGCTCATGAGATGGAGCTCTGCACAAAAATTAGAAGAAGCTGCTTTTATAAATCAAACCTGGATTTTTCTAAACACATCTCAGAGGTCAGCTAAAACACATCCAAGTGTAAGTGTCTGGCTTTATCTTCCTAATCTGACAGGTAAAGAAAAGCTAACATCAGGATAACCTCACTCCTACCAACCAAACTCACGCCTGATATCCAGTCCAAAAGAAAGGCAGGTAGAAGGCTGTTCCCCATGCCTCCACTCACACTTGCTGGACAAGTCTTAGCCAACTAACAGTGGCTTGAACATTCAAAAATAAAACACAACAAAAACAAACAAAGTAAACAAGGAACAAACAACAAAAACAAAACCAAACCAACCAACCAACCAAAAGAACCACCACAAACCCCCCCAAAACAAAAAGCCCAAAACAAACAAACAAAAAAAAAACAAACAAAAAAACCCCCACCCAAACAAAAACCACCCAAACCCTCAAAACAACAACCCCTCAAAGAAAGACAAAAATTAAAATTCGAAGAAAAACCACACAAACAAGCAAACCAGAAACCAATCAACTAAAAAAAAAACCCAAACCCTCATTTCAAAAAGGCTATAGTTGGGGTTCTTACTGTACATTTTCTTTTTCCCACTCAGGACTCTGAAAAGCAATGCTAACAGGAGTATTAAGAAGTTTCTCTTCAAGCTGTGATTGTCATAAGCAATGAGAAAGCATCTTCAGTCTACAGTGATTTCTTTTAGTCTAAAGGAAACAGAACAAAGGCAAGACCACTGGGATGCGGCACAAAATATTTGTGCCTTATAAACACCTCAGAAACTCAGAAAACAAAATGGCTGCTGTACCAAAGAAAGAGGCCCTTCCTGGAACACAGTCACATATACCACTTTTCATCACCGGATATGCCATAGAACACCTAAGCACTCTTTCATAACTTATAATTAAGGACATATTCTGTATTCTTCTGCATTTTCCTACCCTGTAGTAACCTCTAAACTTCCAGGGTTTGATGCTATCCATCCCAGACAGGCAATGTTATGATATGGACCATCAAATCTATAGCTGAGCTTTCTGACACTCCCCTACCAGTGCTGCTTACATCTATTTCTCTTACAAACAACCTTTTGACAATAGATTTGTCTTTTCTCTCTCTTTTTCTACCTGTGACTACTTGCTGTCCCTGCTCTTCAACAAGGACTCTGCATTCCCACACTTCAGGGGTTAACACGGAGGCACTCGAGCTTTTCCCCAGGATCCTATCACTGGGGCCCAAAACAGAAAAGGATTATTTATTCTCCCAAAAGATACAGAGCAGACAGAAGAAAGATTGAAGAAAGATTAAAGAAAGAAAAAAAAATTACCTCACATAAATAGTAATCTTCTCGCACCACTTCCAGCAGTGGCAAGAAAAGATTAGATTACGAGGCTGGCCTTCAGCCTCTCTGTCTGAAACTCCTCAGCTATAGCCAGCAACGGCCAACACTTTTTTCCCCCCTCTTTTTGTTTTTTGTGAGGCCTTCTTCAAGTGAGACTTGTTAAGACTTAGCTGTGAATGTTTTGCAGCTGCGAACACAAGGGCCGCCCTCAGCAGAGCTCCATGCAGGAGTGCGGCCCCGCCCAGCGCTTCCCGCCACGGGCTGCTCTCGGCTCCGCTCTCGGCCTCGCCACACCCAACACCTTCCACTCGCACTAACAACACAGAGCTGCACCCATTCGTTTCAACCCCAATAAAACACCATTTGCGTATTTTCAGGAACACACATTTGCCTTTGATTTGCACTTGGATCCTTTGTTTCGAAATCTTTTTGTTGTTCTGGCTGCTAGAGTAGACTTTCAATTTAAACCCCCATCTAATGCCACAGGGTTCTGAAATGTAGCACTTGTGTCAGAACTAGGACACACATCTCACCAGTGACATTACACAACAAAAGCACTCGTTTTCTCCCTTACCCAGTCAAATATGCTCTTTGGGTACGGACTGTCACTTTTTGAACAAATATCTGAGTATCTTACGGACATCTAGAACCCTGGCAGTATAAAATATGCAACATACCAAAGAAAGACTTGCTTCTTATCCATTTTAATTAAAGCATTTATTCACTACACTCAGATGTTACGACTTTACCTTATTACACTGATGAATATAAATCTTCCTGGTTTTGTACACTGTAATAGAATACATCCAGTGATCAATACAAAATAGGGACAAATCTTAACAATTGTGCAAATTAATTTTAATAGTACAGCTGTTGTTTTAACATCGCTGTAATTTCTTTTAACGTTCATGTCAATTTGCTGTATTTTATGTATGGATTGGAACTTACATTTCATCTTCTGTAACAGTCGTATGATGAACCTCCCTTGTTCTATTTGCCATTCTTGGAATAAAAGGAGCTTTATGAATTTGTAATCAACACACATGGTCCCCTTGGCCATTAAAATGTTTCTGAGAGTTAATGTTGATGAAAGAGACCAAAGAACTTGTAATTAGGAAAATATTCTCTTGTTTCTGAACTGCAGTAAGTTACCTGGAATTGTCCCTCAATTTAGCATGTTTCCTTCTGTTTCAAACAACTGTTTCAAACAATTATTTTCAAACTTAAAGGTAAAAGTGGCAAGAGTTGTTGAAACAAGGTACACAAACTCTTCAGAGTTTCATATTCTCAGATAGGGCATTTCCTTATGTGTCTTCTTCCATCTACAAAGTGGAACCCTAAACCACAGCTACTTGGCTTTGTTTTGACATAAATTAAATGTAAGATCTGCTATTTTTCAAAGAGTTGAAGGAGACCCTAAGGTACATGACGATGGCAGGTCATTTTGCATTTCCCTGTTGTTTCTCTCTTTTCTATTTTGGGGGTGTAAAACCATGAAGTTTGATGAACTTCAAGAGTTCAAAGGGCTACAGTGTAGTTTTGACCTTGCTGTTGCTAAAAAGGAAGGCAACATCTGCTTCATGTTTCCCCCGTGCCAGCTTTATACTATCAGTACTGAAAACTGCAGAAGTTCCATTATTAACTACTGTACCTGATTTACACACTGGTTTCAAACACAACCTGGTGGACCAGAAAGAGTGGACAAAGGAAAAAAGAACTGTTGCAAAGCGTTTTTAAAAAATCAAACCAGCACCATTTGTAAAACATGCTCAGAATGACTGCAGCAATTGGCACACTGAGAAAATGGTAAACTTCCATTTCTTTAGTTTTACCCACGACATAACAAAAGATGACTGCTGACTGCATCACAAACAACTCGGAAACACCTTTTCTCCTTCACTGAATGGAACAATGAGCAAAACTATCCCATTCTTGAGGAAGAAGTGGCACGAAAGTATGTCAACTAGAGTAGTACAGACTGTAAGTATAAGAAATATTTTCAAATAAACTACTCTATGAGCTTTGCCCATGAGAGAAAGTTTCAAAAATACTGAAACTATTGCAAACCTTGCTGACGGTTCTTTCTGCCTGGACTATCCTCCCCGCTCTGTGGCCTCTCCACCAAGGATGAAGAGCTTTATGCCTGTTTGAAAGATCAGCTCCAAACAGATCACACACTGTAACTCCCTGCCTTCCTTTGAGCATTCTTCACTACACTGTTATCGAGTCACCAAAATTATTCTTGGTATAAAAAACAAACAAGAACTTCTCAGCATAAGGGAAGCCTGTATTCAAGGCACAAATTCCCTTCAGATTCTAACACAGAAAGCCTGCCTTCCCCACCTATTTCAGCAGCACAGCATTTCCATGTATGTGTTGCCTCTTGCTTTCTAAATCTTGGCAATGTAAATCCACAACGTAACACAACATCTCTGTATCAATAAACACAGACCAGATGAGAATTATGGGCTGAACATCCAGTTGCAGTGGTTGCTGCTAACTAAACATGAACAGTTTTGAGATGAGAGAGATTTAAGCAATTTCAAGTCCCCGAATAAACACATGCAGTACTTCTGCCCAGGCACATTATATTGCTTTATCAAACTCAAGTATTTCATTAAATCTACTAAAATATTTTTCTGCACCTTGCGTAGATGTCTTCCTGCGTATCTTCTGCAGACATTTCACGGCTGAGCCTGCACATGGACTACTCGTTAGATTGGTAGGAACTGTAAATAAGCGTTCTAAGAGCACACCCTGGGTTTGTAGGTCTGTTTTCCCACATTTAAAAAATTGAGAACTCTCCTACTAGAGGCTTTTCCTGAGCAATTTAAATGCCAAGTAAATACTGACAAGCAGAAAGCTGATAAAATTGTCAGCTCATTATAAAAGCACAACTGAAATACAGCAAATATAAAAAAACCCATGATGAACAGAAATCTGCAATGTCCTTTATTCCCTGTCTCTTTCAACCCTCCCAAGTGTTTTCATCTTTGCAAGATACATTATCAGATTTCAAACTGGGATAACAGTGCTCTGAAAGGGTTTCATTTGCTGAATAATAATTCTTCCAAACATATTCAGCTGAGCTCTCTCACCAGGTATCTACTAAACAAACACGATGTTGAAAATACTCTTCTCTGGCAAGCAGTCTCATTTTCTTTCAAAAAGGCTCATGCCCTCTCTCAAACAATTTTAAGAAAGGTAATTCTCAACATGTGGGATTAATCATTGCCCAAAGCTTGCTTCTGACACATGATTAACTATTTCTACATGACTCAAGGGATGCAGGCCAAAACATTCCAGCCTAGACGCTCTTCTTTCACTCCCTGTACCTAAAGCTGTGCAGGATGGAAAAAGGAGAGGGACTGCATCATTCATATTTTATAAGCCAAAGGCCAAAAAGTAGTATGAGGAGCAATTTTTATACAATTTGGGGATGTATTTTGTTTATGAATTGTCCCAGAATTAGATTTCTCTGCATTTATCATGTCCCAAGGATGCAATGATTTATGCAGCGCATCAGATGCTATTACAAGGTTTCTCACATCATAAACACAGCTTATAATGCATCTCATGCATGATATGCACCACTAACAATTTCACTTGATGAAAGCTATCCTTATGTCTTTTATCATTCAAGCATGTTAATGAGTTCCCCCAAAAGATTATTGAGGAGTCTAATAGACTAAAAACCTATTTCAACAATTCTTTTACAGTCTTCCAATGAAGCAATGTGAACTTCTGCATCTAAATGATCCCTCCCTTAATAACTCAGGAATAATCACACCCTCTTGCACTTGTGCCAGGCCATTAGGGTACTTTAGCAAATTAATGAATTTATAATTTCAGGAGAAGTTGTACCAGGAGAGAAATTATTCTTTGGGAAAAACCACATCTACCTTGTATGAAAGATGTTTGCGCTGAAGGGCTTAGACCCTGTTCTTCCAACACAGTAAATGAGGAGATTGACAAAAAAGTCAGGGTTGTAAACAATAAATACCACAACCACTGCAGTCAACTTTTCGTTGATCTCTGTGGTTGTTTTGTAATAGAGTACCCAACATCAGGAGAAACATTCAGTTATTCAGAGGATTTCCTTCCAGTTAGTTATGTGGATATGACTCTACACCTTCTAAGTTCCAGGGAATGAGCAGGTTTTACTCTACTACTTAATGGAAAATGCTTAATGTCCCACCAGAAATCCTTTTCCTCAAGAGTTAGAGACACAAGTCTCACACAGACATGGTGAACCTACAAGCCGGGTCTGAAAAGCAGCTCCACTTTAACTGACCGAGAACAAAATCCAGGAGAAACTGCTCCTCACCTCCTTCACGAGTCCTCACAAGCACCAAGATGTCTCCAGCATGCCCTGAATTATTCTGCTGACGGCTTTGGCAGGCTACACATGGAGAGAAGCACTGCAGGCAGTCCCACTGGCCCCAGCAGGGCAGGGCTGGGCAGCGCAGGGCAGGTCCATGCAGGGCTCTACAGCCCAGGCTGACAGCTGTGGTGCCCTGCTCCTCCCAGGGCTGTGCCTAAAGCAGGCACCTGCACCTGTTCAGCTCAGCGCTGCTTTGCACTGACACAGCGAAGTCTCACGTCCCTACACAAAGCCATGCAGGTGTTCCAGGTGGCACAGGGGTTTGTCCCAAGCAGGGGGCACTCTGGGCCCACCTTCCTGGCCTGTGTGACTGTGTCAACTCACTCACATTTCTCTGCTTTGCACTATAAGCACATGGAGTCTGGAGAACTCTTTAATGAGGAGCTGTACTTTTTCTAAGCTGAATGAATTTCCGTCCTTCCACTAGTTCAGTAACCTTCCTCTCTCGCCTGAATGTATTAAGGAAGATTTAAGTGAAGATAAAAACTACAATAAATTACATTAAATTCTTAAACCTGAACTTCGTATTCTTAAACTATTTCTTTTTCTCCCTCCTATGATTTCCATAAGCTTCTTATTTCAAATAACCAAAATTATTTTCCTAAGAATAAAATGTTTAGCTATGACCAGTAAGAGTTCCTTTGCCCTTGTCTAGGCTGCCATCAGACTATTTCTTTGTCTTCACACTTCCTTTATAATAGACCTCGCATTTCAAGTGCTTCAGTACTCTCTTTGTGTTCTGCTTTAAAGATCAAACTACAAATTAGTTTTATCATATAAAACGAGTTCTTGCCACAAACCCAATATTATGTTTCCTTTTTCCAGTTACATTTCTAATTCTTTAGTCGTGTAATTTGCCCAAACCATTATCTTGTATTGACATAGTTGGCAAGCTGCACAATGCAAAAAACATTCTATTACTGCACAATTTTCAATAAGCAAGCTTTGCTACATTGAATTTTACATAGGCTGCTTGAGCAAGGTCAAACCTGCATTTGCAGTTATTTCTTACATCAGTTGGTGCGATTAAATTGAAAATATAAATCACTGAGTTGTTGAGTCCTGAACTATAAATAAAGACACTAATAGACCCATTTTTTATTAGTTTTCCTCCAGTATAGTGGGACTATTTGCCCAGGAACTGAATTTTTAAAATATTATAAAGATTTTAGATCACGCAGATTTTTTTCTTTCTGACTCCCTAATACTTTATTTCTAGAAGACAACAATCTAGAAAGAGCTCATATGCAGTAAGTTTTTTTTGATTAGTTCTTTGAAACAGCCAGTGAAAGAAGTCCTTGGAATCCCTCTGCAGTCTGCCTCTTCTGGATGTCCCCAGTATAGATTTCAAGAGCCTTATGTGAAAGGGGAACTACAACAGCCTCTTATTACCACTAGATACACTGATACACTTCTCAGGTATTTCACGTGTGATTATTGCCATTGGTACTGGAAATCTGAAGAGGGAAACTTTCCAGTTCTATACCTAATGAAATGTAAGAAGAACTCAAATGAACACCATTATTCATACCTTTACCTGAAAAGACAGGACAAAAAGCCCACAGGTGCTGGATGCTAAGTTGTGATCTAAAACCTAGGAAATCAGAAGCAAGGACACTCAGCACAGGACAACTTGCAGGCAGGTCTAAAGGAGACACCAGTGTTGCAGTGAATTTCCCTTCCAAAACAAAGGCTAGCAGCTTGCTCACTACTGACCGTATTTTTCAGTACTTCATTGAGGTATTTCGTCAGCTTCACAAGTCTTCATTTGTTTGTAAATATATTTCCTTTTGGGAAACTTTTATGAGGTTTCTGCTGAGCCACGTCTCCACCATGGTGTGATCCCCCTGAGTGGCGGCACATGCAGTCCCCCCAGCCCTGCACCATCTGCCCCCTTGCCATGGGGACATTCTGTGTCATCACCCAGTTCATTAATGAAGCACTTGACAGTGCTGGCCCCAGAATCTGGGGTGTACTGTCCATCCGAGCCATTCTCTGCTTGGTGCTTCCTGAAAATACCCCTGAATTTAAAGGTGGTCACCTGAGAAGTCAATGACATACAGTCAGGAAAATCTGAAAATTACAGCTCAGACTACTTCCTTGGATTTTACAGAAATGCCGTGGCAAAGGCTGATATGATACAGTGAAACACCATTTCTCTGGGGCAGCTTTCTACTGCCTTAACCATGGAACTGTGCTTTTTATCTTCCTGAAACTCTCACCCTGCAGATTCAGCCAGAGTCTCGGCAGGAGTAGTGATAACATCAGTCTTTCATACCACATGACACTGATTCATCCCCAGTGTTCTACAGGACACACAAACCAAATGGAACACATCATGAAGAATCATTCAATTTAGAAGAATTTTATCACAATGAGAGCATTTCAGAGGAGTATTTATATCTCATTAAACAACAAACTGCTGGGGAAGATAAGCTGCTTCCAGCAGCAGGAAGTAAGCAATTGCAAGAAGTGTGGCTACACACCTAGTGAAGGATTACTAAAAGCAGCCTTCCTTCTAAACCAGAGCATTGTTTCACCTGAGGGTATTTAAACAGGCTATAAATCAGCTGTACAAGCTTTCTCCCAACTCCAGCAATTAGACAGATTTTCCAGGTTATCTGTAAAAATTTAAGGTAACAAATCTCCTGGAGTACTTCTGTTTCTCAAACTGACTCCTAAAGTAGATTAAAGGAAAACAAATCCACTTTATGGTAATTTCAAAATTCTTCCACCCTGACTAGAGAGAGGTTTTAAAAAGCTTTCTCTGAAATGGTAACAAAACCACAGATAGAAGGCCTCCATTTCTCTTTCAAAAGGTAGCTTCCACATATTTCTCCTTGTGGTAGAAGTGTTAGCTTAGCATAAAAGCACTGTTAAGACTCCAAGACTTTGCACTAGAATATAAGAATTCCCCTTGCCTCTTCACTTTCTTCCTTTTCCCCACTGTTCATTGAAAAAGAGGATAAAACCTGACCAATTCAGATATCAGTATTGTCAAAAAGTCTGTTTCTGAAATATTCTGACCTGTTATTACCCAGCAATTTTTCATATCCTTTATTTTGCTTTTAAAGGGTTTACACTCTGCACTCACACTATCTTTGGTCATCTATTCTATGAGCCCCACAATTGTTTACTATGTCCTTTAAAATGAAAATATACCTAAGTTTGTCCAGAATCAGTCACTTCCCAAGTACACAGGCCCACTATAAAATACCTCACAAGTGCTCAAACTACCCTCCATCAGCAGGACTATAGAAATATTTTTTGTTACTTTGAGACAGCTGCATGATGAGATGCAGCACAATGAGATGATGACAGTCACTGAAGGGGAAAATAGCATTTCTTACAAAAGATGAGGTCCAGAAAGGATTTATTACCCAGGTGTTTCTGCAGGGAAGCCCAGCACACTCAGTAATGAGTTAAACAGACAATAATTTGTCTTGTGCTTGTGCTATTCCTTCCAAATGAAGCAAGGCAGGAACACCTGTCGGATTAAGGGATGAAAGAGATACAGATATTTTTCAACTGTCTGCAACTGGCAAACTTCCCCTCTAACTCATGTATATACATGAACGCCACAGACTCCTGGAGACCTGTGAGACAGAGACCCCACAAACATCCTGAGCACTATTATAATCTGAACACAAAGAACAACCAATCATTTCAGCAAATTCTTCAGGGTTCAGTGTGTGTGTCTCTGGAGATTACTCTGCAAAGAAGAACGCACGTATGAGCTTCTTCAAAGCAAACAAGTGAGAACAGAACATGTTTTTGTCACTGAGCGATGTAAATAATGATGCCCTGGAATTAAAACTGGGCTGAACTTCCCCAATCTAAATTGATTATTGTATGATCTGACATTCCATTGCTTTTGAGAAGCCAAATATAATATATTTATGAATCAGACAGACTCTTTAATATTACAGTGCTATCAGCAATCCTGCCCCTCTGATGTTTAATATTTCATATCATAACAAGAGTATTTTCAGAAAGCTACTCTCTGGTAAGAAACCTCAGAGGAGAAATCTTGGGCCATTGATCTCAATGACCATCGATGCTGTGCTCTAAAGGAACACTGAAATGACCACTTCATGTAATAGTGGCTACAGAATGCAAACTGGATTAAACAGAATTTGAAAAACAATGACTTTTGATGGAGCTGGATCAAATCTGGTTGTAAGAACATTAAATCGATTTCTCGTTCAAATGGAAAAATCCTTCCCTGTTCAGACCAAAGGAGTCTGGCACCTACTTTGAAGGGGTCATGCTGTCAACACTAATAGTTGTCAGGCCAACCACATTTCTTTTTATGCAGTATTGCTAAATAAAAGTTTGAACAGCTGCGTTTAATTTCACATTCCCCATAGATTAGCTGTTAATACATCAAAAAGGATTAGGCTGTGAATCAAGAGTTAGATCTCAACCACCCTAATGCTATTCCCTCAAAAAAGCCCCCAACAACCAAACCAACAACTGGTCAACCAACCAAAACAAAAATCAATGGTTCTGTTTCTCTGTGATGAGCTCTAAAGCAGAATCGTCATCTCACAGCCAAGTTACTTGCATGTGGATTGTCACAAAGAACAGGAATAAAGCTCTGGCTTTTCCTGGCACCATCAGACTTGCTCACAGCATCAATAATTAAAACTTCCTTGCTCAACTAATATCATCACAATAATAGGGTACAGAATGAAAAGGAAGAAAGCTATTGAGCTGCACATTCACCTGACATAAACTGGTACTGATCCAGTTATTGAAGTTTACTGTAGTTCTAGGCTAAACTAAAGATACTGCAAGAAAAAAGAACTGCCTCTTATGTAAACAGATTCTGACACAGCTGTGAATCTGATAAACAGACCTGCCAAATAAGTATTCCAATACCTTTAGAGGAAGAAGTTCAAAGATATCTTAGGGGTTATGTCAGGGTAGGAATGAAGCTGAAATGAGGGAAAGCATTGAAATCATTTCAATTCCTACTCTGTAATCCAGGAAAATTGCTAAGTATCCTTTCTGCCTTCAAACACAGCAGAAACATTCTTTCATCAGCTCTGTATTGCAAATTAGTTTCTTTTAGAGAGATTCCTTCAATTCTATGGAAACATGAAAGCTGTTTTGGTACAGTTCCTTTTGGCACACAGCATTAATTATACATTTATGCTGGCCAGCCATTTATTGTTTGATTTGTTCCTACGGCCACACAACATGACTTCCGTAACTTATTCTAAAAATCTCATCTGAGACCAATTATCCTTTTGGAAACTCTTCATCATTAATATCCATTTTCTGTTTGTAAGACAGTATTTATTAAATGCCTATGGTTATTAATGTCCTGTATTATGTTGAACTACACTATGTTACATATATTTTATATGTGTGTATACCCACACACACTGTACTACACTTTTTTCCCTTTTCCCTATAAAAATATCACTTACAGATCAGTTTATTTTCACATCTAGTTTTATTTACTGTTCTGTTAAATCCCTGAAAGCTGCAGTCTTGTTAATAAGTGCTACATGGATATTAATAGTAACTGATATCCAAGCCACCAGGTCAAATGAATGCTTACTTAAGATAGCACTGTTTGCCACCAAGATAAAATGCCTTGTTACTGTTATGCATAAAATCAATTGATTTTAATTTTCTGGCATCTGTTTCAGTTCTCTTCACTGATTAGTGACTAGCATTCATGGCTCTAAGGGAAAATTACTGAAAAAATGTGTTTCATCTCCAGCTAG
This sequence comes from Origma solitaria, assembly GCA_013397895.1. Lineage (NCBI taxonomy): Eukaryota > Metazoa > Chordata > Aves > Passeriformes > Acanthizidae > Origma > Origma solitaria. The sequence goes on from VZRL01007031.1 coordinate 1,627,164, forward strand.
AGCTAAGCAGCTGGTAAAATTTTCCGAGGTGCAATGGCTGCTAAAAGATTTGAAAGTGAGACAAATTCAGGTACAGCACTGGAAATCCCTGTGACATATCAATGGTACCATTTGCAGGGTCCCACATGGTCCACATACACAATATGAAATTCCAGCCCCGATCAAAGACCTGGAAACACCCCCAAATTCTCTATCATATCCTCAAAGCACCAGAGATGTCCAGTTAAATTTTCTGGGGTTGCTGCACTACAGTGTCAGAGCCCTCAGCATTCACCTACACAATCATGGCACCTGCAATAGCCAGGCTTCCTCTTGGTAGTTCTACTGAGCTCCTGAAACTCATGTTCTGGAATAGCCTGAAATAGCACAAACATGATGAGAAGTCAAGTAGGATCTCCTGAAATGTAGATTAGACAAACTTTAAAACGTTTCATTTGCTCTGGCTCCCAGGGAGTGAGAGGCAGCTGGGAAGCACAGGCAGCACAAGACTGACTCTGCTGATTAGTGCAAAGCACAAAGTCAGAGCAAAGAGGACATTTTCAACCAGTCACATGCACGTGGACCAGCAACTGTGAGGGAGCCGACAGAAGACTCCCACAGCATCAGGAAATTCCCAAGTGTCTCCAAACTGAGGAACACATTCAGATTTTAAGGGGAGGGCAATGGGAAGGACTATCTCAGATGCTGTACTAAAGGAAGAATCCATCTTTATAGTTTCAGAAAAGAGGGAGAATCTTGTGGAATAGCGAATAAATGTAGCAAAGCTGGATGGTGGACCAAAATCCACAGAACTGATGTAAACCCTGAGAACTACAACCCAGCTTGGGGAGGATATCAACCGTGATGAAGTCTCAGTGGAAAAGGCAGACTGCCTTTGCTAGATATTGAGGAGAATAATGATGGAAGCTCTGGTGTATCAGCAGGGCCCAGTACAGGCAATGGTGAACAGATCAATAGTGGCACAGGCAAGGCAGTGATTATCTGTAGAGATCCTTAGCAACTAAGGAAGTTGATTTCTGGTGGTAATATCCCAAAAGATATTATAAGGGTTTCAGAAATACCTCGCCTCTGCCAAAATTTTGGTTTTCTTGGGAAGATTCAGAATGTAGAAGGAGAACATTTCTATTATGCTTTTTGAAGAGAGAGAGATGCTGTAATAAATTCTGTGCCGGAGGCTAACCACAGACAACTCGAAGGCTGACAAGAAGGTTTTCTGATGACTTCTGCTCCTGGTGTCTGAAGACAGGCCTGATTTCAGCAAACTATCAGGCTGGGATGCACTCTGGGCTTTCCACATGACTAACCCTGCCAAAAAGCAATTACAAAGAGGTGAAATCCCAGTCAGCGGTGAGCTAATGAGTACTGCAGAATAGCATTCTTCACAGTGAGAGACAGGCAGCGTCACTCTACACCCTCCTCATGAATTTTCAGAGTGTGGAGCATCAAGTCCCAGGGTCCACCAGTCCTGCAATAAGAGTACACTGCTGGGGGGCCAAATTCACTGACAGTGACCTCTTGCACCTGGTGGGCAGCAAACTGCTCCTACACAGAGCATGGGCAAGCCAGCTGGCATGCAAGCCATTCAGAAGGGTCTGAAGCTGGTACGAACTCTTACAGGACACAAAACACTCAGGCTCTTCAAGATGCATGTTTCCCATGATTTTGATCATGATATTCATAACATCAGCACTGATTTTCTAAAGAAGGCCTTTGGCAAATATCTGCTACTCTTGGAAACAAGGTGCTTGTGGTAAAGGGGCATGAGCAGGTCACAGGGAGAGCATGACAAAATGTAACCACGTGAAGGACACTGGGACTCGCCAGAGGACCCAGCTGATGCAGCCCGTCAGATCACAACCAGCCCCTGGCAGAACAGCCTTGCTCTCCTTTGGCTAGGGGAAGTCTGTCAGAGGCAGAGCACAGCAGAAGGGACAGCTGCCCCGCTAAGGAGCTCCACTCAGGGACAGCAGCACACACTGCAGTGCAGCCCCTTCCCTTGACTCCTGAACAGAAAAACCTGCAGGACTGGAGACGAGGTTGTCACACAGCCTGGAAGCAGTGCAATACCTAAACCTGGTACCTTTCCATCTAACACTAAATAACGAAAACGCACAACCAAAGCTCTCCAACCAGATTATGTGTATGAAAAAGTACCTGTGGTGACCTCCACTGTGTAAAGAAATGAATGATTTCTTACAATGTGGAACATAAAATACTGCAAGTAAGCAGTCATTATACTACCTATAATACTCCTTTGTGAATTCCTCTGGATTCTGAGCATAGATCCTACCACTGAAAACCTATGAAAGCAGACTTTTCTATTTAGTAACAGCACAGAAATATTAAGCTGAAAGAACAGACCAAGGAGGATGGCAACGTAAACAGTGAGTGCTGGAAAAAAAGGGGAAGCACCAAGTGGCTAACTTAGTATCATAAATACTAATTGGATTTTTCGAGAATAAATTACTTCTGCTCTTCAATTTTAGGTTTCGATTTGAGATGTACAGAGACTATAAAATGTGATTCACAGAATACATATACCCAGAACACAGAGAAAGGAGAACATGTGATGAGTTATGGAGGTGTGCTTTATAAAGACTGCTATAAAGTCATAGCTTTCACATCAGGAGAGCCCTGTACAATGCAATTCAAACCTCATATTTTATCCAAACTTAAATCGACTCCTTGTTCCAGAGGCAGAGTTAAAAAGAGAGGTCCACTTTGCTGAAGGGAGCTATTAGCTGGGATTGCCGTCAGCAGGCCAGAAACACAGATCTGAGAAGAACAACACGGAGGGACTGAAAAAGGCCCTTTCAGGCAAAGGAAAAACAGGATAAGCGAGCAACGAGGACCAGCCATTCTAATGGCATTCCCGAAATGGTGTGAACTGTATAGTCAGGGAGATCCAACAATAACAAATAGAAACTTAACCAGGGCTTGGGAAGAGGAACTCTGGTGTTTGATTTGTTACTTAATGGAAAGCAATACTGAGAGGACGGACAACCATTTTTATTTATACACAACTCAGCAATTTTCTAAGTGTTGCTCTACCTGTTATACTCTTTTATCTTCCAGTAAAACCACTACTGTAATTGTTTACTACTTTTCATAGTGTATTTTTATGCAAGACATTATGATTTGTTTTGGAGCCATACAGAAAAAGAAATTCCAGTTTTATCTGGAAAAATACATATCTGACCATTATCTTGATCAACTTGAAATTAACTACCTTATTCAAATGAATTTCTCTTCAATAATTGCTAGAACATACTGTCTGGAAGGGCCAAAGTTCCCTGGCATCCATTTCAGAAGCTTGCTGTAACCTGTGGGACTTCGATTACAGCCACTGAAATAGGTCTGGAACACATTTAAAATAAAAGCACATATCCAGGCAAAGTGGATCCACTGATCTAACAATTCCCTTTCACACAGATGCAGGAAACAGAAATTACAGGCACAGATTTGATTTTAGACCATAGCATACCTTTCCAGTACATGTTGTTTAAAGGTTCCTCAGTAACTGACAGCTCAGTGTCTTACTGAAGTAGCTTTTCTACAGCTGGATTTAAAATGAGCATGATTCTCTCAGCAGATCAGAGAATCTGAGTGCAGCTCTGTAACAGTGTCTGCTGTGGGACACCCACCAGTGTTTCCTAAGCCTAACCCCAATGTTAAGAGGGTTGTTTTAGACTGCTTTAAAAAAAATTACTACTTTTTTCAAGTAGATATTTCATTTTATAAAAACATGAGGCATTTTATATATGACAGTTCCTGTTATATATGGAAGTTTATAAACATTTTTCTCAGATTTGCTGTTCCTGCTTTAACTTTTTCCCCACGGAGTATGCAAGGTACCAGTTAAAACTTGTCCATTGCAACCCAACTTATAAGCTTAGAAGAAACAAACATTAAAGATTAATTTACCATCCTGAATTAGGGAAAGTTTCCCTTTATTAGAACATTATCTCATGCACTGTAGACAAGTAATTAATGATAACTGCTCTAAAATTCTGTTATTTTGCATAACATGGCATTCAACTGCAGGTCACACGAGTCGCTCAATATTTTGCTTCTGTTACATCCAAAGTCTTGAATATGAACATTAGTTTAATAAATTATTTTGAATGAAAATAACAATTAAGAGGAAATGACTGAAACAAGTGTTATAAAAAAGTCTCAGACCATTAATCTGCTATACAGAAAACCAAACCTGCCCAGAACCTGCAGCAGCGATGGAGATCCATGCACACAGGTTGTATGCACGTGGTAGATACACAAAACAGAAGCACCAAGATCAGTTCTAAGGATGTTTCTGCAGCTGTTCTGCACTGTTTGATTCAAGGACTATATCATTAGTTTCAGATTTATTGTTTTGGCTGGCTTTGGAGGCAAGAGAATTCCTTCCTTCAGTAGAGAAAAGGCAGAGTTAAAAATGAAATAGCCTCTAGATGGTAGGGTTAGTACCAAACTCTGCAAGAAAGGACTATGTGCTAAATGCCATCTGTGGCCATGCTCCATATTTTAACATCAAGCTCTGGTAAAATATCCCCAAGTCACTCATAAGATATCCAAAACTGCTCTCAAAATTATTGCCACTCATGAGACGATGGCAGAGTCCTTCCAATAAAAGCAGAGGATGATACCGAAGGCCCTGGGGTTAAAATCAAAAATACTTCATTATTGTCCCAGAAGGAATGTGAGCACAGAACTGGTGTAAGAGACAGCAACATGAACAAAGAGCACGGACAAAGAACTGCCACGAGGTGAGCCTGTGAACCCACAAAGAAAGAAACAGCATATGACCCTCATCGTTCATGAATATTACAAAGTAAGAGCACTACTCTGATCTTTTTTTTGCCTTCTTGAGGAGGAAAAAAGGATTAAAAACACATTAAGAAAAAATTGTGCCTCATGATATGAAGTCAACGAATGTCCACATGTAACTTGAATTATTTCATTACTGTCTCTCTGACACCCTTCCAGTAAAACATCAGCTAGATTTTCTTAGATCCTCTCAGAGCTTTTATTTCTCAGATCAACTGAACCTGAGACACCTGAAATTTAAATATTACTCCTTTGGAATTCAGAATTAAATAAGCAAACAAATGACATTCAAGAGAATTCAGAAAATCAGCTGCCTAGACAATAATTAAAGCAGCGATTTCCAATGGCAATCAGAGGAGATTTAAAACAAATCTTTGTAATCAATATACAAACCCGGCCTTGAGAGCAATAGCTCATGCTGGCAATACACACCCCCTCAAGGCTACAAAAGGCTTTTTTATGCAGGGATCCATATCCACTATCCTCATTCCCAGCCTGGCAGCTCCCAGGGAAATGCCCTGCTCAACAGCAGAAAGGTGTCCAGCTCCCCCTGGCAGGCTCAGGCTGATGCTGTACCTGAAAGCTGCCAACCTTGCACCACCTTCACAATAGCTAAGGGAATACTAAAAAATACTTGGAGATTAAGAAATGCCATAAAAAGACTTCAAAAGCGGTGGCAAACATTTGTTTCTGAAAAGCTCTCAGTTCCCTGATGACATCGCTTTTCCAAGTCCCTTTCAGTTCCCGCTCATCTATATTGGATCTGATAACTTTTACAGTTTTCTGAACACTCAATATTCTTTGCTTAACGAACCTTCACAGTTCATCTATGTAGAAAAATACATCACTGCAGTTGGTACTGGCTCATCCCCTGAATAAATGACCATTCCTTCTCATAAGAATTGTCATAATTCCAGAGCCAAAGCCAATGCCATTTTGTTATTACTTATATTGCTGCTGAGCCAATTCTAAGAAAAAAAGAGGAAAATCCACCTCAATTCCTACACAATTATGACAGATCAGGGAGAATAAGGAAGTATAATCCCTAAAAATTACATTTCCATTCCACTTTTCTTCGACTGTAAATGAAGCCAACAGCAAAGAGAAACAAAGCTTTTGAAAAGTGAGGAACTTCAGATAGTAATGAACTCTGAACTCATTTCTAGTGAGTGAAGTTAATTCATGACGTGGGGGAAACAATTTCTACAAATGAATACCGTTTTTCTTTTTCCTTACAGCTTTTAGAGAGATGAAAACAGGAGGCTGCAGGTAGAAAATGGCATGATTCACAAGAATTCCAAATAACCCGTAAGTATGCTTTTAGAGTAATCAGTCTCCAGGTGAAGAGTGGTATAACTTTCAAACCTGCTGGATTTGGCATCCTAAGAAAAAGCAGTTCTCATATTCACATGCCATACCTGAATAGATCCAATATTCATTTAAGCAATCAAAGATACTGTTTTCAGTATGGAACCCACTGTGCAGATTCAGTCAAGTCATGCTTAGGGCTTTTCTAGAAAGTTTTGCACATTGTCATGGGCTGGTTTCTCTCTAGTTCTTAGCCAAGAGTAATTCCATTAACAGGGAACTGCATTCAGTAATCTACCAGAAGGTGAACATTTTAATTTTAAAGAAATAGTGCACATATGAGTCAGAAAAATCTAAGGCATACAGGAAGCCAAGGAGGACTGCTACTAATTCTAGGACTGTGGTCATCTTCCTGTCATGGCAGAACCTCAATACCCTCCCCCCCAGTGATGTGATTGAAGACAGTCCTCTGCAGAGCAGTAAATTATATTTCCAGCCCATAGAACCTGGAGAGTTTTCCAGAGTAAGAAACAATTTCTGCACTATTTTTATTTTATAGGCTCAGCTTCTTTCAATCATAAAAGATTAAACTGGACCATGACATGTACAGGTGCCAAGCGCATTTTCATTGCTCCTTACATGCCCAAAGGTCAGGAAGGAGCATTAAATGTGGGTAACTGCTAGAACATACAGGCACACTGCAGGAATACATACAGAGACGAAGACATACATTTATTAACAAGCAAATGTAAAAACGGCTGGATTGATGACTACAAGCTTAGACATGGTGGCATTTTCTTAAAGCATCTGTCAAGTTATGTCACAAACTATAGATTAGATGCAGATTTCATGAACAGCTGCACAGCTTATGTTACAAGATAATGATATATACGAACGAACATTAATTTAATATTAAGCTGATATAACTTGACTTCCTGATGTTCAACACAGTATTTTTAGTCTAAGAAATACCTCTGCTTAGTTACTGAAGCAGCAGAGCTTCAGTTCAGAGTCAAGTACAACTATTATAGCAACATCAGGCTGTGGAACTTTTAGCTTTGGTCTTAAGTAACAGTTTAAACTGCAGCAGTGAGAAGCCCCTAGCACTGCAGTGTTTAACTTAGTTCTCTGGGATTTTCAAGTGTTCATCAAGGCTATGTTCAGTAGCAGCACCATGTCTCCAAACAGACACTTCTCCTTCTCACCAAAAAACCCCATTTATGTAACACAACAAAAACTCCCCCCTCCTCAACCAGTAAAGACTATTCTGATCCAAACCTTTATAAAGCAGGAAGGAGAGCTGTAGTGTTATTATCAGAGGCCTCAAAGCAAGACCCAACCTACCCTCCTAATCTAGAAGGGCTGCAGTTGTGAACTGGAGCTAATGAGGCTCAACCCACTGCTGCATTTACGGCGCATCTGAACCTCCTCTAGAAGTGATTACAAAGCCAGGGTTATCTCCCAGCTGAAATAAGGAAATAAATACATCAGGAAGGCAGCGCTTCTGTAACAGAGGTGACTAGGATTAGCTGGGTTCCATACGTGGAGTATTCAGTGCTGGATTGCTTACCTCAGCTGCTGGCTGCTCCCACCCGGGGCACTGCTTCCCCAAGGGCAGGAGCTGCCTGGCCCTGCCCAGTGCTTCCACAGCCCTCCCCAAGGCACAGCAGCAGTCAGCAGGGTCAGCAGGACACTTAACAGCAGCTCTGCCACAGCAGGGCACAGGAATCTGTCCCCACCCACCTCCCCTTGGCAGTTCCCTTTTCCAGCCCTGTGAGGCTGTGTCTTGCCCTGCGCACCACAGGTGTGTCCAGTGCAAATGGTGGGGCTGCTGAGAAGAGGAAAACAAGACATGGAAATATTAATGACACATTTTAGTACTGGATTACACTAACTACCACTTCAGTGTTCTCTTCCTGCAGCAGGCTCCCTCTAGCCAAGACTTACACACAATACAGTCTCACTTATTTTTCACTCCTGCAGGCTGTTATTTTTCCTACCTAAATTTGTCAGTGAACTGTCTACCATCCAATTAAAAATTACAATTTCCTCTTCCCAGAATTATACTCAAATCCAGGTATTGCATTTTTCTAGAAGCTGCACCTCTTGCAAGGTATTCTTCACACCTCAAGGTGTGCAGCCCTCCTGCTACCAGATCTTTTAGGCTGAATTGCCTTCCTTCCCTTAAACCTTTGTTCAAGGGCCTGGGAGATGTTGAGAAACCAGCTACCTCCCCTAAACAATGTCAAACTACCCAGAAATTCTGTCCTTGAGCTCCCACTCAGGCTCTCTTCCTGCTACCAATCTTGCTGTCCCTGAAAGGCAAAGCTGGCTGCTTTCAAAAGCCCTTCCCCATCTCACAGCTCTGCCAGACGATCCCCGAGCCCTCATTTACTCCAAGAGCAGAAGCAGCTGCAGCAGACAGAGGTGAGTCTGATGAGTCAATTCCCTTGCAGCCTCCATGCAGCTGCATAAAAAACCCTCTACTGTTAAAAAATGCTACAGGTTTTACTCCTGGGCAATATTCACAGAGGGTAATGCTGGACCTAATGCTGACAGGGACTGTGACTGAAATACTGTATGTGAATTCCCTGCGAGGAGAGGATTCCTCACATATCCTTATCCCGTATTTACATTTCTAACTAGTGCTTTTAGCAACTCAGGCTGCATTGCTCCCTCATGTTCCAGGGAAGCCTTTGGGAGTCAGAAATCCACAGCTGGAAGGGGATGCTGGGGCACTCACTCCTTCCACTAGCTCACATGAACTGCATGGAAGAAGAAATGAAAATAAATGCAGTGTGACACTTTCTTCAGCTTTCCACTTTCCCATGCCATGGGATTTCTGTGCCTGTCACACAGGGACGTTTTAGATGAGGAGTCCTAGCAGTGTGCTCCCACTACCAGTAACACTGTCCAAAAACTGCAGCGATATACTGAGCACAGAGCATTTTTTCATGCTCAGATGTGACTTTTTAAAAAACTTGATGCTATCATCCAAGAATAAAGCAAGCTTCTGGCTCCACCATACCCCAAGCTCCACTTCCAAAAGCAGTAACTTTTGGAAAAGCAATGAAATAAATTCCCCTTGCCCCAGAAGAGCCTTGTGTCTACCCTTACTACCAACTACAGCAGCATTGGTTCAAGAACACTCAGAGCTGAACAGTGTCACCCACAGCCCCAGCAAATGTGACCTTGCATGTGCAACAGCAACATAATGCCTCTCATTTACTGACAGCCCTTCCCCCAGCTGACAGAAGCATAATTTAGAGTAAGATAATTCTCGATCAATAGAAGTACTGAAGAAGGTAAAAAAGGTTCTCATTGTGCTGAAAAACCTGAAAAACAAGAGCTATTAAGTACAATCTTTTTAATAGAATAGATGTGACTGGATCTAAAGGAATATATCACTTTAAATAAATTTTTCTTTTAAGGGAAGCAGGCTAAAACCTATGCCTTCTATAGAAAGAGAACAAAACCCTACAACTGAACATCTACATATGGGAAGTTTTTGAAATTTTATCCCTGACAGAGCTGTGAAAGGAACAAGTCATAAATGTTTAACTTGTCTGTTAAACAGTGGTTGAACATACCTTTGTGCTTACTGGTAACACTACTTTTTTCATTTTAGGGTCAGATTGATATATTAATATTAAATTGGCATTATTCTTGAAATAACAATCTTAAAAGCAGTAGTGTGGGAGTCCAGGCATCATTTTTATCAGCCTGGTTTTAATTTCTCAAGCCCAAAATACCTTGTGAACCTATAACATTAGAGGGGTAATTCTCAGTCCATTCACCAGCTTGACATATTCCAGAGAAAGAAACTGCATCAATTCCTCAGCTGACACAGGTACAATGAAACACATGAAGCTTCATGGATTTACAACAAAGGAGAGTTTGATAGACAGACAATGATGTGACTTGCCTACAGATATAAATTCACTCACCAGTGGACATGATACCCATCTCAGTGTCTTTAAGGTCCCTTCCAACCCCAAACCACTCCCTGATTCCATGTTTAAGACTATATGGAGTTTTGATCCTCACATTTAAGGTAACTGCATTTAAGCATTAATATCTAGTGCGAGACAGCTGGGGAAGAGAAAGACTCTGATAGCAGTGCATTCTATCACAGAAATCACAATATTCTGAGTTGGAAGGGACTCACAAGGCTCATTAAGGGAATGGCCCATTCAAGGATTGAACCTGCAACTGTGGCATTTCTAGCACCATGCTCTAACCCACTGAACTCATCTCAGTCTAGCTACAGTCTACCACCAGTTTTGAAAGACTTCAGAGACAAAAATCCTTCTGCCCATAAAGACACTCCGGTGAGCATGAGGGAGGGACAAGCACTGCTGCCTCAGGACCAGAGAGCAACAACTCCAAGGACAAACGTGTGTGAACTGATCATGCATACATTAGGGCTATACCAGGAAAAAGGGTTTTAGCTATTCCATCATTTTATTCCTGGGGCATGTTTTCAAGACACGGCGGAACAAAGTAATTTCATTTACCATTGTGTAGAGCGAGTTCTACAAAAGCAACTGCACGATGTTGTCCTGATGAAGCAGCGGATTATAATTAACTACACAGTATTTTCCAATCCCCTGTGCTTATTTTCTTTTATGATATGGCTACAGAGAACATAAGGATGAGGAAAGCCATTAAAAAAGCAAAGAATATATGGGGATCCTCATATCCACCACTGAAGTCCACTTACTGCTCAGAGTATCATACAAACAAGATCCTTCGTTCCAATCCTTCGCTGCATCACCAACAATACCCTGCACTTTTCCAACCTCAGACCATGAGAGATTTTGAGCTAGAGACCTGACAGCAGTAACCTTTCAGCTATTTTGAAACTGCAAAGAATGGACAAGGTCAGTACAGACGGAGCCCTCAGTGTCCTCAGTATTGTTACAAGGTAGCACATTAAACACCTGCATGGGAAGATCTTACAATCTTACTGACTCCCTGTGGAACTAGAACACAACTGGAAAGGAGGTGCTGAGATGTGAGACACACTTTCCAGTGATGCAGAGGATACAAGTTTCATTTGAGGCTGTATCCTGTATAATTTGTTTGTTGATGCTGCACCTTAACATTTTACAGCTGCAGATATTTATTCAGCTACCTTCCACGATATTTCTGATACAAACTACTATAGTTTTAAAGAAAAAGGTATTTTGAAATTTATGCTGTTACGCAAAATTGAGCAGATACATAATTTTTATACTCAAAACTTTCTTTGAAACAGAATACTTTAATATATACGCCTAAAAAAGCAGCTTGTTCACGGCATCTGGCTAGCACTTAGATGGATGATGAATGATGTTGTGAGAATATCTGTAGATATCTAGTTAAAACAACATTTGAAAAACAAATATTTATTAAAAATATAATCACTATGTGGGCTTTCAGGTGCATACAGAATATTCATAGTCAGTCTTAATGAATACTTCCCGCAAGAGTTCTCTGTCCCTTCACGGTGGCATATTTTCCACATTTTCCCAAAGACAGAATCATTTTGCCATTGAAGTTTGATTGCTTCACTTGTAAGTTTTAAAAATTTCTATTACCCCTCAGCTGGTCTGAGAAGCATCACAAACACAAGGGTATCGCTCTCAGGGACAACTGAGACACTGTAGATTAGAAACACATTTGCAAGGACCAGTTCTGGTTTTAGCCTTTGCTAAAAACCCTGGATCTGCTATTACAATTGCTTTGCAACAAAGAATCCTGTGTATTGAAGGAAAAATTGTTCAGCTTAGATACAGCAAAACTGCAGTAGAATAATGACACCACAAAACATCTTGGAGGGTTTGGTCCCTCCCTTCATACCTGGCTGTCTAGACCAGGGGCCTAATTTTCTGAGCCAATTGATAATGTGATTTCCACTGGAGTCGTTAAGAACACTCTGCACTTCAGAACATCAGCCAGCCCTCTGCACGCTGAGCAGCACTCCAAGAAAGCTCCCTTCATCCAAAGCCATGGGAACCTGCTGCAGCTGCTACTCAATACTGCAGAAGTACAGAGCCACCAAGGGCTTTCTGACTGTGGAGTGCTGCCAGGGCTGCTTCAGCTCTGGCCAGAAGCTGGGTTCCCTGCACCCCTCATCTTAGAAAACCTAATATTCCCTATCCAAAGGGAGCTTCTTACCTGGCCAGTGCTGGGTTTCTCTGGAGATGAGAATGGAATAGCGGTACCAACTTCTCTTCCTAAACCTGGCTCACTGAGAATTGGAGATGAGACAAGGACCATCAAGATACCATTTCAGAAGGAAGAGAAGCTCTGGAGTCTTTGCCTTCCTAGCCTTGTGCAGCTGTCAAGCTGCTGCAGGGCAAGATTTTGCATATAAATCAATGCCGCAGGGTGATTTTCCCAGAATAATTATGGCTTGTATCCAAATCTCATTTACCTCCTCCCCAAAGAGACAAGAACAAAGCACAGTATCTGGATATGGGGGGAAAACAAAGATACTAAATTTGCGATTTAAATAAATGAAGATACGCTGATAATAGGGTTTGCAGAGTAAATTAACCTGCACACCACCAGAACTATATTGGCACCAGTGCCTGTTAGCAGCACCTCAGGGGAATCCCCTGGGAATGGAATCACTGTTGTTTGCTTCAGGTAATGCTTCATGTAGTCAAAATTTGCCAGTTGCTCTGAGCGACTGGGTGTAAAGAGATCACTTCTCTGTCCTAATTTGATGATGTGAATTTCTTAAGGAGGAAAATTAGTTTTCACATTTTGTCATTATTTTTATTGCCAATTTTCCTAACGAATTACAAAGACCAAGAACTATGCTGCAAGCCAATTCTTGCAGAGTACGGGTGAAGGAAAAAAAAGCTCAGTACATTCTGATTTTCCTCATCATTGGCTCTTTCATATCCCAATAATCCATTTCTGGGACAGATTCTAATCTCAGGCACAGTGTGGGCATCTCAGCATACCTAGGAAAATCTGTTACTGCGCATCATGCGTGATATTAGAATCTGGCCCTTCCACTGTAAATGGAACATTTGCATAAAGTTCTTACGACTTTTCATAATAGCCATATTTTCTAATATTTGCAACTGGGCACATTTTAGCCTTTCATTCCACAGATGGCAATTATGAAAAGCCCTCACATATGGCCACTACAAAAATAAATTTGTCTGAGACTGCAAATGTACAAATTCCCCACAGAGCCCAGCCCTCTGAACACAGTCCCTTTTCTGAGAGCTTGGGCTGGCCTTAGGCCCTGCTCCTGTAGTGAAGTCAACTGGCAACATCACAAATTCACCCAGACACAAGAGCTGCCAATTACAATGATTTCACCCTGATTTATTTCTCCAGCTTGAGAGTGAATGAACTTCCTGACTGTCTCCAAGAAACCCTCTAGGCATACATTGAACTTTATACACAGAATTAGCCCCAGGGAGATCAGTCACATCTCTAATGACTTGGACAGATTATCACCATTTTGTTCAGATTTCTGTTCTCTCCCCTCCCAACCAAGTCCATACTTGAGTTCATGAGGCACAATGCAGGCTGCACACAGAGGCCTTTCTGAGCAGCTTCCAGCTGCTGTTCCAAGAATGCTGAGGAGCAGGCCAAGTTTTACCCTGTCCCTGGGCTGGCACGGGGGCCCTGGCACGAAGGGGCTGCTAGGCAAACACACTCTGGTTATGTCAGGGTGCTGGGTGCTCTTCATCAGTGGAGCTCCTTAAATGTTTTTAGAACAGTTTTCAATAACACAGTTAATTTTTGTTCAGAAAGGCAATTTGTTGTTTGCCAGTTTATTCTCTTAAAACAGTCCAGTCAACTCCACTGCAGTCTCAAACACCAATTCCTATGTTTTCCAAGGGCTGCGCAACTTCTAAGTACATGTTATTTTTTATTAAACCTAGATAGAAAGCACTCATTCCCTCTTACTTTTTTTGAAATTACCTATCATTCTTTAGTCACAGTCCTGCAGTCTAACAAACTTGTTCACAGCTACAGACGCTCTAGAAATATGGCACAGCCTTTCCTTCTGTCTTTCCATGCATCTAAGATCAATGCAACTTTCTGCCATACCATTTGGAAATGTTAAGTGCTAGATAAATGTATATTATTATTTTGCCTCACTGAGATGTTCATAGCACTTTCATTTTGATTTTTCACCTGTTATTGACTAAACTTTCATTCAATACTGGCCTTAAGATTTACACTTGTGTTTGCATAATAGTTTTCAGAGCTTCAGATCAAGCTCCACAACACCTCTAATTTTTAGTATGAATCCAGCTCCAGGTTTTGTGGTGCTTGCTGTTTTTTTAATAATACAGTAATAACTTCACTTTTTTCATTTGCTGCATTTTCCTCCCAAATCTCTTGGAGAGGCAAAACACAAATCATTCTTACAAGGGCATTAATATTCCAGTGTTTTTTCCTGACTTATCTTTCAAGTCTGTTGTCTAACTACATACTATTTATTTGACACAAATACATAGAGAAAAGGCTGAGTCCCAAACCTGCATTGGCATAAATCTGCACAATTTCCTTGGAATCAGTAACATTCTGCTGATCTCAATTACATCTACAGCAGGTGATGATTTGGCCTGAACATGTTAACCTCTCTGCCTTTCCTTCAGCACACACCCATACGAAAAGAACAAAAGCTAAAATCTTCTCTGGTTTATCAGCAGAAAATAACCAAATAACCATTACCAAACTGCAACCATCTCTAGTATTTCTGGCTCTAGGAATGCCTGGCTTGAGGAATGCCTCATTTACTTTCATCCAGCCACAGCAAGAGGTTCTCAACACTGAGCTTTGCTACTGTAGTATTTCTATCCTATTAACTCAACATTCCTCTGCACCTTCAAATCACCTCTAGTCCTGCTCAAGGCTATCACCCCCTTAGCAATTGCTGTTCTCATCAAACGACAGTAAAAGCCTTCAAATCTCAAACAAAACTAACTTGTCTCAGTAAGATCAGGATCCAGCATTTGGTCTAAATGACACCCACTGAAATCCCAGTGACTCCAGTAAGGTGCACAGGATGCAAATCAGCCCACAATGCAGCTGACTATGAAGTTTTCATTACAAGCCAATAAAACTGGCTTTTCCCCATTAACTAAACTGTACAACTCTTTCCTTCTAATAGTACCTATCATTTCCTGAAGAAAATTCTTCAGAAGTTCAGTTCCTCTAGCTTCTCAGCATTTTTCCTCTGAAAATAAAGCTTTCTATTCTTAACGATGATACTGCCAGTCACTGTTTCCCAACACCATTCTCAACTTCTTTCCGCTTATCTCTCCAATAATTTTCATGCTATTGAAAGCTAACAGCTTTGTTTGCCATCCTGCCTTCTCATGCTATTACACATCAGAGCCTTCTCAACAGCTGCTTTGACACACTGTACATCTAAACTACTTTGCTCATTAAAGAAACAATAATTAAGAGCAGTTTCTTTGTTTTCAAGTAAACTAAAAATTCAACACGAAAAATTCAACTGAGAGAGTCATCTGGCTCTATTCATCCATCTCACCTGGCTTCCTTGAAACAAAATAATCCATATACAGCAGATGTTCCAAAAGGATAGGCCTCGCCTATAAACTAGACCCAAACCAAACCTTGCAATGGCTATGCTCACGTACTGCAGGAGTTAACCAGGAGAGTGCTGAGTCAGAATGGCATTCCCTGTCTCAATGAGCTTTTCCACACACTCAAGCAGCGGTTGCCAGCTCACATACACCAGGGAGAATTTAAATCAGGAGCCTTTGCAGACAAGTCTATGCACTGTGGCAGCAGCCTAAGGCTGTGCCGAGAGAGATGCATTTTACAGCATTCTCTGGAACAATGTTTAAATCAGATCGTGAGCACTCATGGGGAGGGACCATATTTTACTCTGGTCCTAAGTGATGGGTAAGGAACAACAGAGTTTTGACTCTACCTAGACTGGGTGTGTAGTGCAAATAACATTGATAAATGTTGTTCTAATGCTCTGCTTTACATAACTGTCTTCTGAAAGAGTAAAGATCTCCTGTCTAGACAGAAACTCTAATTTTTCTGTCTGGGCAGGAAACCAAATATATAGCAGTGAAGATTAAAAAACAGAAATGAGGGGGAAAGGAAAAGAGCAAAGCGAGGTAGCAAATTTACTTCTTCCAAAGTTTGGGGAAAAATTAATATCTTTCTAAACACATTCAGAGCATCAAGCACAGAAAAATCAGATCCTGTTGTAACCACGGCAGCGTCCATGTTTGTGTTCATCGTTACCTGCACGTGTGAACCAAAATCCGACTGTTCCCTGGAGCACTCACCTTTCCTCTCATGACCCATAAAAAGCTTTCAGGACAAGATCTTTGTATTCCTGCAAAGTGCAAGTCCATTAGCCTACTTCTCTGAAACATTTCTTTCAACTATTTGTAATTAGAAGTGAACTCTCATTTGTATTAGAGGAATTTAGCGACTGATGAGTGACAAAAATGCATCTCTTGTCAAGTGACTTACTGCAGCTGTTGCAGCAATGCTGGAACATTGTATTTGCACATGTGTTGTGTTTGCACAGCTTCCTCAGCCTCTGACATCAGGCAGGAGACTGTCCCAAGTCACATCATGGGCCATCCTATTTGGATTCCTCAGCAGAATCTTATGGCTGCAATACCTTTTGGGACGGTATAAAATAAACACTGCTGAAGTGGTCCTGTCACTGTGCAGTTCTCAGCTGAAGTTGCCAGGACTGTGCACAGATACGGCACAATTCTTCCCTAAAGGATGTGTAGCTTGCTGCTCATTTCATCTACCAGCAAAATGACTAGAGTATTACAGAAGAGCACAGTTGAAACGAGGTCAGGAGGTCAGCTTTCTCCAGGATGATGCAGTGAAACGGACTGTAAAAAGCTCCTGCTGTGTGTGAGAGCGGGAAGAAAAAATACTGTAACAGCCATGCTCAATACAAGGTAGAACCAGAATTTTAAAGACAGGCTGATGATTGCATTTCTCTATTGGAATTCGGTATAACTACAACTTAACATGCATAGCAGAGCAATTCCTAGAGCTTTTTCCCCTGTGCTGTAAAGACTAAACAGGTTGCCTAAAAGTCTCCCTCCAGAAGGCAAGAAGATGAAGGCGTACATATAAATTCAGCACCCTCAGAAGCGTGAATGGCTGAGCAGTTCACATGCTGAAGGTGGCCCCAGTTCAAGTCCCAGCATCTCCCTGTCTCCATTCTGCAGTTGTGTGATGCCCTCTTACTAAGGAAATTTTATCCCAGAGTAGGTATCAGACATGTTCTGCTAGTGCAGCCCTACACCACATTAGCACTTCTGTATGAACAGGGTACTTGCCCTCTCTCCTGTGCCACCATTAACACACAATTGCATCATTTTCTTCCTCTGTGAAGATTTCAGTATCTCTGTAAAAGCCACACCAGCAAAGAGTAAATATACAGTACCCAGGGCAGCTGAGATGTGGCAGACAAGGACTAAGGACATCTTTCAGACTAATTCAGGTGATAGATTTCAATCCTCTGCTTTCTATTTTTTTTTTCCCCGAGGATGCACTCATGCCAGCTAGCTCTTCTATCCTTAGAAAGCACAGGCAAAGATCATCCACATCCGACTCTGACATTACCCTTTAATTCCATGTCAGAGGCTTTGTCTTCTGCAAACTCCCGAAGAAATACTTGACCCTAAACAAATAGTTCCAACAGGTTGGATGATAATTTTGTGCTAAAAATAGATTCGGAAAAAGTCCCAAACTACTTCAGATTATTTCTGAAGTTTGAGAGACTGCTGGTATGGGGAAAAAAGCAGCACTGCATTGCATACAGAAGGCATTACCAAGTGTTTTAAAGCAGAGATTGAAGGGCAGTCCCCTGCCTACCAACTAAGCTCTTATTTTATTTGAGTGAAGGTATTTTTGTACACAGCGTAACAGAATTCTTCACAGTCCTTCCAAAACAGATGAGCGTCTAATAGTTCAAGGTCTGATAAGCAGCAATACATGGCCAAGAGATTAATCATTTGTCCTTTAGAAATGCTGCTACAAAATTGGAATATGTGTTCCGTCTTTGGGTGGGAGGGAGATGATAGCACATAGCAGACTTCCAGACAAACAAGAAACATTTGCTCAAGACGCAGGTCTTTGCTCTCTGCTCGTTACAGAGCATGCTCTCTCCTGGCTTTCCCAACACTCCTCTAGCTGGCTGTGCTGGCAGGAGCCCAGCTCCAGTAGCACAACATTGAGAAGACTGAAATGATGGCATTTAGACAGGAAGGGGTGCTTCAAAAGCACTTGCATGACATCTCCATCTGTGTAGGACACCTGCAAGATGATTAGGATGAGTTGGAGTTTTGGACTCCAGCTGGACTCTTTGAGGCTATTGCATGTCCAAACAGGAAGATCTGTACAAACAAAAAATCCACTCAACACCTCAATAGCTGCACTTGCCTCCACCACCTGGTCACGGTAAAGCATCTCTTTGTGAGCTCCAGCCTCAAAGCAGACAGATTAGTATTTGGGAATGCAGCCACAGTTGACTGAAGTAGTCCAATTAGTAGGAGAAGCAGCAGCCCATCTGCTCCCTAGCAGGGGCCATGGAAACACATCCCTCTGCACACCTCACCGCTCCCAGGGAAATCAATAGCTCTGTCCTGAGAGCCAGAGCACGGCAATCTGCCGGAGTGTTTGTGAAAGACAAGAGCACAACCAACGGCAGCAAGCTCATTCCAGCACTGCCACACAACTGAAACACACTCCGTGGAGAAGGCTAATCCTCTCCTTTCCACTGCAGGCAGAAAGATCTCTGCTAGAGCAGCACAGCTCCTCACAGGGGCGCAGGAGCCGGAGTGAGGGCGGGAGCTGTTCAGCCATGATGTGCAGGCTGCCAAGTACAGGTCATGCAGCTTTCCAGAGCTCACCAGATGCAGGACAGAAGGGACTACATTGTTCTGTACAGAGGACCTTCCAAGCCCCGGTCTCCAGGGGAACCAGACCAGTAACTGGGCTCTCAGGACACTGGGCTTTAGAGAAAGGCAGTGCAATAACCTTACACCTCCAAATGAAAAACACAAATATGGACCAAACGAGTCACAGAATTCAGAACAGCACTGCTGCTCTCATCAGCCAAACACTCCAGTTATGGAAAAGGCTACAGCACAAATACAATTCTGATTTTAATCTGTATACAGTTGGAGAACTTGGGTTTTTTCAGCCACTGCTGTCACCTATTGATGTTTTACTGATGACGTATCTGCTGTCTTGGTCAGCCCAAAGGTCCTGCAGCACACAATCTCTGACAATGATGGTTTAGGAGAAGCATAAAAATCACTGCAAGCCTATTTCATCTTTCCTCTAGCAAACCCTTCAAACTACCTGAGCCAGATACAATATCTTCATATTTTACAGCCTCTTACAGGATTTCCTTTCATGAACCTGCCTTTAACAATACTGTATTTAATCCAGCTGTATTTTTGCTGTCCACAACATTACTGAGCAGCAAGTCACACAATTTAATAAGGGGTCTGGGGAAAAAGACTATTTCTTTTTTGTTTTAAAACCCACTCCTCAGTATTATCCCCACTATGAAAAACATTTACTGATCCTTCCCCACTCACTGTCTAGTTTCTACTTATTATTTTACAGGCTCTCTATTTCACACCACTTCAGTTTTCTCTCCTCCAAGATGGACACTTGTCTACTTTGTCTTTCCTTGTATGGAACTGCTTCAAAACTGCAGTAAGCCTTGTTGGGCTCTTCATCTATCTTTCTTGAAAGGGAAGAGGTGGCAGAACTGTACCTGAAATGCAGACATTGAGCACTGGAGTGACACAGTCATGCAATTATCCAAAACTGCCTGGAAGTAATAACCACCACTTCAGTGCCCTTCGTGTTACATGTACAGATCAGGACTGGCTTCTTCAATGTACAGTAATTTCCATTATCAACACTGAGCTTCATTTATCATTTAATCCCTTAATCACTCCTTATTTTGAAATCGCAATACACCTTTTCACAGCCACTTTAAGTTTTATTACCACAAATAATGTCATAAGTTAAGCAAATACCTCCTCATTCCTGATACACCGGCCTGAGACTATTTTAAAGTAGGTGATGAGATTTTCCTGGGACATGCTAGTGATCTCCCACCTCGGTGAAAATTACTATTTATTCCTTCTTTTTCGTTATTTTATATATTTTATCAGACTTCAAGTCATGTTCTCTTTGTATCCTTTGACTTTTCTGTTCTTGTAAAAGCACTCGGCAAGAGACCTCATTTGAACTTTGTGGAAATCCAAATACAGTTCCATGCCTTAAGGCATTTTCTAACCATTTGTGCATTTAGACACCAGATCTTCTCTTAGGTAATTGCACATTAGACTTATGTATAAACTATAGGTTGAGAACACAGACTGTGGACATACTTCAAGGAATGAAGAAGTACTATACCTTATTTTTTTCAATTACAACACTGTAATATGATATATCTATTCAAGGCAGACAGAAAAAGAACTTAGCTACTTACCTGGTCACCTTAGAGAAAACACAGCTGTCTGTATTGAAAAACAATCTGTGGTGGACCTTAATAATGTCATGGGGTGCAAAGTTTTTTTCAAAGAGGAGCATGATTAGGCTTCTTTAGTGTGACATATCTACATACAATGTCAATCAACACCTGATGGGATTCCAGAAAATAATTTACCTCCTTGAATGCTCACAGCAAAACCCTCCCCCAGGCAGGATCAGTTTTTCATTTTTTCACCCTCCCTTACAACAAATACCCTTTAAAACCTCCCACAACAGGAAGGACAATACAGAAATTAAATGGCAGCCATAGCTTCTGGGAACTCTTGAAGCAGGACCTTTTTCACAAAAAGGGGAAAATTACGCAGTACTACAGAAAAATGTGAGAAAGAGCTCTCTGGAAAAACAAAGTATTTTCCACTTAAAAAGCAAAGGAGACAAAATGTGCATAGCCTTGAGAGAAAGTAAAAAACCTGCAGGAGCAAAACACATAAGATCTGGCAGTCTGCCAAGGAATCATGAGTGGACAGCAACACAAGATGGAAATACTGTCTAACACAATCCCATTGCCAATGTGAACCAGTTTCTAGACACAGATAAGAGAGTTGGAGCACTGACTCTGCCAACATTTGCCTGCTTTGCCATGCCAACAGTATAATGGAAAAGGAAACAGTGACGGATGGAATTGCCCACGATTTGCCACGAGATATGAACGGTATTACTTACAGGATCTTGAACGGCTTCTCAGTAGCTCTGCTTTGGAATCAGCCAGCGTTTCATTCTAAACCACTCGGAACTGTAGCATACAGATGGAAATGGCTCTTACAGCCCTGCTTTGCTTTGCGCTTCAGACACTGCTCTGCCATGGCACTATGTGCATCCAGGGCACTGCAAACAAACCAGAGACATTCCCATGCAATGAATTCCACCTTCAGCTTTAATTGTGTAAATGCTGCAAGCACTGAATGCACATCGCACTCTGCATTGCAATCCCCACAGCGTAGGCAGATTTTACTGAGTTGGGCTCGAAGTGGTGCCACAGTCAGGGCCCAGTAAAATGCTGCAGGTCCTTACTCTACTATCGTTGAGTGGCGTCCTCGAGTGTACCTTGGAATTACAGGACAGCACTTTCCCTGGACAAAAAGTACAGTCACTTTGACACTTGCTGCCAAGGTTGTAAAAGGCAGCAAGCAATTGCTGCTAAAATGTGAGAGAGAAGTGTTCTGAGTAACAGTGCTGCTTAAAGCCATTGACTGTGCAACTTCCCGGATATTAGCCAAGATTACCAAGTGAGTTGGCAGATCCCAGCACATTTTTGATATTAAAGTGATGGGAAACTACTTAAATATCGATGCATTCATTACAAAAACATCTTTTTGGCATTTGCTTCCAATTAACGCTCGTGCTTTAGCACAGCCAGTTTTCCTCGTTATATTCTAACATTATGGCTATGTGAACGACCAAACACGATTATGGAAATGTTGGCTCCCATTCCCTGAAATGGGTATTTGTAAGGAGGCTGTCAATTGGAAATATTTGGAAATCTATCAGGAGTTTAAGCACATTTTAAAAGGCCATCTGTGTACAAGAGGCAATCACACTGACAGCGTTCTCATGCTGGGCACAGCAGCAGAGGTACACTTGGTGACGCTGTGCTGCACTCAGAGCATCTCCTTCAGCTGTGCTGCGCCACTGCCAGGCTTTGCCAGGCAGGCAGCAAGGACATGGACAGCCAGGGACCACTGTGAACTGAAAGCTAAACCATGAGGCTGCATCGCAATCAGCAGCACATCAAGAAGGGAGTCATCTGCTTTCAGAAGCCAAAAGGCTAAATACAAGACCTGTTATTAAAGAGTGTTTGCAGTACAAACCAAAGGCCTGCCTGGCACTGACACAACTGGAATCACAGCCATGTCTATCATCCAAGTGGTTTGCTTTAGAAATGAATTCCATAAATTTTCCAACAGCTGCACAGAACTTAGCTTCACAAATCTATTAAGGTAAATAAAGCATGAACCCTGCCTGTCTCCTCATCTAGTTGGACTTCATTTGTTTTAAGCTGTCTGCTGGATTTATTCATATTGCTGGATTTGACTTTTAGTGTGAGGCAATTATTCTCATTAAACGTGTGGGTTACAAACATTTTACTGTAAAAGACAGAAGGCTCGGTTCAAGCTTTCTAACGCATTTTAGGCAGCATTTAGCTCTGATCACCAGCAGCATCCTCCAAAGTGCAATCCCAGCTAACTGCCACACGTCGAGCTGCCCTCTGTGCCCGGAGAGTCTGGGCAGCAGAGCTCACTGTGCCTTGAGCAGCTCTGCCACACTGCCACACATGGGGCAGGCATGCTGCCGCAGCTGTACAGCAGCACGGGAGGAGAGCTGTCCTCCTGAGCAACAACGGCAGCACTTCCCCCGAGATGCTGCTCACTGCAGGGGGAACTCCTTGCTACTCCAGCCACGGTAAATGAATACATGGAGCTATTAGCACTAGATAAAACTTGAGACCTGAGCATTTGGGGTTTTTTCTTATGGGATTTGTGCTGTGCTCAACCTCTGAGGCATGTTGCCTGAAAGGTTGTGAACAATAGGAGAAAAACAAACAGGGAGAAAACAAACCTATTTTAAGTTTGTTAAGCACTTTTTTTGGTGACTTTTTAAACATTATTTGTAACCATGTTCAAAGTCTGCTTATTTGCAATGTACAACAGCACTAGCTTGCAAAAATAATACCTGAAAACTGACTAGAAGGTTTGAAGATTTGTGACTATCAGACAATGAAAAATCCTACCAAATTTTAAAGTTGTTTTTGCAATGTTGAAAACTGCAACTATTTTTAATGCTCATTTAAAACAGATCACGTACTGCCATTTCCCAATGAGCAATTACTGCAGCCAAAACCAAAGCTAAAACCCAAGAAATACACATAGGACATGTTATAGGGTCTCGGTAAAGCCAGTTTGGTACACATTGGTTGATACTTTTCATTATTTCTCACAAGACAAATTGTATACATTCACGATTCAGTGTCAAATTATAACGTCTGTGAGAGCAGACATTTTTCTGAAATGCCTAAAGAAAGCATAAAAAAAGTTAAATTCAAAAGAACAGAAGTGGGAAATCAGACTGATTTGTCTACCCAACTGAACTGTAAGACTTGAAATACCTGAGGGGAACAGAGGGATTACTTCCAGGCATTCATCAAGCAGGGATTAATTTAGAAACACATATACAGCTGTATGCAACTGTATGTGCCCTGGGCTGCTGCTTCATGCTTAACAAAAAAACAAAAACCAAACACAAAACTCCAACGTTGTCTAGGACAGATTGGTAGAAACAAGCAAGAGACAACTGTATAAACACAGAGGCCATGTTTGTAAAAGCTCATTAATGCCAAATTAAAGTGAGAAATGTGAGAAGGTCTGTACATGTTCCAGCCAGGAACAAAAGTGAGGCTTTACCACCAAATGGTATTTGTGTGAATCTAGCTGGTTTCTTTCCATTCACAAACTCCTGCTGAACTACGCACCAGGCTCTTCTCAGGATATTTTTGGTTGACTGAGTGTCAGAAATGATTTTTTAATGGGACAGTGACTGATTATGAGAGGCAGATGTTCAACCTTGCATATTAAAATAGGTGTCCCTGTAAGCTGTTTCCCGACATACTTCTATGACCTACAATCCACTCAGGCAAGCAGGAGGGCACACAGGTGGCAAACCTCACCAGTGACCCCAGACTGAACTGTATTTTAATGAACCATGTTCTGCAGGTTCTTATTATTTCTCAAGGCCAAAGTTACTTCTTCTGAAAAAAGGAAGTTGTTGCTTTCTGTCTGATAGCGCAAACCTCCTGTTATGGACAGTGACTTTGGGACTCTTCTGTGTTGGGTTTACTTCCAGTAGAATGACCGTCAATACAAACATACCAAATGCAGACAATAAGCACTGTTCAACGTACCCAAGTGCTGTTCTGTCACATCAGATAGCTATACCCAGAATCACACGGCTGATACAATCCGAAGGGTTTCACAAGGAAGCTGTTTAACACCACAACATACTTAAGGGAAGACGTAGGAGAGCCACTTGCTGAGGTGCCCTTCTGCAAAAAACGCAAATTACTGGAGACACTGTGAGTATCAAGAACCTATCAAAAACATCAGTGTGTGTGAAGAGGTCTGCCTGGGATTCTTCAGCCCTGATTCTGCCATAAGAATGAGCGGTGCTTTGTGGAAAGGCAATCTAGCAGGTAGTGCTTTCAGCCTGCAAAGCAACTGCTAGAAACGGGGGAAAACGTTTGCTGTCATGGTCAATCTGAGCTCCAATAAGCAAACAAGCAGCAGCCCATTAGCCAGCACTGACAGGATGAACTGAGAAAGGCAGCCCATCTGGCTGGGAAACTAAAAACTCCAAAGGTGCAAGGAATATGCTGTGCTGCTCAACAGATGCAGCCACAGCAGCTCCCTGGGGCTGTGACTGTCAGCACAATGAAGATCCTGCCCAGATGCCAGCACCTCCAGGCCAGCAGCCCCTCTTGGATAGAAAGAGGGTCCTGTCCCCAGCTGGAAACGGTGCTCATGAGAAATCCTCCTCACAAGAGGTAACTATACTCTCAGGTCATGCACCTTGGTTACCAGCAGCAGCCTACAGTGCTGGGTAATTCACCTCCCAGGAACACAGCCAGCTTTGTGTAAAGTTGCTGAAACAGAGAAGTGGAAATATGCTGATGGGTGCAGAAAAGCTCACTGGGGAAGTCAAAAGAATTTATATAAAGGATAGGGTGGAAGATAGAAATAATCAAAAAGGAAACGGCAAAGAAAAGCAACAGTTCTACATAAAAGCAACAGCTCTACATAGATTAAAAGTAACTTACACATGGTTTTTTGCAGCCATCTAGGCAGTAAGATGGGGAACCTGCCTGCCTGACTTGCTGCCCTACACACTTTGAACTGACTAAATCAAATACGGGCATAATAAACATACAGGATGCCTAGCAGAAAGAAAACAATCAGAAGCCCCAGAACATGAAAATCAAAGAATGTATCAAAGATGGAGTAAGCTGTACCAAGCAGTAAGCCGAATTAAATGTTAAAGAGAGTTTAAAACTAATTGGCCAAGCCCTCTAGTCAGTTTAATAAGCTGTGATCCCATGAAACTGTTATTCTGGGCAAGAAGAAGAAAAATACTATTACTCTTACTGTCATATTTCAACTCTGCAACAATAAGATCATGAGAAAGCTTCACTCACGTCAGTGGAGAGGGACAAATGCAGTGGGACATGTCTGGAGTCAGTACTTCATGGACAGCCAGGAAACTCAGAGATGAGGAAGCAACTCTTGGCTTTGTTGGAAGCACTGTCTGGACCAGGCTTTCCCTCTGTGCTTTCTGTTTTTTAAACAGCAAGTAAAATTCTCAAAGGCAGCATGAAGTGTGTTGAGACAGTTTTGTCCACAAAAAAATCTCACCTACTAGAAACTTCAGGCAGACCTGAAGAACCTGATGTTGCTAAATAGCAAAGTAAGACGTCCCATGTCCAGATGACAAAACCAGAAGGGACCATAAGCTCAGGCAGATGCAATGTATGATCTACAAAAATAAAAATCATCTGAGAAACAATTTTAAAAGACATACAAAGCACAGATTAAAGAATTCTGCTGAGAATCTGTAGGGTCAGAAAATGATGAAGACATATAAGTAGTCCTTAGTGTCAATAAAGCCACAGATGAAAAATAAAATTCCTGCATACATTTTTGGTGGAGGAGATTGGAAAGACTCCTGTTCTGGAATCACCTCTCTCTACAGCAGTACACAACAGAGCCTATCTCAAATCAAACTTAGTGACAGAAGAAACTCAGAAAGAATTCTCTGATGAGCGAATGAGCAGCAACAAGACACCAGCACCATATAACTGCCTACAGCAGAGAGAAACCCAAGACTTAACTACCAACAATGTTATTAACTTCTCGCTAAAATCTGCTTTGATACCAAATGAGTTGTGGGCAAACATGGGCCAGAAAGCCAAGCAAATTGGCGGAAACTGTTTTAAAGAACAGAAAGAGTGCCTTTATAGACAAATATTGTCATCGACAGAAACAGACTTTGTGAAGGAAGTTTTGCCTCATTATCTATCAAAATATTTTCTAGAGGCATCAACAGGTATACTGACAACAGAAATCTGGGCTATATTTGTATACCCGAAGGCATATGACAAATCCTTAGCCAAAAGGACTTAAAAAAACAGCTGGTATAGAGCAAGCAAGTCTTCAAACGAATAAAGGAATTTTAAAAGGCAGTAAAGAGAGACACATCTTTAAAGAACAAGGAGGCGATGAAGGTGACAGATGTGATTTATTAGGCAAAACAGGTGAGCAGAGAGACAGAGAGGTGGTTTGCTTTCAGCACCCTCAGGGGCCCAGGCAGAGCAACTTCTGCATTCCCCTGTCTGTACCCAGTGCACACTCTCAGCAGGGAATAGATACGTGCATACAGATGGCTCCCACTTATCTCCCCAGGCAGAATCCATGTGCATGGGAAATGGTATTTATCAAAGGAGTTTTCCTGACAAAAGGCAAGGATTTAAATACCTGGTAACTAGTGGCAAAACAAACTTTGGACATTTATTTTTTCACCATAAAGACTTGTCAGGTATTTTCTATTTAAAAAATCTGAGTTGAAGAACCTGAAATACTAAAGAAAGAGTGGGTTTATATTTCACTTTAACTGTGATCTTAATTTTCTCTTATGCGCTTCTACTAAAATCAAGTAGAGAGGCACTCCGTCCGCTCTAGATTTAGGCCAAAATGACCTTTCAGTTCTTCCACAGCTAATGTTCACAGCAGTTTTTAGAGAACTTACAGTGGGGAAAACCATCGCTTTTTGACTCTTCTCATTGACTGTGCACACCCTCCTTCACCCCAGTTAGCCTTTCTTTCATTATTCCAACTGTGCTTGGTGTATGCACAGATTTGAGCTGCTGAGAGCTGCTGCAGCAGGCTGGCATTTCCACAGTGCCCGGCAGTGCCAGAGCAGGGCAGGGCACAGGACGGGGACCTTGCCTGCTCTCGATGGCCTTTGCTGTCCCTGAGTGGCCCCAGGCTGGGCCGGCAGCAGAGGAAGGGCTGCTGCCGTTCCTGGGGCTCTCTGCTGTGAAACTCAGCTGTGCAGCTGCCAGCACCAGCAACAGGAGCTTCCAGCGCCTTCCCTGCCAGACTGGCAACATCCATTTGAACCCCCTGAGCTGAGAAGCCTCAAGCTGCCTCCTCTGAACAATCCTCATGGCAACTGGGTCAAATATAGCAGGCCCTAAAAGGAGAACGGTGCTTCCCAGTGCCACTGCAGGAAAACCAGCAACTGCCGGTGCTGCCCCAGCTCCAGTGGGGATTACCTGCTCCAGCTGCACACAGGAGCCACTCTGCAGAAGAGCAGGGAGAACGGGGGCAGAGCATTATTATCTTCTGTTGGAATTTAATGAAAAATTATCTGCAACAAGATGGTGAGTTCCTCACAAAAAGTAACAGATTTTCTATTATGAAAATAATACGAGAAAACCCCCAAAAGTCCAGTTTATATAAAAAATGTTACATGACTTCCAGTACTGAATATAGGATGTAAAACTTAACTTAGTTTACTTCTTGTTCAAAAAGAATTTTCACCCAGCATAAAAAAAAGAGATACATTCCCCTCTGACTTTTCCTTGAAACACTCTCTATATGTGAGAACAGAATAAAAAAAATTAAAATTTCCTACATTCTGAAAGTCAGTACAGTGGGATCTCTCTACTGCTATTTGTAGAAGTATCCTCAGTATTCAGATCATTTATTTTTATCATGCTCCTTGCTCCTCAAAGTGTTACTAAATTGTAGAAATACGCTTTCTGAGAATTAAAAGCAGATATGTCCCAGTCAGTATTTCACACACCTTATGGAATTTGCTTGTCTGAAGCTCTGCTCATTAAAGTCCATTGGTGGGCCCAACCCACTCGCAAGCAGAAAGCTGCAGAAAGAAACTGAAATGCTCAGGAACCGTTATCAGGGAATTTGCTTTCCAAGGCTACTCAGAAGATAATGATGAACAACAAACAAAATTACATCTGTTCCAAGGAGATTTTCACGCAGTTCTCCCAGCAAGAAACAGTTCTCTATCTACAAGAAATGACAACAGAATTTTAAAAAAACAGAATTCAGTAATTCCTATATTAGTACAGGAAACAGATAAAAGGACCTACTCTACAAACTAACACAAGAATTTGCAGTATGCATTTTTTCCACTTCACACTTCAGGCCTATCAGTATTTGTTTCACACTAGCAGATTCTATGTAACACATTCCCATTTAAAATAGCATAAACCCAATGTGTCTGCACCTCCATATTATTCATACCACTTATGTTCTTACTGATGTACCATAAAAATCAGGTAAGTATTATTTTTATTTGACAATGGCAGAGATGGCTACTGAACATATTAACAAGGCAAAAAAACCCAAAAACCAAACCAAACCAAAAAAAAACAAAAAAAAACCCCAAAAAAACCCCAGGAATAACTTTAAGAAATATAAGGTAAGATCCTGAGATTAACATAGCATTCTATTGTCCTAGTCCTAAGATAGGTACGTTCTAGCGCATTTCTTTAAGTTTGACACATAGCAAGGTTAATTATGAGAATAATTGTAACAAAGTGATTAGATTATAATGTAATTATTTTTAGGGGAAATAGATCTTTATAAAAATCCTAAAGGCTAGCAAAGGCCCCAGGAGATGAGAGTGGAGCTGCTATGAGGCCCTAACTATTATGTCAATTTATTTGCATCCAGCTGTGCTCATTGAACAATGATTAAAAAGGCAAATTGCCTACAAGATATTTACTGGGTATGGAAATCAATACTCCTCACTAGCAGGAAGCTGGCAGTCTGCTGGCCACGAACCAGCAAATTCAAGGCATCCTGAACACAGCGGTGATGGGAAGAGAGAGCTTCTGTGGTTAATGAGCTATTGCAGCACCCCGAGCAGTGCACCTGTAACAGTCATGGGAATTATCCACAGGCAGAGAGCGGGGGAAGTGCTGCAGCGCACAACTGCCGGCAAGACGCAAAGAATTCTCCAGCTTGGACTAAAATGATGAAGTGTAAAGACAGCACCACCCTGGAAAGGAGACGAAGGAAAGCCCCCACTAGGATTTCACTTATTTCCATGAGTGCAGCAGCCAGCACCTGAAACAGAGGGTGTGGCAGCTCTAGCCCTGAGACCACTGGGCGTGTGCCATACACAGGAGCTGTGCTCACAGCACTGCCTTTTTAAAGACTACCTCGGCATCCTTGGGGCTCCTAACCACTGACTTCAGAACTGCTTTGGTTTTCAAATAATACTTATTGCTGTGACATCCCATTTAGGAACTGGCGTCTGGAGTGGAGTTTGCCCTGCTGTGCAATTCCTACTGCCTGGCAGAAGTCAGGCAGCATACAAATCACAGCTGGCCAGAGGTTTCCTTCACACACAGCTTGCACTGACAGTAAGTTCTCCAGCAGCACATAACTACGTGACTTCCGAACGCATTTTCTCCAATGTATTCTTGTAGTCAGTACCTGAAATAACACATCTGTAGCTGCATACCAGTTGTTCAGGAGCCCAGCTGCTCTAATCCCCTCCAAGGCTGCTTTATCACAAGGAAACAAGTCCTACAGCACTCCTTACACCTTCCAAGCAGGACAGAGTGGTAAGGACAGCCACCTCTTGCTGAAATACTCTGCTTCATTTGATTGAAAACATTTTATATGTCTGACTGAAGAGGGTAATTAATTTAAGCTATTCATAATGTCACTTGAATCTGAGCTCTGAGTGTAGGACTTTAAATATGTCTCTTAAGCTTGTCCAAATAGGAACACCTGCTTTAGGCACCCATGCTCTCCAAGAGTTTGGAGGAAAAAAGATGCTCTTCCTTTGCAGATCTGTGTGATATGTGTGGCTGATTCATTCAGTGACAACAATCATGTTCTTGATAGGAATTCTTAAGCATTAGACGCTTTTGGTTTTTTTCCCCAATTCTCTTATGAGGAAGAAGCGCTTTGGAGAAAAGCATTTGAAGATCCTAACTGCTGCAGTCTTAGGAAAGCTTAATTCAATCCTATACTGTTAACACTACTGGCATCAACAAAGGAAAGTACACAGCTACAGCTAAAAATGGCATTTGGGAGCTGCATGCTGTGAAAGCAAAGTTTCAGACTAGCAGAACAGAAAGGCTGATCTCAGAGGCCCTGAAAGACACAGAGACGAACTCCAGAGGGAGTTAGGAGTTAATGACAGTTCTGACAGTTTTTATACGATCACCTGAAATACCAGAATTTTTGTCTGTTGCCAGCCATATCCTCCTGGATCAGTTCACTGCAGTTTAATAATGTCTGTAAAGAATTAGCTGAAAATAATGACAACTGGGATAGTACTGCAACCTGGGCTTTTCCAAATGAAAACACTGAATATGAGGAAATACTTTTTGACTCGTGATGCTACAAAAAGTAGTGGAAAACCCAAATCTAGAAGTGTTTACCAACTGGTAATGGATGGTAGTTACAATATCCACCTAAGTAGAAAACAAACCAGGATATTAACAGATCAACTCTCAGACAAGAAGACGGCACATGTTCAAGTAGGTGTGCTTTTATTTGTGGAATGAGGGAGGGAGCGTATAGCTATGCAAACCAAAGTACAACATAGAAGCAATACAATTTATATATTCTGCAGCAACAGTAATAACAGCTGTACCAATGGCTGATTTTTAGTTACTGCAGCTGAACCACTTCTATCACTCTCAGTTAGGAAAATTCTGCGAGTCTTTAAATTGCCTGATCATTAATCCTGCCTTCACGCTGTGTTACAGCAGCACAAATAACTTTACTGAGCAGAACCTTTTCATCCAAAGTTCTTAACACTGTAATTTCCATTTTAGAGATAGGAGGAACAGAGAAGTGATTTGTTTATTCCTATTTAACAAGACAGGAATCAGCTACACTGAATTCAGACTCCTAAAACCCTGTAAGACACTGCCCAGCTAAGCAAAGGGTCAGGACGGAGCTGAGGCAGACTTGAAAGGAAGGTGCATTCCCTGCTGCTGCCCGGGCAGGTCATGTCTGGCCAAGGAGCACAGGTCCAGAGCACAGCAGAGAATCAGCCACAGCCACCACACCGCTGCACTCTGCCTTCAGCAGCCTTTGCAGTTTGCCTGTTCCTCCCACAACTGCTCAGCACCCTCCAGTGCAGACCTTGCGGGGTGTGTAACAAAGCACCACAAGGAATGATGGCCAGCACAGAGTGAAGCCTTGCAGAGCTGGCTTCTCTGAGAGAAGAAAGTAAGTACCAGCTGAATAGATTCCACTGTGCTTACCTTGTAAAGATTTCTGTTGGACAGGATTGCTTAAGGATTAAGCAGAAATTGCCCTAACTCTGCTATTTCTAGTTATAATTCCTCTGCTATTCTTATACAGTCTCTAAAATCTTTGAAATTTCTATAAAGATGACCCTGTTTATTATTAAATGTTTTGTATTTTGAGCCTAGTAAACTATTATTATTATTAGATGACATTCAAGTTTGGACTGCCTTACTCTGTGACCAAGTGTGACTGCTCTCACTCAGCAGCATGTTCACCCCATTTTATTTTTACTGGGTAACTGAATGATTAAATTCTGTGACATACAGGATGCATCACAGTCCTTACCATGCTAGAGAGACAGAGGAGGACAATGTAGAGCATGAACACATGCTACTATTATAAAAGCAAATGCTGTTTGCAGGCCATGAATTAGGTTTAAAAAGATTCATCCAGTGCTAGAGAAAGCAGATTTTGCAGTGCTCATTGTATATTACTTTGATATCTCAAGAAGAGTGGCTAATGCTAAGTGGTGTATTTGGCAGCTGCTGAGTCTTGAGGTCATTATAGAATTTCTTGACACAACTAGATTATTTATGTGATGAAATCTCACTAAGACAGTTTTTTCTCCAGAATTCATCATCATGTCACTCAGGAAAAAATGCTGACATTAGGTAGTGTTTAGATAACATTCAAAAATTCATTGCTTCAGTGAGAAACACATTTCTTGTAGACACATGAAAAACAGAAAAACAACAATCTTGTTCAATCTCTGACTTTCCAATAGGAGCTGTCTGGTGAATATTCTACATAGAAGGAAGCAAACTAAAAAAAAAACAAAACCCAAGCAATTAGTGGTTAAGCTCTAATTGTATAAATAAGGCTAATTATACAGACGGGAAATCTTTTCAGTTCAGAAAATCAGATGCTAAACATTCCTCCCATTGACAGAAAAAGCCTTCATACCAAGCAAACAAGTGCATGAAAACCAGCAAGCTAATCATGCTGATTCTTCTATGAAGAACTGCCTTGCTCTGCAAAGGAAGAAAAAAACCTTAACTCTGTTTATCTCTACTGGAGACCCCCATGGATTCTACTACAGCGAGGGCTTGTGCTTTGCAATGAAGGACCTGGGAGAAGGAGAAAAGAGAACAGTTGCAAATTGCTGTTGTACTCAGGATGATGCAGGCAGAGGAAGAAACCAGATGCTGCTTCAGGTCATGCTGGCTGCACAGAACAGGCTATTTCAGGAAGACTGGGCAAGTTACTTCTACTGAAGGCCCCAAAATCACAGAATCCTAGAACAGTTTGGTTTAGAAAGTACGTCAAAGCTTACTTAGTCCCAACCCCCCTGCCATGGACAGGGACACCTTCCACTATCCCAGGTTGCTCCATGCCCCACCCAAGCTGGCCCTGAAAACTTCAGGGATAGGGCAGCCACAGCTTCTCTCCGCAGCCTGGGCCAGGGCTTCACCACCCTCACCAAGGAAGAATTTCTTTCTATTACCTGAACTAAACCTACCCTCTCTCAGTTTAAAGTCATTACTTACTCCTTGTCCTATCACTACATGTCCTTGCAAAAAACCCCTCTCCAACTCTCTTGTAGGCCCCTTCTGGTACTGCATGGCTGATAAAGTAAAAATAAATGCAAGTTCCACTATACAGAGGAGCTGGGTTACAGGCAGGGCTCAGCCCTGAGCTCTCCAGTGGCTGACTGCTCCCAAAAAACCAATTCCCCACAGCATGACACCATCACCAGGCAGCCAACCTACACCTTAAGTACTACCATGTAACTCCAGCATCTAGCTGAGAGAAAACCTGGCATCCTACACAAGCCATGGTCCTGCACCCATCAGAGGCACACCCAGAAGCAAGGTGAGACCCCACAGCACTGACACAAACACATGGGAGGCCAGTTTTGGCCTAAGAGACAAATTAAGGAACTAAAATTAAACAGTATTTACTGTAGCACCACATCCAATATGTATTTTTCATTTGCCAACCTGAAGTGTGCATGTGTATATAAACTTTAACCATCACTTTATATCGTTAAATCACTTCTTTGGCTGTGACACCACAGCTGCATGAGTGCAGAGGAAATACTGGATAATAGAAGTTGAATAATAATACTATTCAACTATATAAAACTTTATTCAATATAAAAATATTATTCCAATAATTAAGTTTGATTTTGACAAATTCTACCAAAAAATACTATGTAATACCTCTTTCACATGATATTTGCATTCTAAGTGGTAAGTGCAAGATACAGCCAGTATTTCTGTTCTGTTATATATAATAAACTAGAAAAGTTGGTAACATTCTCATTAAAGCAGTGAAAAAAATATATTACTTGAATACTACATAGTATTTGCATTTAGTAAGAGAAGCAGACCACTTGTACAGGAAAAAACATTTCAGTACTGAGGGAACCTCTTGGCTTTGAAAATACCAACTCCTGCCTCCACCAAGTTTCAAGGCCAGTTTCCGCTTGTACGTTCCACCTTTCAGCAGTGCTGTAAGGCAGTATAAATGTCACAGGATTTTGAGGGAGGACAGCCAGCTGCTGGAGTCCCTGAGAGCTATGGCTGAGCTCTGACAAGCAGGGCTGCCACAGGAGGTTTGCAGAGGCCTATGGTAAGTCAGACCCCCCCAGCAGAGAAGACAGAAAGAGCTCTTATAAAAGAGGGTATGTGCACAGTCCAATTGCTGGCAAAATTTTCTTTTCATCAGTCAAATGAGCAGAGCACACACTTCGTACCTTGATTTGCTAGATTTCAGCAGCACATGGTCACAAACACTCTTCATGTGGATCAAGTGTTCCTGCACCCCTGATGCTTCACCAGCTGGACTGAAGCAGACAAGAACTGATATGCTTGTTTGCCATAACACTATTTCCTTGTCCACAGCCTGACTGATGGACCAGACAGATTCCACAGGATGCATCAAGCCTTGAAAAGTGCTTTGAAAATGGACAGCTATTCCTGGATGCTTGTCTGACAATGGAAACATGTACCTAAAATATGACTGGCTATACAAGTGTCTGGGAGCATGAATCTGTGAAAACAGCAACTGTGGAAACATGCTTTCTCTGAGTGATTGTGAGAGCTGCTGCTCCCAGCATGTCATCTGGGCAAATTGTCCTTTCCTACCACACCATGTGCATCAGGAGGAAACCAGAACTATCATCCTCCACACTCGTCCCTTCTCATTGCACATTTCATATCCCTTTTTCCTTCTCTAAGCAATTGCTTGTCATGCTTCAGTCAGGTCTTGGTAACTCACAAGAAAGAAAAGAGTATTGTTTGCAGATGTTAAATAACCTCTTTTTAATTCTTCCCCTCGCCCCTGAAACACATATCCTGAGGCTGTCACATATCCTTCAGAGACTGTCATGATTTAACCCCAGCCAGCAGCTCAGCCTCACACAGCCACCAACTCATTTGCCCCTGGTGGGACAGGGGAGAGAACTGGAAGAGTGAGAATCTCAGGGGCTGACATAAAGACAGGTTAATAGGTAAAGCAATGGCTGCACATGCAAGGCAAGCAGAACAAGGAATTCATCCCCTACTTCCCATGGACAGGCAGGTGTCCAAATGCTCCCACTTCCTTCTTGTTCCCCCAGCTCTGTGTGCTGAGCATGGCCCCACACGGTCTGGGACATCCCTTGGGTCACTTGGGGTCAGCTGTCCCAGCTGTGTCCCCTCCCAGCTCCTTGTGCCCCCCCAGCCCCTCACTGGTGGGGTGAGGGACAGGAAAGGCCTCAGCTCTGTGAGCTCTGCTCAGCAATAGCCCGAACATCCCTGTGCTACCAACACCGATTCCAGCACAAATCCAGAACACAGCCCATAGTAACTACCGTGGAGAAAACGAACTCTGCCTCAGCCCAAACCAGCACAGAGACACAGCCTGAACAACAACAGCAGCACAGTGCAGATATCCCTTTACTGCCTGACCAAAACTAGAGAGCAGATTTCTTCGTTCTGGATCCAGTCTGGCAGAAACCACGGCCTCATCCTCTCGGGAAGATTCAGATTTCCAGGGCAATCCATGTAGAGTCAACCATTGTTCAGTGTGACCACAAATGACCAAACTGCTACTTCTCTCTCTGTAGGAACTCATCCCATTGTTTTATGGAGCTGAAGAGAGTAATGATAAGGGT
The DNA here is from genome assembly GCA_013397895.1 of Origma solitaria. Taxonomy (NCBI): domain Eukaryota; kingdom Metazoa; phylum Chordata; class Aves; order Passeriformes; family Acanthizidae; genus Origma; species Origma solitaria. Next base: position 1,663,308 of record VZRL01007031.1, read on the forward strand.
TTATCTAGCACACAAAGTCAAGACTAATTTAAAGACTTCCCACTTGACATAGCAGCACTTTTTCAAATTACTTTACCCAAGCAATGCCAGAAAACTATAAATGAACCAGCTTTACAGCTCCTACATCAGGTGAAAAACATGGAGAGCACTTCATAAGTCAAAATACTAACTCAATCAAAAACTAAACTGTGATTCAAATGTGATAATCTACTTTTTTCTTTTGCCTGAAGAGTTAGCTTTGTACCATAGTTTCTCTCAGTGCCTCAATCCAGCCTAGCCATTGTATCCCCTTACGCCTGATCCAGCAACAGCTGCTGATCTACGTTTGATGTGAAAACTTAAAACCCCTTAGACTTGCTCTAGCACGTAATGGGTGATTTCCAAGAACTGGATCCCATGTTACATGCCACTTCAAGCTCAGTGTGCCAAGCTGCATGTGCCTAGGAAAATCATGGCAACACAGCCTGCTTCCAGCTGCTCTTGATGCTCTTCTGTGTTGATTTGGGTCTCCAAGAGATGGTTGCTCTTTTAATTACTGACACACATCTGCTGATTGCATACAGAGCCTTGAACTTGTCTGTATTCTACACCACAGGACTGAGAGTAACAGCTTTGCTTAAATGCACTCATAATTCACCAGGTACATTGCAGAGGTAACTAATGATTTCTTGCAACCTGCTGATGCTTCCTTAGCCTCACAATTAGCTCACCCTGCTGCTTTCAGATAAAATGAGGGGATCCTTACTGGGCACTCGCAAGGAGCTGGCAGAATGTCTGTTCTGTTACATACTATCCTTGAGCACCTTAATTTATGGGGCTGGTTTAGGTCAGGGCCATTTAAGAGACACAAAGGAAAGTGTCAACATATTTTACCGGGGATTTTATAAGACCCTGCTTTCTCTTAAGAGATCTGTCTTCTATCAGCGACAATGATTCCTCAGCCCAGCGTCTCTCTGCTACTTGCTTATGATGATAAATATTCACAAACCTGGGTATATGAAGAGACTGGGTTTTTATTAGATTGCAACCTGCATACAAACTATATCCTTATGAATCTTTTTCTGTTGGCATCTGTGAGTGCATTTATTTTAACAGCTATGTAAACGTCTTCTTGATGACCAAGTAATCTGAAGACCACAGGGATGTATACAATCCATTATGTAAAAAAAGCCCACAAACGAAACCACCGAACACAAAAACCTGCACATCTTCAGAGTCTAGTGAAAGCATGGAAAGCATGGATTTCTACAGTTGAGTTTAACTTGAAAGTTTTTGAGAGGTTAGCTGTCAGTGTGGGCTGTAAAGAAGAGATATGAAAGATGTTCATGTAGCCAAATCTGATTTGTTTACAACAAATAAAGGACTACATCTGGCTGAAACTATCTTCCTTCTTTGGTAAACTCTGCAACTGTTTTCAAGAAGGTTGGGATTTGGGTTTTTGAATTTGTTTGAGGTTTTTTTGGAATGGAAATATTTGAAAACTGTTTTGAGAAATGGGATACCTGGTAGAAACAGCTCGTAGGAGGTCCTGGCAAGGCACTGAGACCACATCTGAGAGAACAGCCCAGAAGAACCTCGATAGTGCCTCTCCTTTTCCCATGAGAACTCTGTAGCCTTAAGGCAAACCAGCTGCTGTGGGCTTTCAATTGCACACACACAGACTTTGTCCACTCTAATACATCAATACTGCATGGTACAGCTGAGCCAACTTCTAAAACCTGACTCTAATTACACCATTGTGCTGGCCCCAGAAAGGGAAGTATGGGAGGGGAGGAAGTAAAGATCAAATGTTTTCAGCACTCCTTAGTGAAGGGGTTGTGGTGGTGTGTGCGTGTGTGTGTGTGCAAATCTCAGCAGTACACACGTCTGCATCCACAACAAACTGCTGCATCCAACACTTCCTTCTGAACGGCTACCTGGGGTTGAGCCCGGCACGTCAGTGTGAAGTACCTGATCAAACACGTCGCTCCTCTTGCAAGGCAATCAGGGAAGGCTGAGTGTGTCCTCAGGAATAAAAATGGAACCAGCTCTATGCTAATAGTCTGTTCTCCTTCCTTTACTCCTCAGAAGTGCCCTCACAGGCTGAATCCCAGCACAGTAACATTGGCAGGAGACAAATGAATCTGTTCGTCTAAAGCAACAGGCCAGGTACTTCTGGCTGGAGCTGGCCACACAGGGCCCAGGCACTCGCAGGCTGCTATGCACAGCCCCGTCACTAATCTGACTGAAATGAGAATGCTGTAAAGAGAAAAGAGAGAGAACTGTTGTGTGCTATACAGCACAGAGCTGAATGAAGATTGGCCATCTGTTTGTGCTGGATATTTCCCACTGGTTTAGAGACAAGCTACTCCCTGGCAATATGTTCAGCAATTCAAGAAATCCCATAAATGTGCTTCCTTTATTCTTTATGACTCCGCTGAAGAGAGCAAGTAGCACCATTTTCCACCCCTGGAAGAAGCAAAGGGGCCTGGGACACTGACAGCAATCGTCAAACATTTCTGCATTCAAGGCTCCTACAGAAGCTTTGCCATCCTCAGTGTAAGCAAGAGTACGGTTCACTGGACGGTTCACTGGGGTCCCTGTAAGCTACAACTCCAACGCCAAAACATAAAAACAAAGGTATTGCATCTAGCATGGCACTTGTGAAGAAAAAAAACAACACCACTTAGTTGATCTGAAATAGTTTCCAGCGTTCTCTGAGTTCTTCCAACCTCTTGTAACTCTTGTCCTACTGCTGAAGGACAACGGTGGGACCAGAAAAAATCGTGCTCTGGGCACTATCTGTTCAACACAACCAGTTAGTGTCTCTGTCTGTAGAATACATAATTAATTAATTAATTACCTAGCAGCAGTTTGGCCTGAAATTTGCTTAGTCCATTGGATGCCCTGTACTTCATTCTGCTTCAAGCTACTGTTCTGTAATCTACAGAGACCTTTTACAGCCTATGGGGCTGAATCCTTATTTTTGTTCCGAACCTGCATGGTACCAACAACAGCAGCCTGAATAGTTGCCTAAACAGTGATATAACACAATAGTATCAGTCCCCACTTTCTGAGAGCAAAAATGTGAGCACTGCCTATATGGTGAGTGACTACAGTGGCTCTTCATTTTCATTTGTACCGCAAAAGAGAAGAAAGCTGGCTGGATTTCAGGCGCATCCTAACACTGTGATAAAAAAGAGCACAGGAGCGAGAGCTTATTTAAGGTCCTTCTCACTCAGTGAAACTGAACGGAACATGCTGACTTCAGAATTACAGTTGTCCAAAAGTTAAATTTCTTTCTTATACATCAGCTTCTTGGGCAGAAACAAGATGTTAAAGGAGGCCAGTGAAAGCATGTTCTGAAAATTCTCACTAGAGACAATAATAAAAAAGTTACAGCAAAGACTAGTGTTTCTTATTTCTAATGCTGCTTTAGAAAGATTTTTCCTGTCTGGTAGATACGCAGTGCAAAAGTTTCCAAAAGAACTTCAATCCTCCTGCTCTTTTGAAGCAGCTTCTGATACCACACTTGAGATGTGGATGAGTATGTAAAAAGTGCATTTGATCAGCACCATAACTGCTGCTGTGACCTTATTTGATCAGAGAATCTCTAGGGGTTTAAACTTCCTTATAACCTCCACAAAGAGATCTCTGCAGCAGTGACATACTCCATATCATAACAAACATATCAAAATAATTTGAGGAGGAAAATAGTTAATGAAAAAGAGATAAAATCACACTATTGCCAAATTATTAATGCATATTTCAAGGCTATTTACTGAAGATGGAGATATGATATACATTCCATAGTATCATGGAATATGCTAAGTTGGAAGGCACCCATCAGGATCATCGAGTCCAGCTCCTGGCACAGGACACCCAGAGAGTCACACGCTGTGTTGCGTTTTGTTCAAATGCTCCTTGAGCTCTGTCATGCTTGGGGCCATGACCACTTCCCTGGGGAGCCTGTTCTAGTGCCTGGCCATCCTCTGGGGAAAGAACCTTTTCCTGACATCCAACCTAAATATCCCTGACAGAGTTTCAAAGATGTTCCCTTGGTCCTTGTCACTTTTCTTTTTCAGATGCTGTTTTTCAGGGGAAATAAGGACTAGTCCACCTTTCTTTGGAGAGAATAGGTGGGGTTGGCATTGTAACTATCTTGATTACCTGTTTTTATTAAAATTACAGAAAGCTTATTGGATATTCTATCATTACCTTATCTAGAAAAGCCAACTATGAATAAGAAGATAGATCTTGACCAGCGTAGCAGTATTTCTTATCATATAGTTTTGTTTAAACAAAAGCCATTGGAAAAACCAAAAGCAGGCTCAGACCTAATTGTGTGAAGATTTTCTAATGCTCACCAAAAAGAAACTTGAGAGTTTGCCTTGCTTTCTCAAAATTCCCTTCCTTGCTCTGTGTAAAACATACTCTACACATGGAGGTAACTAGAAATCCAGGTAAACATTGCTTCTCCTCATTGTCAGCAATAAAATTTCTGGAAAAAAGGCTCAGTTGGAAGCTTTTTCCTGGGCTTTCCAGAGAGTGCCTCAGAGGACTCCCGCTCTTGAAGAACAGCTGGATGAAGTGAAATTAGCAGAGCACACAGCGTTTCAAACCGGGTTCTTAGTCCCCATGAGAGTCTCCGTGGTGCTGAAGGGAACCATTTATACGCGTGGGAGCCACTCCCTACTGCCAGGGGAACGAGAGCCCACACGGCCCAGTTTGCATCTCATCACAGACACATCCGGCAGGTTGGCTCTGCCCGAGACACAGAGCTCTGCCACAACCAATTCACAATCTCCATCCCACTAAAACAACTCTCAACCCAGTCGCAACAAGAGCTCAGGATATTATTGTTACAAGTACAGTGATGCCTCTTTGCACACCCACATAAAGGGGTACATCTACCACTCAAAACTGAAAAAATAAGTAGGTGATTAAAGGAGTTTCTATGTAAAGGCATTTTAAACTAAACCAGATGCTTCTACAGTTTGTAATGCCAAGGAACTGCAAGAAGAGTGTCACTCGAAAGATGTTCCTTTTTTCTATCATTTCTGCTATTCAGAAATACACAAATTTGGATGAGTTATTTCAGAAAACCTCTCTTCTAAACGGTGTATCAAGAAGTAACACATGCTCATTTCCAAGTTGTGTGCACTTTATCTGGAATACTAGAGATACCCAGGTCAATCTGAGAGACTTATAACTGATAGGCATATTTTATCCAAAAATTTAGAATATCTCTTTACTGCAGAAATCTGAAAGCTCTCATAATTTCCTTTTTTTCCCCCCCCAAGCACTAACCAGAGTGGTCTTCAAAAAGCATGGACTCATAGGAGCTTGAGTATGACTTGATAAGCTGGAGAGAGCTACAGGTTTTTCATTTGCCTGTGAAAATTTTACTTGAGCTTATGAACACAGTTCACATCATGTTCTTACAGCAAAAATAGAGACTTCTAAAAAGCATTATTTCCCTGAAGTTTTAGATGCTCTTTAATAGCATATTCATTCTTTTAGAATTCTGGGGGGTTTTTTTCTGAGCCTATCTCTGACCAAACTTTCCTGCTTCAAATATGGTTTTCTGTATGTTTGTTGTTTTGGGTGTTTTGTTCATATGGGGTGGGGGGGGTTGTAATGGAACTTTTTAAATATTCTTTGCTATTTTTTTGCAAGGATGTCGCATTAAACTGTAAGAATGACCTACACCTGGTCAGCTCTACAGCTCAAGGTCCCCTTCAGACATTCTGCTCCCCATCTTCTGTTTTTCACCCTACCTCTCCAGGACGCTGCAAATTCAAACACTATACCATTTTTCAGCTTCATCACTGGTTCAAGTATTTTATACCTTTTATGATCTGTGTCTGTTATTTTATTATCTCATCTTTTTATGTCGTGAAGCTTTGTGTGAGGACCAAGCTTCTATCTATCAATAGTTATTTAATGATTAGTGCTTATATATGTATGTCTTAAACATTTCCATTATCTCTGAATTTACAGTACTATAAAACTGGTGCATTTTACAATTCGTATAGATTATGTTTTGTTCTACCTCTGAATTTTTATGCTTTTATGTGGTGGATATTTACATACAATACAATCTTCTCTCGCTGAAATAGCTTACAACACGTATCTTTATTCCTACTGCAACTCTCATCCCACTTGCTGCTGTTTTTTAGTAACCCTCTAGCACAACAACACAGATATTAACCTATTTATATACAAGGGAAGAAAATCAGTGCTACTGATACTGAAACTCGTATTTGTAATACTGGCAAGAGATTTCAGTTTCTTCTGCACATTTATCAACAGTTCCCTAATTGTCATTACTTGGAAGATATATATGGTGATAAGTGGTTATATTTTATGATTTCTAACTATCCCTTGATGTTATAGTTTAAAAGCCTTGTAATACTTGAACACGCAGCTAAATGCTGTATAAATTTGATACTGCACTTCTATAATTAACTACAATATTGCTGTTGACTTCAGTCAGCAAGATGCGAGGCTCCAGGGAGAAAGATATCTGCTCATGAGCACTTAAAGAACAGGTATCACTCTGGAGCGTTTTTCCTTCAATATAAAAACTAATCATAGCTCATGTCCATGGTTATAATTACAGTCTCTAGTGTGTGTGTGTTTTAAAACATGCACAGAAGTCTCCTTAATTCCCATTTTCAACAGCATTTACAGCTTTACAGTTTAAAGCTTTTTACTGCCACCTGAGTGTACATCCTCATCAACAAAAACTGGGAAACACTGGCTACTTAAGTCAGCTCAATCACAACTGGAAATAGGTCTATGGCTTTCTCTTTGGCTGGGTTATTTCTGTCTATGGCCCTCAAAAATTGTTTTTATAACCAGAGAAAATGTAACAGAATGCTAGAAATGCAGCAGAATATAAACGGCATTGCTATTTTTTCTGTTCTTCTCTCGCGTGTCTCCCAAAGCTCTCCAGCAGAGCAGCCTCTGGAACACCCCCATTCCACAGCAGCAAACAGACTGGTTTTCTGCATGATGAGGAACACAAAGGCTCAACCATTGCAGGCTCTGTGTCCTGCCAACAAGCCACGATAGCCATTCTGAATCAGGCTTTGAATATTTATGACTAAACACAGCTGAACTGAGCCTCAACCTCCTTCCCTCTCTTTGTTTCCCTATTCCAAATTCCATCATGTTCACATCCTGGTCTTAACTGTGTGTCTGAATCTTTCTACAGTGTTTTCCTCTGCCTTTTCCTGAAGGTTTGTAGACCAGTGCAAAGCTCTCCTAGATATCGTACTATTTATCATTCCCTTGGCATCATCTCTTTTGAGATGGTCATTTACTCTTTAATTTCTGGAAGAACTGCCACATAGTGTTAATTTCTGGGATAAACCAACCATTTCTATGAACCAATGCCACAAAACAACCTTATGACCGTCGTTCCAGTGTCATCCCTTCTGCAGAAAGGTTTATCCCAGTGCCTGGAATATTTTTACCACATGCCTGACTCAACATCACGATGTAAATGAGGATGCAGAAAAAGCAGACAAAAAAAGAAATAAAAACAACTACCCCAAACCCGGTGTGAATTACTTGAAAACATCTGAGAAGCTTGTGAGATAATATTATTGAACTGCACATCTCTCTGCATTTTAAAAAGATTTGCTATTGAGGTAGCCTAGTTCTTTAAAATGAGCCAACTTCATTGCTGTGTTAGCATTTAGGAAAGGAAGCATTGCCTCCATTAGGCTTTTGGGTAGTTTACTTTCCAGTCCATTTGACCATCAATTAAAACTACACTGCCAGGCTGAATTTCTCTCTGTGGTAAAAAGCCCCTTCAAAAGCTAACTCCAGTCTTCCTTGAAATTCTCAAACATGTACGTAAAGAGAAAATCACTGAAGCGTTTGCAAATCGGATCATAGCCTGAAAATCTCAAAAGCAATATATGCTGCTGTCTACAAGGATGGAGAACAGTGAAATTGATACAGTTCCAGATGGCACTAGAATTAAATGAATCAAAGAGAGCTCATTAATTTTTCGTTTATATAAAGATGAAGCTGAACAACAAAGGAAAAATACTAAAAGGAAATGTGAAGTGGGATAGAAAAGGGACAAGTCAAACCCAGAAAGTTTTGCATAACAATCACAGAAAGAGAGAATTAGGAAAACCATGGATTTATTGGGTATTTTTTCATGTTCTTTTCATTTTTGAGTGGGAGATGAAACATTCTTTCTCAGATGTAATTTTTGTTAATAATATATTGAATGCTGTAAGAGAACATCTGATTCAAGTGAGCAAGGATGTTGGATTTCCTGAAAAGAAGGATTAAATGGAAAATCATAAGGACAAAAAAGTGAAGAAAGATGCTCTTTCCTCTGCAAGACCTTGCATTTTCCGTAGGCTCAAAGCCAAGTCAGAGGCGCAGCACTATACAGATTAGCACCAGCTTCAAGGAAATACCCTGAGGTTCAGCTTTAGTGCTCAATGTGGTTCTCACACTGCAGTGATCCTTACACAGCATTAGGAAATGAAGAAATACTTACAGCTCTCAACAGGTGAGAGGTTCATAGAAACTCTGGCCCAGATTCTTATCTCAAATCAAATAAACACACAGTATCTCACGGACTTTCTGGGGTGTAAAGCAGATGAGGCTCCAGGCATTCAGAAATGACGTATGAGACACGTGAGGATGTTCTCAGTCCCAGCTGGATCTCAGGGTGGAACTCCCATTGCTTTGGAGACAGCTCAACAGCCCTGACAGGACAAACACAGGCAACACCGAGAAACCATCTCCTATCTGCAATCTAGCCACCAAATCTCTCTCTCTGCCACTGGCCATGCACTGCACTTACCAAGATCTGTTCCAAAGCTGAAAGTATGGCAGCAAATGTAAATATATTAAATGTACAAGAAAAAAACTTGGGGCTGAAGCCGCACTGACATTCTTCCCTATCACAACCAAGAGAGGAGAATCAGAGACATGTCATTTTACTGAAACTGTAGAGCTGCACAGTATTTGTTCTGTTGCAGATTTCAAGAACTTTAGTTCCTCTTATCACAGAGTAGGTATGACACTCCTGTCATTTATAACTCACAACTGGCTATATTTAGTAGAGAAGTACAGAGTTCAAACCTCCTTTTTTATCATAGAAATATCAGAAATACTATTTCCATCTCCAAATATCCCAGGCATTGTAAGCAGCAACTAAAAGCAATCAGCATTTCATTACGAAATAATGGTAAAACAGCACAACTGTTCTTTTCCTGATCCTACCAGACATACAAATAGATCTGTTATGCCAAGCAAAGATGACTGGCAGTAGCTCCTTGGGTTTAGAAAGCAACAGGATAACACATATCTCTCTTCCCCACAGCAACACAGCCTCTTTTACATTCAAAACTGAAGAAGATTCCCTGAACTATGGGTACTGCTATCCCCCCAAGTTAAAGCCACATATAAAGGGAAAGGAAAGCCAAGAGCCTCCATCCCAGCCTGACGGGGGCAATGGGCACACAAATGTGGCTGATCTTGCACAGTCACGTGTTTCTCCTCTCCTAGAGGCATATTCCAAACTGCAAGGTAAGATGCACACTTACTGTTTCCATTGTTCCTGAAATGTGGCAGTCTGCATTATACAGGAAATACGAACAGACTGTTAGAGCACTTCAGCTTGAAAATAAATTAACAGCTCTGCACCCTTCATTCTCAGTCTCCAAGGTTACCACTCATGCTTTTCATGAACGCTACTGTTTACTTCCTTCCTTCCCTCCTTGTTTACTTGTTTAGAGCATGGAAAAATAGAGCCATTAAAAACCCCTGCATTACAGACAATTGCCATTTCCACATGAGGACAGAAGGTTAGGCACCAGTGACAAATGTGCCAAGTATGTTCCATCCCAGCACAATTGGTAAAAAGGGCTCAGAGAAAGCTACCTGGCTCAGGGCAGCTGATGTTTATGACCGTAATGCAGCCCTGGATCACAAACCCCTGCCTATGCCAGCTTTTCACACACAACTTGGAGGAACAGAAGTGGCAAGAGATGTTTGGGGAAAGCAGAAAGGCAAATCGGACTCCCACGATTCAAAAAATATAAAATCCACAACTAAAACTATGCCCCAGATAACATTTAGCATCAAGTGAGCTATAGGGAAGTCCTCATTTTGGAAGTTCCATAGGACCAAGCCTGGCTTTCCAATAGGCTTGCAAAACACTTTGCAAAAAGTATCTTAGTCCAGGACTGTAGCTATTTGTGGATATCAAAAAGAGGTAAGAGCTACTGTAAGAATTTAGAATAGTATTTAAAATCTTCATATTTACACTTCCAGCATTAAATAAGGCTTCCAAAACTCTTGCAATAATAGCTTTAACATTTTTGAACCATGGATTTACTCTGTGTTTTGGGCCAAAACTACAATTAATGAGACCTGCGGCTCCATTGATTTCAACTGAACTACAGTTTATTAACATACCTGCTGAGCCATGTGGCATGTGGAACTAAAACCACACAAAGGGGATGTGTTTCAAACCTCAACATACACTCAGGCGTTCTAGAGAGCATTTAAAATATCTGAAGCTAGATTCAAAAGAGGGTGGATTGCAAAACCACTATAAATATCAAATCTCCTGTCTGTATTAATAATTTCTCATCTATCAGAACCATGAAGTGGAGAATCTGTGAACAAATGTTTCAGTGGCTAAGTAAAATATACTTTCATAATGTATGACTCATAAAAACGGTATAAATACTCTTGAAAACATTGTGGTTTGAAGTGAAGACAATTCAGGAAGAAGAAAGGTATTAGTTAAGGGACAAATATGACTCAGAGAAGCCAGGTGGGAAAAGAGACTGGAAGGCAAAGGCAGCACTACAATCACCAGTTTTTCCCAGGTGCACTGAAAAACAGAGAAGGTTACTGAAGAGAAATTTCACGCTAAGCAGAACTTGGTTTACTCTTGTTTTTCCTCATGTAACCCCTACCCCTTTGCTTTGCTGGATCCCATCTGTTGTCATCCCTGCCAGTGTTCTCAGGTGACTCAGAAGAGCCATAAAGCACACAGGCAAATGAACCATCCATAGAAACACACACATACCCTTCAGGTCCCGTGCTGCTGTGGGCAGCCTAAAGAGCTTCTGGATTTTGGATCTATTTTTCACCAAACAGCAGAGTTAGGAGGACTGGCACAGCCCAGGTCTCCCAGTGAGCTGTGTCCTGCATGCAAGGCAGAACCCTCACAGCAAAAAAGGAAAGCCAGCAGGGAACAGCTTGACACCCCAGGTGACTCTGAACTGTCATACCCTGTAGCGGCAGGTCTTCAAAATCCCTCATGGACCTCCCATGTTTTCAAAGAAAGGAAGGGTGTTACCAACATGAGAGTTCATATTCTTCACAACCTTCACTCTGAAACTCACCAGGTAAATGTTGTGGAAACTTCTCTTTACCTACTGGATAATATTTTTCAACACCGTAAATTCTATATATGCTATCAATTACATCAAGCACCAGGGAAAAACGCCTTACCCAAATGTGCAGGAGGCAGGAAAGTGACAGAGTTATTTTTTAAAGGAAAGAAAAATGACACATGAAGATGACGGAGAAATTCCATTTTTCTAGACGTACAGGGAGAGGCACTAGGTGTAGTACCTTTCTCACTCACCACCAAAACCCATCTGAAAACATATGCAAGACACTATATGAACAGTCCATTTACATAAAACACATGTACAATGACTCTGCTAAGACCTCCTCTTAAAGAAGTCTATCCTGGTATATTGATGACAATTAAGCTAATTAATTACATAACTTATTGCAGGTATCTGTTACAACATGAGTAAATCAGGCTGCAGAAGTACAACTAAAACTCCATCGAACAGTAGTGGAACTAAATAAACACAAACTGAGGTGGTTACCTTTTCTTGAGCATTTACTACCTTTTATGTTACATATTTTGTAAGGATTTTATTCACAAGGGTATCTAGGAAAACCAAAGGGCTTTCAAATCAACAATGCATATTTAAACCAAATGTAATTGTATGATCCATTTTTTGAATTCTTGGGTCTGTCTCAGAAAGGCAAGAAAACATATGTGCTGCTCTAAACACTCCCAAGTGTTCTTTGTTAACTTAAAGATGCTTAAGAAAAACATACACAGCCACATACTTCACTGACTGGGAGTTGGGACTCATTTTGGTTTCAAAGGGAAAGAAAGGAATACATCTTTTCAGTGCGGAGGAAAGATGTAACATTCTAAGTTTGGTGTACAATTTTTGAATTTTATAATTTGTGGTTCTAAATTGAATACAAAAGTCACCTGGTTTTATAGGCCAAGAATGCAAATGAATCTTTCTTCAGCTTGTTTACAGCGATAGAGTTTTTTTGCCAAGCTGTATTGGTGTTCTCCCTTCTCGTTCTGAACTCTCACATGCTGCCATATGCATGTGCAGGGCTATGAAAGCCCTCCTCAACACCCAGAGGATATCCTGGCAGAGAAGTGGAACAGCAGCCCTATTAAAATGTCACTGTACTCCATCTGACATAGCTTTTCAAAAAATTGAATTCTGGAAAATTATATGAAAAACCGAGGAAAACCAAGCGTTTGACCAGAATCCCTAAGAGGTACCTAATGTCTCTCACATTGATTTTATCATATTGTTTTGGCACTTTCATGCACTCTGTGAATCTCAGATATTGACAGAATAGCTCCTTCATCACCGAAAGCTTACAAAAAAGAACCAGGATGCTTCACGTCATTCTAGGAGGCGGAAATGATCACGAACATTCGTATAAAACACTTTCAGAGTGCAAACTGCTGTATTACAGGATATTTGATCACCATGACTAAAAAAACAAACATAGTTTTGTCTGACTCATGTCTTGGTTCAGGAAAGGATACCCTGAGTTTGTTTAGATTCTCACCAACATGATGGTGTCTATTTCAGCTACAAGAAATGCTCATAATTGTCTCCTCCTGGATTTCTCCCCTTCCAAAGGCAACCTCAATAATCCATGACTGATTCGTTAAGACCTAAGTCACTGTAATTATTGGTATTTCTGTGTTTGATGCTACCAGATTAAAAAAATATGCTATAATGGAATGATACCACAGAGCAGAATCTATATTTTATGCTGTTGGCATGCTTACAATTTAGCAGGACATGTATCATTTCTTCTGTTTATTCACTTATACCAAAGTCCTGTTATGCAGGATGTAATTTCTACTTATCCTCAACTGCATTCACTTAAAACTGCACTGTTTTATTTAAAATTGCTTCTTGTTACAAGTGCATAAGGTAAGTTACTTTCCATCAGCATGTGTGACTTTCTTACACACTCTTAAATTTCCAGTTATCCAAAGCTGAGCTTTACTCACAGTATACGCTAAAAACAGGACAGATTTTTCACTCTTAGGAAAGCCAACTTCAAATGAGAATCACAAATACAAAACAACTAATGCCAAACAGCAGAATGTCCCCCTACACAAAGCAGCGCTGCTTCACAGTGTCCTTACTATGTTTAGGTACCTGGAGATACTCATTTCACTTTATGATTCTCCCCTCAGAAATGTTCATAATGCATGAGATTGACTATATGCAGGTTCATATACACAGGAATCAACTGCCTGTGTGAGTGGCTTATCTTTCAAGAGTTGCTTAATAATTTAAGCCTTAACTTTTGCAATCACACAGCTCATCTTTCACCTCATAATTCTATGCATAAAAAACTTCTTCTTTCCCCTTGCTCAGCTCAAAACCAACGTCCTTGCATGGCAGAACAGGGTGCTTTACCACATCAGTTTGGGACACATTTACAGCTGTGGGAAATCCATCTTCCGATACAGGGAATGTGTATCACTGTCATGGCTTCTCCTATAGATGTTATGGTGAAGTTTTAAAATACAAGGATAAGAAATATTCCACAACTCACTGTGCCATGCCTCAGACACCCCTCAAATACAAAAGGCTGTGCTGCCTTTTCCACTTCTTTTTTTTTTTAATGCCATGAAATTACATCTGCCAATACTGGGTTTTCATACAGGTAATACCTGTAATTATCTAAAGCATGTTAAGAAATAACTGCATAGAATTATAAAACAGCAATTCAAGATGAAAAAGAAACTGGAACCACTATTTTCATTACATATAGAATTAAATTTAAAACATGTAAATAACCTTATTAAAATTTTAACTAGCACAAAGAATGTAATTTCTTTCACTTTCACAGTGCTTGTCATAAATCTATTAAAACCTCTGAAACTACACCAAGAAACTGTTGATGTTATTAAGCTAAATAATTCAGTGTCAGGGAACAGTCAAATTCAAAACCAAACATCAAATTAACTCTGAAAATCACATATCCATGCAAATGATAGATGGTTAAAGTTTTTGGTGAAACTAAAAAGAAAACTTTACAATAAAGTCAATTCTTCTGCTACCTGTTTTACTGAGAAAAACAAAAACTGTTTGATTCTTTCTAAGCCATACAAAACATCCTGAGTAACAGGAGTTTTATTAGGCTTTATTAAATGGTCCCATAGCTCAGAGAAACAAACTTGGTTACAGTTCATAATTCACTAACACAATTATAATTCATTATTTTCAAATATTATACCCTTACAACCACATTATTTTTCATATTTGTAAAGCTCTAGTGTTTTTTCTGGTCTTTATATGGATGGCTAAAATTTTAATACATGTAAAATAAAACAGACCTTCCTTTCTTTAGCCAGGAAGCTGTTCCAAGTTGACTTGCTAAAATTCACAAATCTGGATTCAACCAAGTGGAAGGGTTAATTCTGCAGAGGCCCATTTCTAATAAGATATCAGGACTCACCTCCATTCAGTACAGAGACTGAAGCCACCAGAACTCCCAGAAAGCCCATTATTCACACAGAAGTGAGTGGCATCCCTCAGGAGGCAGGCCAGAAAGCAGCCCGCACACCACCCGGGCACCTCCCAGTTCATATTCACAGCCCCAACAGCAGAGGCATTAACCCAGTGATACAGGACTTTCTCAGGATGCGCTAAACCCTCTTCAGGCTAGGGCTGAAGGCAAAAGACCAAAACCTATTTTGACTCCACACACAGCCACTTAGCAGTCACCTAAGCAGAGAAAAGACAAGTGCCAAGTTTGCCATGTCCAGTTCTCAGCCCCACCTCAGCTCTAACCCCAGAGCTCCAGCACTCCAAGCTCTTTGTGGGAGAGCCAGCATCGCATCCACATGTCTGGGCATTGACAGGAGGCCATGCCTGCAGAACCCCTGCCCAGGGAGGTTATGGAATCCTCTATCCTGAAAGTGTCCAAGACAGGGCTGGATGGGCCTCCGAGCAACCTTGCCTAATGGAAGGAGTCCCTGTCAATGGAACAGGGGGCTGGAAATGGATGATTCAAATCCTTTCCAACACAAACCATTCCACGAATTGTATTCTGTGAAAGACCTGCACAGCCTCTCCCAGTGTTTGAGGCTATGCACTAGCAGAAAAAACCTTATGAATTTGACAGGCTGAGCTGAGCCACACATCCTACTGCTCCACTGGCAACAGGCTGAATAAGGTAAATCCAGCCTGCTGGTCAATGAGGCAGGTGACAAACAGCAGAAAAATGGAGCTCAGCTGTTCAACACCTTTGCCCCAGCCCTCTCCTAAAAGGCCTCTGCACTTGGTGTCAAGAGGTTCAAAGAGAAGCTGAACTATCAATAACATACAAGAAACTATTTGAGATTGATCCTTACAAGTCACATTTGAGTGTGTCGAGAACACTGGGTGCATCCCTTACAGGCCATTCTCTATCACTGCTAGAAATTCACAGAGACCAGGAGAGACACCCAGCAACTGGAGAAAGTGTCTTCAAAAACGGTAAAAGGTCTGTGTGGAGAACTACAGGCCAGACAACCCAAGGTACTCAAAAATCATGGTGTGAGCCCTCTTTGAACAGATTTTTGGGCATACTATGGTTAAGGTGACTGGAAACAGCATAGGTTTACTGAGGATAAATTAAACCTAACCAACCTGATGATCTTCTATGATAAAACAACCACATCTGTGGATGAGGAAAGAGCATCAAATACCACTTCTTTTGACAAGGCTTTCAATGCCAGCCCCCACATGATTCTTGTTCGGTCATTACGGACTGGAAAGATGGATTGAAAAGATCAGGATAAGAGGGTGATCGTAATTAGGCTGCACTCTATCTCGATGCCTGTGACAGGTGAAGCACCACATGGATCAATCCTGAGATTCGTCCTCCTTAACATCTTTATCGATGCCATGGAAGAAGTGACAACGCACACTTTTCAATTCCACCAAACCCCAAAATGAGGGCAGCTGTCAATACACATGAGAGCAGGGCTGCCATCAGGAAGAATCTATATAGGCTTGAGGAACAGGCTGACAAAAGGCCTTTCCCTCCATGAGAAAGCCCAACAGTGCACCAGGCTTCCCAGAGAGGTTGTTCTACCTCCCTCCTTGCAGCCTCCAAGCTGTGGTTGAATCAAGCCTCAAGCAGCCTGGTCTGACGCCAGAGCCAACTGCCTAAAGCAGAGGGTTGGACTGCAGCCCTCCTGAGGCCCCTTCCAAGCTGAACCACGCTGTGATCCTATCCCTGCCTGAAACCTCCTGCAAACTGAAATGGTGAGAGTATTTCAGGAGCTGCCTTCACACACAGGAGAGAAAGTTTTAGGCTGGATTTTAAACAAGCAGAGTTGGCCTGGCTAGATTTCTGATAATAGTTCTCCATCTTAAAATTAAAGGTGTTCAAGCCACTTCTACCTTCCTGTACTCCTGAAAAATTGTTTGGCTTTGGTAGTAGTTAACTGCACCAAGTACTTATCTATTGCCCATGTCCACAAAATTGGTCTGCACACAGTAAAACTGTTCTCTGGAGTCCCTGAAGTCTTGCTTTAGAAAAAAACAACAAAATCCCCAATCAAAACCATGTGACATCAACAAGTGACAATACTGACAACAATCCTAGATTCAGGAACACTGGATTTGCCTGCACATGGGTCTACAGGCCAAAACCCCTCTTCACACTGTAAGAACTTTATTCTGGACGCAAAGAAAGCCTAAACAAATCCCTAATTAAACGAGAGCTATATGAAACTGGAAGCTGTCATCTTTTCAAACTTGGATGAGCTAAAGACATTTTTCTCCCCCATACAGATGTCCTTTGTCTGCCAGTTAGCACTTTGTGACTTAAATTTAATAGGCTCCTTCCAGGAGATGTAAGTTGCACAGCATAAATCAGCATATAAAAAGCATATGCTTTTTTCTCCTCTTATTTCCTGGTAATATTCTCTTTTACCTAATCTTGCTCTACTCCAATAGTCTTCTCTCATCATTCTTTATCTCCTCTTTCACACCCCTTCCTCAAACCTTTTGTTGTACATATGACAAACTTATTCCTGCTGAAGTCTCTTTTCCATTCTTTTCTAAGAGCATGATGAGCCAAGAGTCTTAACGTCACACAGCTTTCACATGACTATAATGTTCTGAATCTCTCTCCATACTGACATTTCCTGTGTAACAAAATGTTATTTGAAGCTTTGGTCCAAGTCTCTTTGGATTTATCAGAGTTACATAAGACTGATAAGAAAAAAGCCAAATACCTTGTATGTGGTGGGTAAAAAATCCTCAAATATTTTTTTTGGTGCTGGAACGAATAGACTCTTGCCTTTTCATCTGACAAGTAAAAAGAGCTCATAACATATCCTTGTGGGAAAGGAGACAGCAAATTGACAATCATATCTAACAACTGTCATCGAAAATTTAAGCATAAGGCAATCAAACTTCTCTTAAAATAACTGAAATACTTCAATAATTTTCTGGTAGGTTATGAAAATGTGATACAAACTTGCAAAATTTTTATAGCAATTAAACATATTTTCTGCATTTATGAGCGGGGGAAATGTTACAAAAGGGAAAATAAGTATTTTTAGTAAAAACAGGCCAACCAAGAAAAATAGTCAGTGTTCATTTCTGGGTTTTTTGGGTTGTTTTGGGGTATTTTCCAGAATTTAAATAATAGCTTGAATAAAATCAGAAAAATGCTGAAAAGCACAGCAGATGTAGGGGCTGTGATAGAAATACCCACAATAAATTAATGAAACAACTTAAACCATCTACGTATTATTAGACAACTTTTAAACCGTCTAAAATCAAGCTCCTTTACATTTGAAAAGAGCATTAAAATTAAAATTAGGCAATTTTAAAATGGAAAAATGAGGACAACGCTAAAATTTTATGCAAACTGTAGACAACCAGTAATTCCAATTTTCTCTTCCCTTTTCAGAAGAAATAAAACCAGCGCTCTGAATTGTGCATGTTTAGTTCCAAGCTAGTCGAGTATTTAAAATCACAGAGTCATTAAGGTTGGAAGAGCCCTTCAAGATGATCAAGCCCAACCATCAATCCAGGATCACCACCATGTTCACCGCTCAACCATATCCTCAAGTGCCACATCTACACATTTTTTTAGTATTTCCAGGGGTGGAGACTCTCCAACTTGCCTGCATAGTCTGTTCCAGTGCTTGACAATGCTTTTCAGGAAGAATTTTTTCCTAATATCCAATCTAAACTTCTCCTGGTGCAACTTGAGGCCCTTTTGTCTCATGCTGTTACTTGTTCCCTGGTAGAAGAGACTGACAGTCAGCTCACTACAACTCCTTTAAAATATCTGACCATGGCTGGAGTCCACTACTGTATTGTACTCCTTTATTGTCACCTGGAGAGCTCCTGGAGGGTTATGAAGGCAGTTTATTGCTGAAGGGTAACTATGGCTTGAGACACTCTGGCTCTCAGTACCCAGGACAGCAACGGAGTCTCCTGCAGCAAGAGCCTTGTGTATATGTGAGTAGTGTGCAGGCCTAATTTGAATTTTTCTTCCGCCCTAGTGAAGGTCAGTGAAAAGTCCTGATTACAGTCACTTGTTCTTTGTGTACTACACTCAGGCCTGCCTACTCAGAGGCTGAATATTAGGACAGAAATATTCTACACCTCACGTTTAACAATGCCTCAGCACTATTTTAGCAAGTCCTTAACATATGAGAAAGATTTTTGAACTAGAATCTTGAAGTACTATTCATATACCTGAAATGTAAACTTTGACTGATTTGTTAATTTGTCTGAACTAACATTAACAATGCAGCCAGCAATACAATACCAGAGATCTATCTGCTTTATAGGGCACAAACCAGCAAAGCACTTTAGATCATATTTGAGTTCAAAACCCCAGCTATTAAATTTACTACTGAATTCACTGCTGTAAATTTAAACAAAAACCAGAAAGTTTGTCCTGGAAAGTCTAATGCCAGTTTTTAACTGACACCTGTCAGCAGCATCCCCAGCAATTGAGTTCAGTGTTCGAACCCTGCAGCATTAGCACCTCTGATCCTCTACAAAACAGCAAGAAGGCAATCAGTCAAAAGGAAGCTAACAACAGAGCCACTTCTTGTCTAGTTTGTGCAGGTGGTCAGCAGGATTGGAAGCATGTGGTAAATAAGCAAGGCTGCAGCTTTTTCATAAGTAAAACTGACCTGAGAGTACTGAGAGGAGGGCAGTTGATGCTATTATACAGGCAAAGTATTTGCTCTCTTTCACTGGCAATTCCCTTATTGGAATACAGAAAAGTGAATAAACTGAAGGCCATGGGGAGATACAGGCTGTCTAGAAAAGGGCAAATGAAGAGAGACTGGAAGAACTGGGGCAATTTAGTTCCAAGAGGGATACATGAAAGACAGCAAGATTTGTATTGAAATATGGTTTTCTTACAAAAAGCTCATTTTTCAGCCTTATTATATTTCACAGTCCTTTATTTAGGCATAAATATTTGAATCAAGACAATTAAAAGTAGGTATTCCAAAATTTCTGATTGTATTATTATAAACATTTGTCCGTAATTTATGTATGCTCTGAAATGGAATGTGCTCACAATATTGTAACTCCAATTTACTGTAATTTTTCTTGAACCCTGAGTGATCGATTTTTATCAACACTGTGAATCATCTTTATTCCTTTGCAAAAAAATTGCCTATGCACTGTTTAGAAGAACAAGATACTCCTCTTGCCCTATACAATTTTGATTATTTTATAATATAAGAAATTAATCCTTCTGCCTTTTTGCCATGTAAAACTCCCATTTTGACACTTTATGTTATTGAACCAATTTCAATAAAGTACAAGAATTACATAAAGGAAAAATGAAACCTCTCTGAAGCTGAATGCAGCTTATCTGACAGACAGAAAATGGGCAGAGACAACTGAATCATGCAATTACTGAAGTCATCACCAGCAGCCAAAGACTGGATTGCCCAATAAAAAGGTCTGTAAAGATACTGATTACATCTGGGACTGGAAGATCTCCTTGGTGCAGCTCACAGCAAAAATAACATACCAAAAGGAATGCCTGTGCCCAAGGAGCCATGGAACCGTTTTAGACTATGAAATTCCCTACTTGCTCAGCAGTACTTCTGGATTTCAGAATTCATCAAAATATTAGCAGCTAATGAACACATTTGCCTTCCCTCATTGATTCAGATATGACTGTTTACTCCTCACATGTGAGTTATTTCAGTCAGCTGACAGAAATACTCTAATTCAGAGCCCTTTCTAAAAAAAAAAAAAAAATATTCTTAATGTTAAATCTTCAGGATGGCGTTCCAAGTCTAAAAATTTAGGAATGCTCAAGCAACACTTCTACCTCCCTGAGAGCAAGATGACACCATTAGAAGAAAGAAGAGACTCCACCTAACCACCTGCTGTAAAAGAGGGTATTATTCACATCTCCATAAACACCCGGTGAAATGTGAAAAAAAATCAGTACTTGGTATTAAAATATTCAACAGAGAATACTCAATTAAATATTCTTACTTATTTTAAATATAATTCAGAATTTGGTCTTCAAGTTACAGATTTGCTAGAATACTGAGAACATTAAGATCTCACCTCTTAAATTCAGATGTCTGTGCCAAAAGCATTTAACCATTGGAAATACATCAACTAGGAAATTTAACCAGTTCTAAGGAACTCTGGGGTGTCAGTTCCTAATAACAGTAAAAATAATATGGTTCATTAATATAAGAGCTACCTACCCAAAGCAGGTTTCACGTCCTCGTAAGGCCAGGATATGGACTAAACCCTGAAAGCCTCACAAGGCAGAAACTGCTGGATCACAGCCACCAGGGCCAGGCATAGCCAGGCCCCTCACCAGGCACCCCTCACCAGGCACGGCTGGGCCCCGCACCAGGCCCTCCTCACCCGGCCCAGACACACTCCTCAACAGCCACCCTTAACCAGCCACCCCTCAGCAGCCGCCTGTCAGCCACACACCTCAGCAGCCAGCCCTCACCAGGCCGAGCCACGCACCTCACCAGGCCCAGCCACACCCCTCACCAGCCACACATCACCAGGCTCAGCCTCACCTCTCACCAAGCTCAGCCACACCCCTCACCAGGCTCAGCCACATACCTCAGCAGTCCCAGCCCCGCCCCTCACCAGGCACTTCTCACCAGGCCCAGCTGGGCCCCTCTCCAGACATATCTCACCAGCCACCCCTCACCCGGCTAAGGCACACACCTCAGCAAGCCAGCCCTCACCAGGCCCAGCCACATCCCTCACCAGGCACTTCTGCCCAGCCACGCCCCTCACCAGTCACCCCTCACCCGGCTCAGCCACACACCTCAGCAGCCACCCCTCACCAGGCCCAGCTGGGCCCCTCTCCAGACATAACCCACCAGGTGCCCCTCAGCAGGCCCAGCCACACCCATGCCTGCCACTCCCAAGGCAGCCACACAACACCATCTGCAGAACCCAGAATACACCAGGACTCTCCTCCATTGCCTGAGGTTAGCAGGACTGCTCCCCTCTAAAGAGCCTCGCATCCCCCTGAGGTGGCTAGGAGGTGCTCTGATTTTTCACCACTCCAGGCTCAAGTTGGCTTTGCAGACACTCAGCTGATTTCAGCATCCAGTAGGATGGCTGAGGTCAAACAGCAAGGTACTTTACACTGCAATAATTCTTTACATCAGCTGAGATCCTAACTGCCTTCTGAGCATAGAGTATGATGCTACAGAGAGAATCAGCACATACTTCTGACTATCTGTGTTCATCTCAGAAAAGGGAAAGACACTTTGAAACTCTTACACAAATGTTTCTTACTCATTATGAATAGCAATTCTGTGCCTTACTTTATTCTATACTATCCCGTATGTTTCCTATGAACTTCAGAATACTTTGCCTCACTACTTTGCATGTACTGCATTATTGCTACTTGAAGAAATACTCTACCAATGAGTCAATGTCACATACTTTCAAGCATCATCTTTAGTTTTCTACTTTAGCACTGAACACAGTAAACTGATGAAAACTACAATTAGTCTTAATACTCAGTACATCTAATTGTCTAGCAGAAAATTCAAAAGTCCATCTCAAGCAGAGCAGCTCCCAATGCTCCTTGCACATCCATAAGGGTTACGGTATAATAATGCTCTGTTCTTTTTCAGGATTTCATTATTAGGCAAGTCATGAGCTTCCTGGGACAGTAAATACAGTTTACAAGCAAGTCATTCCACATGAGGACAGGAAAAATCCAAACCCGCTTTTAAAACCTACAAGCAGTGCCCTTTACATGTGGCTATTCTCTGCACAATGAAGAGGAAAAGCTAGTCCCCTTTTCCCAGGCTGAACTGTTTCACTGGGTTACAGCCCACAGTGACACAGCAATTGGTGTCTCTAGTAAGACTCAGCCATGTGCTGGTTGGCACTAACAATCTTCACACACACACACACAGACACACACAGACTCTCTCTACTCCAAATTAAAACTCAACTAGAATTCATTTCACTGTTTTATCCCATTCAAAATTCTGTCTGGTGGTTTATGCATAGAATCCAGTATAATCATCACCCTTTACTGATAACTGATGGTTGTCAACAGCGCACATTGAAACAACTCTGAATTCTCTAGCAGTGGCACAATAAAGCTTCCAGCTTCTCTGGAAATGTTTCAGCCACAGGAATGAATCCACCTGATGCTGAGAACAACAAGCGGGATCACATCTATACTCACTCTGCTTCCCTACTGCGTGCTCCCATCTCCAAATGTTGGTATAACCAGATTGACGCGGGCTCGAGTCTGTCAGAATATATTCTGGATCACAACATCATGCCAGATTTTGAAAATAAACAACTTGGTAAATAGCACAGATCATGCCAAATCCTCCTGGTATTTTCTGTACTCCTCCAAGTATAGCAAGATTTATGGGGGTAGTAAGGCCAGTTCAACATAAATAGTACTGAAAGGAAAAACCCAACACTGATGCTGGTTTACTATAGTTATTCTAATAATAACTTGGCAGAGACACCTAATTTCATGCTTCCCAGATGGGACAGATACACAGATTTTGGTATGCTTTCAGTAGCCAAAAAAACCCCAAGAACAGTTTGCCCGGTGGCAGCTGTCCATTTTATACAAAGGTAGTACATGGCAGAAGACAACAGCTCCTGATGAGAAAACTTCTAGTGCAAATATGTTCCAGTTACATGTGGTTTCACTATTTAGTCCTACAGGTTTTTCATGCATTTCCATGTTTGTGTTCATGACAGATCAGGTGTCTGTGCTCAATGAATGTCAGACAGTCTGAAACTTGCTGGCTGGCAGGTTGTTTTTTGCTCCAATCTTTTTTTATGTTCCTTACTGGAATTAGCACCCTGCACGGCAGGCACTACACAAAGACTAAACCTCCCATTAATACCCAGTCTTTGCTCTGTGAATGATGAGAGGTGTGGGGCAGCAGACAGAACAGACCAACAGGGCAGTGCAGTGCAACACTGACGCCCAGAGCTGAGACAACAGCCTCACACAGCATGGTCAGGCTGTTTTAATGACTTCCATCAAGTAGAAAAGCATGAAAAGCAGCTCCTCCTGAGAGAAAGGAGTACCAGGGCAGAAGGAACACAGCTGCATCTTCGAAACACAACACAGAGGTGAGGGCCTGGCATTAAAGGCTTCATCACACCTAGAAACCATCATTTTGTATGTGAAAGAACGGTATCATTTTAATGAGGCAAAAAGTGTGACTTACACTGACACAGTAAAACCACTAAAAGAAGTGGCTAGACCAATGCAGAGATAGAAAATATGAGCTAAGCAGCAGTAACCTACTAGACAGACATGTCCAAATTTGTTAAAAACGTCAATAGTCTAAGAAATTCTTTCCCTAGCAATAGCAGGAATTCAGTTGTGAGAACTCTGTGTCTATATGCACTGCACAGCTGGCATTTCTGCACGCCTGGACTGTGCTTTGGTTCAGGGACATAAGAAAAAGGACATGAACAGGTGACAGCTTTGTTTCCTTCCCATGGTGGTAACATGAACTTGCCAGTTTAGTGTATCTCAGCTGCAGCCACGTTCTCCACTATTCCTCCTCAAGGAGAAATCAAACAATACAAGAAGCACTTGTGCACCCCAAAGCACAAAAGGTCATTGCTTGCTTTAAATGACAGGGAAGTCAGGCTTGCATTTCTGTTATGAAAAGAAAAAGCTTCCTGCTGAGAAAGGAAAATTCATACATTTTTTCCCTAAAATTCATTTTCAGCCTTCATAGGCACAGGAAGGTAGAGCACAAAACCATTTCACTCAGCTCTGATGTTACTGGGTTGAACCTTTCTTTCCACTGCACAGAAAAGCGGCACAATCAGAGACACAGCAATGCTCATGCTTTGAGAGGAAACCTGCCTGTCCCCACTGTGCGTATTTCCAAACAAGACTGCATGTTATCAGTCATACTCTTGGGGAAGCAGATGAGGCTTTGCTTGTGCAAATCAAATTTAATGTATCTTTAGTACCCTCCAATAATTCCTAAAATTCTACTTCCTTTAAAAAAACTGGCACAGCTGCCCCAGGCTGTCACTTCCTTAAACCCACACTGCTACCTCACAGCCCACAGCACTCACCTGGGGTAGGTAAGAGGAGACGAAGGACTAATCCCAAGCACACAAAGCAGATTGATTTCCTCTTCTGCTCATTTCTAAAGATGAGCACATTTTACAAGTGCCCCAGGCATACAGATGTATCCTCCTGCTGATCATTTCAAACAGCTACAGAAGTTGGCCATGAAAGTCTGGAGACATTTTTCACTCTTAGACCACTGCTCCCTTCTTTCCACTGCTGGCACAGCACATCTCTACCTCTCCTCGGCCTACCACAGCACTGTGCGAAGCTCTGACTCCAAGGTAACACCGAACAGGGTGTGCAAGTCTGCTGCTATCCCGCCTCCCTCAGACCGGATTTGTATGTCACCATCTTCAACGAGTTCAGCAACCACCTGAAGGGCAGGTTTTCCCTACTACATCTCAAACCACTCATCAGCTACAAAACAAAAACTCTTCTCCAGCCTGAGGAGGCAAGGTAGTGATTTGCCATACAGAATACACTCCATCTTTGATCACACTTGCTACCTCCATCTGTACCTCCCCATTTTACAACACCTTTCTGACTCTGAGTTTCATCAGAACTGTGCATGTTGGAAAATGGATGTGTTATCCTGAGGAAATAGAGGGACACAATCACTTTTTTTCCTCCTGTTTTCTATTCCCACCATACTAATCTTTAATACTCCTACTTACTGCGATCATTACTGAGCAAAACTCCAGAATTTTTCTGAACACCCAATTATCAACTTCCTTGTTAGTGCTTGTGTTCCAATCAGAAACAAGCCCTTCTAAGGAATTATTCTTTCTCATGCGTATTATTTTGCATTTTAGTTACATTCAATTTCATTTAACATTTTATCACCCAGTCACTCAGTATCATAAGATATTTCATCTCATATTCACAAGCAGGTTCACTCCAGTGTCTTCTTGAATAACTTTATCTCATATGCACTTTTGTCATCACACTAGTGTATCTCCTAACCATTTATTTGGATCCCTGACTATTTAGTCCTTCAACAAATACAATGTGGCTAAATTTGTTAAAAATTACTGGCAAGGGACCTTGTCAAATGCCTTTTTTAAAGTCTAAATTGATTTTATATCATCAGGCTTTATCTTATCCACCTGCTTAACTACTCCTTCAGGGAACTGCCATGGATTTGTGGTGCTTGACTTGTCTTCTCAACTGCACTGACTTTTCCCCAAACTTTCGTATTAATCTCTGTGTCCATTTGCTCTATTTCGTATTATGGTTTTTATCTCTTTTCCCCACAACAGACATTGGCATTAATTTCTAACATCCTCACCCACCCTGCCACTTGGGAAAGCTGAATTTCCTTGGATTTTCCTGAGGTTTTTTTGACTGGTGACAGACCTTTGCTCTACCTACTGCCACCCATACAATGACTATAACTGTACCCGACTTGACATCCATGGTGTGAGCAGATTCTGACAGCCTCGCATCACGGAGATCATCGGTGCCAACCCACTGCACTCATTCCTGGGATTTCCTCAGTGGAACACCACATGCCTTTGATACTCCCAATCTCTTACTGGGGGGTAGTACCATTGTTCTTCATTACCGTGTGTTCTGCCAAGTCAGCCTTGCAAGCCTGGGGACTTGAACATTGAGTTTTGCAGCAGCAGACCACCACAAGAGTGGGCAATTCTGCCACCTCTAGTCTCCTATGCAGTGTTTTGTTTAGTACAGGCTTTTAATGTCTGCAGAACCCTGGCCTAAGTTTCCAGCACTACAGGTGTCTTAGTTCTCAGTTTTCTGCTAAACGAAATACTGTCTGATGTGAGGCTGCATTTCACTACTGTTATCCTGTAATTAAGAAAGCTAAATATAGATCAGATACTTTTTCTCAAGGTTTTCTGTTCATTGGATGCTTCATTATTCTCACCTCGTTTTCCATTAGCATATTGAACAGAGTAATGGATATGTATTGCCACCTATTTAAATCCAAACTACCCTGCAATCTGCTTTAACTTAAGTTCATAAGTAAGTAATTGCTTTTGGATTTATAATCAATTCTGAAGTCAATTTGTTATTGGAAAAGTAACTCTTTTCTTGGAGAATGGTTGTTTTTTCTGGTCAGCTTAGCACTTCTTCTGTGTTTCAAGCAATGGTGTCCCCAATAGACAGAGACATAAATCCTTGAAACTAGGACAAGAAAAACTTCTAGTAATTCAGGATATTGATGTTTAGTTTTTATGAGAAGCTGCAGCCTTTTAAGTCAGTTTGTATCATATCCATGAGGTGGCTGTGGCAATGCCCCTAATGAAGGGCAGTACAAAAACTTCAGTTTCATGGTAATTGCCTTGGTGCCACAAGGACTTAAACCATGTCAACCCTCCCCTTTAGAAAGCCTTTTTAAAAAAAGGGAAAGAACACCATCCTATGTTTATTTCCCAACTTCTATTAAATAGCTTTGTGATACACCTTCCGGTATACTATAATATTAAGAAGAATATGTACACTTCCTTCTCATGTAAACTCAGCATTACAAGGGTTTTACAACAGCTCCCAATGGAATAAAGAGAAAAATCTTTAGCAGTTCCAGAGGCAGCAAGATAATAAAGCTGTCCCTGATGCAAGCAATGATGTTCACTTTTAAATGGTTTGAGCTGGTGATTAAATAACGGTTGTGAACAAAATTTTTCATTTCACTACCATGACCCAGTTTATGCAAACATTTCCCAGTATTACATAATGTCCTTCGTTGCTGCCTTCCTCTATGTGTTTCAATATGTTTCATACCATAAAGGAAGCCCTTCAACGTGACTGTGAAACAGCACCCAACATACTCAACAACCTCCTCAGGAAGGTTAGGGAGTCCTTTTTGAGCCTCCACATGGAGAGCTCCAAGCATCTTAAGTAGTATAATGAGGCTGGTATAGGCACAAAAGTCAGATCTGAATGAAATTAGTTTGAAAAAACAGTCTCCAAATTCTACATTGTTCACTGAGTAAGGTGGGTATTTCAGTTCCCCCAGAAAGGAGGGGAGAAATATCAAATAGTGAACAGATTTTGATTATTCAAAACCCAAAAATTTTTTTTGGAAGCACTAACTTTTGTTCAGAGAAAACTGAGTTTAAAAAACCAGAATTATTACAAAATTTACATCAAATTAACATGTAGGTCTGACAAGTCCAATGTCAAAGCTGAGATCTGGCACTGGGTCAGTACAGTACGTCAGGGAAGACAGGAGTGTGTCCCTGGCTGTGCTCCCCTGCAGCACACAGCAGGACCAGTCTGTGTCCAGGGACAGCCAACCCCGCACAGCACTGACCCCTCTCCCACCAACAGGGGCTGACCTCCCCCAAGAGCCAGGCCCTGCAGATGGGCAAGCAGCCACCAAAGGCAACAAAGCCACCTCAATCTCCTTGCCAAGCGTGTGAAGAGATGGATGCCATCCACACACACACTGACTGGGGTGTGAGGGCCACACTGCAAAGAGGTCACCAGGCTGAGGAGGCTCGCACACGGAACTGTAAATGTGTGTGCACACAGTCACACATGCGCATACAGAATTTTTTTTTAGAAGTGCTTGCAAAAGGTTATGGTAAAGACATTCTCCCCTTATTCGAAAGCAGGGACAAGCCCCTTCTCCCACCCATAAATATCACAGAGAGAGCCCTGTGTTGGTATGATAGAAGCCATTTCATCGAAGCTACAGGCTTTGGGGGATTTTATTTATTTTGCTCTTTTTAGTCTCACAGCAAGCACTAAAACCCACTGAAAACATCAATGCAAATGGAAAAAATATTTCCTATATAAGCGTAAGTCTTAGAACCTCAGAAACTCATGTTAAAAAGCCAGGAAACCTTCAGCTCAGGTGTTCTTGCAGCCTCCTGGTTCCTGGAGCTGTGCCCCTGGTCCAAAGCAGGGACTGAGGCAGGGCCAGGCTGAGCCCAGAGTTCCCAGGCAGGAAATCCTCACTCCCTTGCTGTTCTCTCTGGAAAACACAGGCTTTCTGAAAGGTCACTGTGGGGCACTGCATCTGCCTTTGTGGGGCTGTCTTAATGACTAGTCTTCCCAACTCCAAGTGCTCTACCAGCCAAATATTCCTTTCATCTTCACTGGAAAAATATTCCTTTGTAATTTTCTAAGAAAAACATAAGGATTGAGAATATATTTCCATATAAAATAGATAATTTGGCCTGAAAAGAGTTGTTTCACTTTATTTAAAAATTACTAAGCCTTTTAAACAGCTTTGAATGATTTTCATAATATTCAAAATTAACACTCTAAAACTGGAAAACAGTTCTTTAAGAAACTCTCCCACAAAGTAAACACTAAAAATACATTTTGAATTCCCAACTATGCATTTAGCCTAATTATCAAACATTAAAAAATATCCCCTGCACCTCTAATAATAGATTCTCAAACATCTTCTGGTATATATCCTACAATTATTATTAGATGAACATGACCGACAGAGGGTTTATTCAGAAGTTAGGAAGAGGCAGTGGCTTTGAGAGACAGTGCAAATTGGGAATATGATTTTCTGTACAGGGTCTGATCCACTGTCTCCAAAGTGAGGAGATAAAACAGGATAGAATTTTTAAAATTATATGTATTTCAGTGTTATTTTATTCTTTTTCAACTTCTATTTTTGCATATGCTTTATATTATACATAACAATGAGTACAGTAGTACTAATAAATACATAAATGTATTGAGGGGGTGTGCTCAAACATTTCTAACTAACAGAAGTGTGCAATCAAAGAAAGTTTGGAAAGCACTGATCTAATGCGAAGTTAAATCACTAAATCTGATCTCATTATAATGATTGCCCTCTGCATTACACAGATCTTCTGGAAAAAAACAAAGCAGTGAAGACCTGAAGTCCCAGAACATGAAAACGGAAGAACCAGGAGCTGGTTGCTGTGCTCTTGTTCCCAGGGACAGCAGAGCAGCTCTGCCACAAAGGGGAGAGCATCTCTACAGCAGGAATACACATCGCCCATGTGCTGCCACTACACCCTGCTGAAAATACCCTTTACAAAGTGCAGCAAGCCACATTCTTTTGTCCCTCACAGGAACATTTTCCTGAGCAACAACCTGAAGTGCTGTAATTTGACTTCTCCAAATGTCAAGAATGGTAATGGTGTTTTCCCCCCACCAGCTACCTGAATAAATTGCTCCCAGAGTTACTGAAGGTATTGAATGGAATGAACATAGCTGAAGAAAAGCATTCACCTCAGAGTGCAAATGTAAATCCACTGATTACTACATTGCTCTTATAACTTCTGCCATTGATCTGTATCCCATTTTTACTCAGCTGCTGCTGAAGACTAAAGAAATTCCATGCTATACAGTAATTTGCTTGAATAATGATTCTGACTTTCAATTAATACAATAAACTTCACTACTGACTGGCTCCACAACAATTTTTTCAGTAAGTTTGGAGGGTCAACAGTGAAAACACAGGCTTTTCTTCCTAGGAACAACAGTATGGTCAGCAAAGAATAAAGGTAAAACAGAATTTTTGCATTTCTAGTGGGGGTAGTACAGATTTCAGGCTATTCTCAAACACATCAGTCATGTCCAGCCATTTCCAATTATGCTACTGAGTGCAGTAGCTGTTTGTCACAGAACCTTAACAGCAACTTTTAAGTAAGGCAAAACATTTCATCGTTATCCTTGAAAGCACCCATAAGGAAGTTCTGGTGGCTGGTACTGTACTGTCAGCTAAAGAGCATCTTGTGGAAACATTTTTGAACCTTCACTTCCCAGTGCTGTGGAGGATAAGGAGATGATAAAGCTAGATTATAAAAGCCCTTCTCCTATTGCCTTCTTTTTGTTTTAAACAGACATATTTTATGTACACTGTCATTACAGTCATTTTCTAAAGGGCAATTATAAAAATCCTTTTAAAGAAAATCAATTTATTGGACTCCTGTATGGGTGCTGCTGACATCTGATGTGATTTGACTTTCTGTTTGTCACATGGTATAATTTCTTCCACTAGGTCCTTCAATAAATTTTTTTGAGATGCCTTCAAGGTATAATTCATACCTTAGTACCTTGATCATTAGCTCCTGTTTCTAGAAAAAGCCTAGTAGGAAGCATTATGAAATGTATTTGCAATCATCCAGTGCCCCATGCAGAAATTCAGGTGAGCAATTTGAATATATTGCTTGAGTGCAAAGCTGTGATTTATGTTTTCATTATATAGAAATCAGCTTTTCAATTCTAAAAAGGCTTCCATCCATGCATCCCCAGCCTGCTAAAATGTGCATAAACCTACCACGTGGCATTTTTGTCTGAAATCACATGAGGTAATGATTGACTTGATGGGACATTCGAGACTAATGGGCTATTATAGCAATCAATAACTCCAGCAATTATCGAGCCACTGTAGCTGTATCCACTCTGTACATAGGAGGGCCATAAACTCATGGCAAGACGCTTTTGTCACACAACCCTTAAATACTGGAAAGCCACCTCTACCCCGAATTTGTACAGGAACAGTAGGAACTGCTACTAAACGACACACCTGGCTGCACACACGCAGCTGGTGGACACCCCGTGCTGTTGATCCCTGCAGAGGAGGCAGGTTTTCAGCAAAGTCCATTTCCCTGTGTCCTGTAACCTGCACACTGCAAGAGGTGCTCTCTGCCAGGGCACTGCAGAGCCACCCTGAGACCTGTCAGACCCCACCCGCCAGAGAAAGAAAAGGCACAGCGATCCTTTCCCTATTCAAACGGTGGCTGATAAGAATAAAGTCCTCATATATGTCGCACCCAAAGCATAACCTGCTTTACATAAAGTGCCTAAGGCCTGCACAGCAGCCCAAGCATTTGTAGATCATTTCCCTTCTGGCAAATTCTGGTTTCCAGATGATTTTTAATTTGAATGTGGTATTATTAGCAGGTAGAGAGACGGCTTCTTCTTAGCACTACTGACCTAATAAGGTCCTCCCAAATAAACAAATTATGACCTCATGTCACGTCCAGGGGGCAGTCATATGCCTGAGTATGACCTAAAGAACAATGACCCTAAAAATTGCTCAAGATCCCCAGAAACTGGTAGGGAGTAGAAGGAATATTGCAGTACCTCTGATACAGTCTAGGTTCAAGTAAAACTGCGTGTTCCTTCGAGATGTAGTGGTTTTGTGTCAGCTCTTGATCACAAACTGTTGTTTTCCTTGCCTCCTCTCCTCCTCTCCTCTGGTGGTATGTAAATTACATGCAAGAATAACAATCTGCATTAAGCTCCTGTGACCGACTCTTACAAGGCCATTTTAGTTATAAAAAAGGGTGGTCCCCTAAGCCCACACCTTTCTTTGGCAGGAATTTATGAACTAGCTTTAAGCACCATTGACAGCCTGATACATGGGTCACTTGCAAATCAGTTTTTCTTGCTGAATTATTACACTATTAACTCTACAGCTTTCTCAGCTTTACAAAGTGCACTTCTGCAGTGTGTGTGAAGGATGAATAGCCTCAATAAATTCCACTATAGAAAGGAACAATGAGGAGAGCATACTGCTGACTTTAGGATAATGAAAGCAACGCTGGATTTCAGATTGTTTTGATGTGATTAACATTGTGTTCTCATAGGTGAACGATTTTTAAGGTTTTCACTTTCTAGAAGCACATCTGAGAAGTGGATTCAGGAGATGAGACAGGATTTTATTATTATTTATCACAGTATTATTGTTCCAGGAGTGTCCCTTTGAACCACACAAAGGTCTCAGAACGTTTTCTCTTTGGTGCATGCAGAACAAGATGCAAGATCCCCCTGCCCCTGAGAGCCAGGTCAGAGCTCACACAGAGCAGGCGGGAGGAGGGGTCACAGCCCCACTTAGGACACAGGGACCTGAGGAACTGAGCCCACCTTTGCCAAACCTTAACCACTTGCCAGAGCGGCCACAAGATGTGGCGAGATCAAGGAATGCCTCAGGCCACGTTTCTTGGTTGTAGTCTACTCCAGACTGCATGGGCCAATCTCAGACCTAGATAAATTACTGATACGCCAAATATTGGCTGTTTGAGAAATCACTGCTGGACTTCTCTAGATATCGGTACAAGACTTCACAACAGGTATGCAAGTTGCCAAATCACTGCTATCACGTAGAGCCTGGGAAAGTAAAGGCCTCAAATGTGGGCCTTTGATTCCCCTAGGTACCTACTTCAAATTGCTCCTCACAGTGTCCAACGCTGCTTCCCCTTAGGTGTTAACATTTATTGCTTAGGACAGTGCTGAAAATATTAAAAAACCCCTAAAATTATTGTTTGAATATGAGCCTCAGTAGAAAAATAAATCAAGAAAAAATTCCTGTCTGTCATGTGGCAATCCTTTTGAACTGACCTTTTCAACTTCAGATCAGTTCACACTGAGCAATAAGCTACAGTCAGTGGAAACTGTTTAACAGACATGAGATGCGCCTGCTCTTTGATCAACACAACTGGGAGTCATTATTTTAACCATTAATTTCTGTAATTGTCTCAGACACACATGCTCTCAGCAACGTAGAAAGGCAAAACATCACATCAATCAAGCCAGCTGTTTTTCTTCTTTCCTAAATTCTGAAATTTAGGAAACTGAATACTTTACCTGGAAAACCTCAGGAACCATGTAGCAGTGTTCACACTGCAAAGTTACAAAGTGAAAAATATTTTCCTAAAGGAAAAAAACCCTGAAATATAAAAGTCATTTTCCTTGTAAACCTCTTCACTAAAGATCTGTCCTGTGATTAACAGGTTATAATGATCATAGGGGCTTCCATGCTAAAAAAG
This sequence comes from Origma solitaria, assembly GCA_013397895.1. Lineage (NCBI taxonomy): Eukaryota > Metazoa > Chordata > Aves > Passeriformes > Acanthizidae > Origma > Origma solitaria. The sequence goes on from VZRL01007031.1 coordinate 1,696,955, forward strand.
AAAACAAGAACATAACAGCTTTAAGAGATTTTAAAGTTTATCATGAAGCAAGATCGTTAGTAACTAAGCATCTGACAGAAAAATGAAGCAAGCCAGTACCTTTTCACTTATCCCTGCTAACAGCCAAAGGAGCTGCACAAGCAGGGAGGTCATGCTGGAAGTTGAGTTTGCAGGGCTGCACTTACACATTGTCCTGTTCTCTCCTTTTCACTCTTGCATTCTCTGTTCAGCACACACACTAACTGGATACTGACAAGTTTTAAGGAGAAACAAAAGTCATTTTAAGAGAAGAATGGGATTCTCTCATCTCCATCCTCAGAAAGCTTGCAACATACCCCAATGACAAGGTAGCTTTCCAAGCGGAGAATGGATCCACTCACATCCACATTAAAAATTACCATCCATTTCCAGCAGAAACTAAAGAGAACAGGACCTTGAATTTTCAGTGTTCACTCCAGCAGCCAATGCACATGTAATATTTTTACCTAAACTACTGTCTCTAGGGAAGCACTAGGGAATTCACTTACTTTGCTTATCGATTTACTAAAATACCCCTTTGATTCACTACAAAACAACCAAGGATTATTCCTATGAAAAAAAGCAGATCATCTCCTTTCTCCAGTCAACTTAACATGCTAGTGTGTACTGTATGTAACAACACTGAGATACCATGAAATACCAATTACAGACTTTTGTTTGTAAATGTCCCATTTCTAACCATTTCATTTTACAAGAGAATAATTCATTTTAATAAGTTCGCCTATAATGATTCACTCAGAATTATGTGGAAAAAGTTCTACATCTGTATCTCCCAAGCATATTGCCCAATGATAACAATATCTGAGAATTGCCCTGCTCCTGTTGTGGCTCCCTGGAGGAACATCTCTGCCAGGACTCTACAGCCCGACACGATCCATCAGCAGGGAGAGGGCAGTTCCATGCTCAGTGTCATCCCTGGGCACAAGGCACACACAGAGGAAGAGTTCCCAGACAGCAGCACATCTGGGGAAAATCTGTTTCACTCAGTATTTTGGACAGCACTAAACACCAAAGGGAGAGGATCTCAGCAGGGGATTCTAGATGTTATTTAATATGGATAAAGATAATGATGTTTATAAAAGCAAGGAGGCTTTCAGATGAAATGTACATCAATGCACTCCATTATGAGAATTTAGTCTTTTCTATGGGCAAACTTGCAAGCCACCACGTAAGAAATCTGACAAATGATGCAGCTTCTACAGATGGAGTGCATCTTCCTTTACCATGAAAGCATCCTATTATTTGAAAACATTAACAGCCATATGATAATTAGACCCTAACAACTGTTTTTCATAACTAAGCTTCTTAATTCATTTGGTATATGAATAGAAAAAAAGAATTACTTGTGAAATATTTATGATAATCCTTAAACTGGGCATAAATAGCGCAGAAATTATTAACTCTTAGGAAAACATCGAATTATGAAAAGACAGCAAAATGCTTAGTAAAATACGCAATCAAATACTCTAAACTACATTAACACAGCTGCACATGACACACAACTTCAATACAAATTAATCCACGCATTGAAAGAGGGCACGTTGGGTGGGTTTGGATTTTTGTAATGCAAAACAAAGGGCATTCTCCTGTTCCCCCACCCCCACCAAAAATCCTGTTGGGGACTGATTACATAACCAAGCCTAAAGTGATGTTTCACTAGTCCTTCCTGAACTTCAGCAAAAGCATCTCATGGAGAAATTCAAGCCACCTTCCACATCCAAAACATTTCAAGCTCCATTTGCTGCAGAATGCTGATACCCACCATTACCTGACCTAATTGAGAGTCGTTATGTGCAGCTGGAACTAAAGGTCCCCTGTGATCTCTAAAGCTCCTCTAACATCTCCAGGAGAAGCAGCACCCAGAGACAGTGACTGGTGTACAGACCTCTGCCGAAGTTCAGGCCCAGGAGAGATCCCAATTTACTGTTTTGAAAGAGCGTCAATGGACATTTAATGACTCTGCTTTGAACATATTCAGGGATTACTGATACAAAAGCGGTTAAGAATCTTTTTCTGTGAATTTTAATAATTTACATTTAAACACTTTCCCTTTTGTTCTATTTTAGGTTGATTACTCATACACTAATTTGAGCTATCTTGAATTTAATGCACAAGTTGAAATCTACAGAATGCATGAGGCTGACCTTTGTTGTTACAATTTTACGCGACTAAATAAAGCAGCTGCATGAAAACGTAAAATAATGATCTTTCTCTAATTTCAGTAAGAACTCCATTAATATACCTAAATTTTAAGAGGAATAAACAGTGATACAGTGCATCACACTCTTACTTAAAATATAAACCGAGTTGAGAAAACCATAAACAAGAGAGAGCAAGTTTTTCTGCCAATATTATCAGGTATTACAGAATGACATAAAACCTGGGAAGTGTTTTGTTTTCAAAGATAATGATAAAACTACTCCAGTTTAAAGGAATAAACTTGATATACATTATATATTGCAAATAGCCTTTTCAAAATACTTACAGAGATTGAGAACAAATAGAAGGCATTTTATTAGCATTTTTCAGAATGAAAAACTACTCTGATTTTGATAGGCTTCTGACAAAATTGGTTATTTGAATTCAGACACCAGTCAAAACAGAGTTGAAAACACTGGATTTAAGTAACAAAGAGACAATGGAATCAAGGCCATTAAAAGACAACAAAGATATCTAAATAAATCAGCCGTTTCACAGGCAGCCAGCACTAGAATTTAAGTTTGCATAATGTGCCCTTTTCAAAACCCACCAATCTCTACTGAAAGACCCCCCCCCGACAAAAGAGGTCAAATCAGCCAGCAATCATGGTACTTCACTCAGCATTAGCAGCAAATAACAGAGTAGCCCAACTGAGATAAAGACATAATAACTAAAAACTCCATTTTCAACTAAATCAAACATATTGAGGCACTGAAAGAGAAGATTTAGTAAAAAAGCAGTGGTAGTATTTACAGTTTCACTCAACACATCCAAACAAATCCCCTCCCTTCGGTAAGGAAGCACAGAGAGGGCTGCCATCAGCTACCCAGACTATTCACGTTATTTACTTTTTCTGAAGGGTGTTGACCCCCACATTTGCAGCTTGTTGATGACCTGTTCTTTTACCTTCATGAAAGTGAAGCCATGTGACTCAGCACATTACACTTCTCTACAACCTTCAGCTCACCTAATCTACTGGGACACAATTTGCAGCTCCTTAGATGAAAGTAGAGTTCAGAAGAAAAAGGATGGAGTTGTTAGCAAAAACTGCTAAGCTAATTTTTGCCTGCAGCATTGTTCATAAATCTACTGCAGGCAAAGTCTTAACTCTTTCACTTGCAAAACTAAGGCAAGAAAACTGTTTTCCAGTCCCATTCAAAACAAATGAATCATGTTCACTTTCAAGTTTCTTAAAAACATAGTTCATGAGAAATAGGTCTGCTAGAGCAAACGAAATTTAGTAAAGGTCTTACATAAACACACCTCTATACTTTTACCTAACACGACACTGCTTCTGCAAAACAAAAGAAAAGGAGCTGTTAAATGTAAAGTAACTTATAATCAAATTACTTTTTTCTCCACTACAGTGAATATGTTGTATTTAATAAAAAGTAAAATGCAAAGTGAAAAACAATTCACTAGAAATCTTGGTCTTTACTGATAGGCAAACAGTCCGTGGGTTGTTTGATCCAGTCCTTTTCATCCCACATCGAATCATACCAAGGCACAGCCTTTTTTCCAGTGCTCATTCATCCCTAAAATCTGTTGCTTTGTTTTACTGTTCTTTTGGCTAAAAAAGAATTGGCAAGAACTGCCGTAACCACACATTCTAAAATAGCTTCAGCGAGGCCTTTCAGTCTTGCTTTTTGAGAAATGCTTCATTTTGATTCTTAGCTCAAGCAATTCAGTGCTGATTACACACCACTACCTGCTCAGAAGCACTGTCAGGTAAGAAAATACTGCTCTCAGAGAAAACAGGATCATAGGCATGCCCTGAACAAAGGATCCCATGGCTTTGATGACCAGTTGATATTCTGGGGATGTTCCAGTTTAAAGATAATATTTTTATAAGCCATAACCTCACAAAAATCTGAAATCTTGAGAAGGAAACCAGGCTGTTAAGATGATGAAGACTTTATCAGAGACGCAATCTGAAAGGAAATCACTGCAGCCCAGCTGTGTCCCAGCTGTGACAGCACTGGGAACAGGCAGCTTTCTAGGCAGTTACTCCTCACCCCTTGGAAGAGTCAAGGCCAAAGACCACAGTTCCTGAGAAGAACAGGAATCCGACTATACACTGGAACGCTTGGATCCACTCCTAGTTACCCTCATTATTGAAGGAAAAGGAAAATAAGAGAAACAAAGACTTCATCAGAGCAGCAGCTTCACAGGTGCTTCCACAGGCATGGGGGAAACAGCTGTTGCTCCTTCTCCCTGGGCTCCTACTGTTAAACAGCAGAGAGCACACCCAGAAGCGCTTGTGTTCTCACAGCCAATACAGACCAACAAGCTCCCAGAAAACAGCACTGCCCGCTTAGGTTGCTGTGGTAAGCTCTATGCACTTCCCCCTTTGTTTCTCGGAATCTTTAATTTCCAAAGTAAGACTGTCAAAACCGTGCAAGAGCAGATAAACATTTCCTTCCTGGGAAGAGCAGCACAGCTCAACAGGAGGCACTGGAAGCCAGTACACCCTAGCAGAGCTGCAGATAAATCTTGTGCTTCTGTTCCCTAGTTACACCACCAAATGAATGTGTCTTCTTGTGGCTCACTGCTGAGACTAAGCCCGTGGCTGACTCTCAGTGCTCGTGAAGCAGTTCTGGGGATAGATGCAGACTGCAGAGAACTACCACAAGAAAAAACAATGGCCAAGTAGCACTGATCTCTACATCTCTTTTGCTGGTTTTTACCATCTTAAGCTGCAGCTGCCTCTGCAGAAACACCATGGATCACTCAACTGTTGCCACCTTGGCTTCAAGGTTGTCACTTCTTTTCTCCCAAGTTTTAAATACATCTTCCAAGAAACGCCACCATGTTTGTGCACAGCCCCTTCAGGTTCTGGCAAAAACAACCCGAGACGAAGCTACAGCAAATCTCCTTGGATGCAAACATAAAAAAAACTAAAGAGATTGGGGAAAGAAAAACCAGAACTTTGAAGACAGAAGCAGCATTAAAATCTAGCTTGTGCTCTTTTGCTCCAAGTATACAGGAGATTATTCAAGTTATGGAAAATTGAACTTTTAAGTCTTTTCCACTAACCTTTCTGCCATCTGTTTCTTGATTCTTCCTGTGTTTTACAGGTCACAAGTGTATTAGTTACTGTCATCCATGGCAGTCTGACTGCTCTAAACTGACTGACTGTCAAAATCACACAGGGGATTCAAAACAAAACCTTCCTCGACGTACCCAGTATATTTTCCTCTAGTTCCCCCCCACAGCACTTCTTTTTGTATTCATCTGTACCACCTCAGTTGCTAAAACATGAGCATTTCAAACAGACTACAAAGAGCCCTCCAATTTTCTGTCATACACATGCAGGAGAAAGACTATGATCTTCATAATAGTATGGGATTTATTTTACAAGACAAATTACAAGCCAATCAAAACAAAGACTGACATTCTGAAGTTAACTTCACAAATTCTTTCTCAGTTCACCTTATCCTTCTGTGCCAACCTTTCTTCCTATGCCCCACTCCCTGCCAAGTATGAAAAGCTCTTTGGTCAGACTCTGTCTCTTATCACTGAATTGTCCTTTACTGTCATCTATTCAGGAGCAGTCTCAATAGTTACAATGGCCTCACACTGTTGTAAGAAACTAAGACGTAGTTTGGAGCTGGAGTCTTGCGTTTTCTTTTGTTTCCTCTAGAATGGTGAAATAATTCTTTGAACCAGTTTTAAGTAGAAAGACAAACTTGTTTTCTGTGACCTGCTGAGGCAACTTGGGGCATAAAAACTGACCGTGATTCCCCTCCCGTGTTATTTCCTTCAAAGTGAGCAGCACTTCTAAACCTTCCGCTCCCATGTGTTTTCTGAAGGACCAGGCGTACGCCGTGCAGTCAGTGGTGGATCGGTACATGCTCAGGGCTGAGGCAGCAGGCCTAGCAGCCCCAGGCACCAGGAGCACGATGGAGCAGCGCTGCCGTTGCACGCTGTCCTTGGGCAGACACACAGCCACCAAGGCAAATCCTGAACCTACTGCCGCCCTCAGCCACCAGCCACCTCTCATTGAACTGCCTTTGACTTGCCCTTTCACTCCAAGGCAAGGAATTTAGCTGCAACGGCTTTCTTGGCATTGAGCTGCTTTGTTGGGCAAGAAAAAATTTACTGCTTGTTCTGGGTGGTAAACACAAAATTCCTGAAAGAATTACACCTATTGTTTGAAGAGCAGGAACAAAATGCATCTTATCGGTGTTTGCAGATTGAGTGGTTTGTAAGATTTTGATCTCTAGTTTAGTTTTAATTAATTTCTTTATCTACCTCAAAGCTACCCAGGTAGTACAACTTTCAGGTTGGTTGGATAGAAGGAACTGTAATTAGTAAATATATAAAGATTTTTGATCTATTCTATTTCCAATTACATTTCATCCTCTAACTGTGAATGAGGAGTGTGCAAACAAATTGTTTAAGTCTACAGCTGGTATTGATGCCTGAGGCCACATGAACTGTAATAACAAACTGACCTAATTCCACTAATCTCAAAGGAAAGACCCTTATTAACCTTCATGGGCTTTCATCAGCACTTGAAACAACTGTATTTAAATGAATTGGACAATGTTTTCCTTTCAATTCCAGTCTAAATCATGCTTTTCACAAACTATATATATTTTGTGTTCAAAAATAAGACAAGGCTGAAGGATAGGTCAGTTTTACTGGAAAATCTAAACGAGGCTTAGCCTGCCATACCTTTGAAACCACTCTTTTCTGTGATTGCAGGTAGCCATTACTCAGTGAAAAAATGTCACTGAAGTCGATTTCTATCTAGGTACCAAGTTCAGGATTCTGCACAAGTACCTTGTAGGCATTTCTCCTCTTTCACGGAAATAAATTTGTACTGACACCTAAAAAAGCCTACCATCTGCTGGGAGCAGGTAAACCCTTATTATTCCTTACCTGAGATGAGCAGGCATTTAAAGTTCATTTTTCCCTGAATGTTCTTCAGGTTCCTCTGGTTAGAGAGCAAAGCAAAGCCCATGTCGCTGAGAAGGTCAAGAGTTGTCAAGTGAATACTCTTAATATTAGCAGAATAACTGGGCCTGAAATATAATAAGAAGTCTAGCGCAGAAAAGGGGAAAAAAAAAAGGAAGCTAAGAAAAATTCACTCTACTAACTTTTCTTTACTGCCCGTGGAAGTAAGTCCCAAATGTGTCAAAAATTATGTAATTGAATACACCGAAATGTCAGATTTTTAGCTTTCAACCTAAAGCTACCACTTGTGGGCAAACAAACTGTTTGGCTTGGGTCTTGATCCTCTTAATGAGCCCAAATCCACCAAAGAGAGATTTTCATCTGAAAATCTTTTCTTGCAAAAAAGTGTCTATAGCTCCTGCCTTAGCAATGATCAAGTAGATGTGGTGTCTATCAGCCTCCACTTCCTTATTCTGAATATCCTCACTTCCCATCAATAACGCAGTTCCATCTGCTTTTGGCCACTCTGCCTTTGTTTAGCAGAGTGGCATTACTATTCCCTTACACAAACTGTATCCTGAGCAAATTAATTTGTCATCAAGGAAATAAAATTTGAAGTCAGTCCTGTATCAAAGCACCTCCAAAACTACACTGAGCTCTGCAGCCTGTGCAGAAGTGACTCAGAGCAGAGACCTAGGCAGGCTTTAGTGCTTTGCCACAGCACAGACTCCGCAAGGCCTGCACACCCGGTGGTGAGCAAAGAACTTAAAGGGGAAGCACTACCAAAAACACATGGGAAGGCCACAGAAATGTCTTCTCAGTTACATCTAGGAAACACCGAAACACGGAACCTTTCTTAGGGGCTGAAGTAACCATATCAACGTATTTTGGTCCCTTCTGCAGTCAATGCTGAAAGGTAAAGCGTAGAGTATCCCTTAAGAAGTTTAGTAACATTTTGGATTGCTGAGACCAGTACCCTTAAAAATTAGGGACCCTGGCCAATCTGAAAATGCATGAGGAACTCTTCCCATTTAGACAACGAGAATCAATCTTGCTGTAGGTAAGATCTTTCCCACATTCTATTAAGGTAGGTAATATTTCCTAATTACTCTTGCTGATCTGAATAATTAGGACTTCATTCTTTTTATGGAAAGTTCCCTAACACGCGTGAGCAAAGTGAGTTAATGCCAATTAATCTACCCTTGAAGTGTCCTATTGTCAAAGCACGCGCTCTGAACATGTTTTGAGACGCTGCCACTGCCTTTGTACAGGTATTGACTTTGATGCCCTGAAAAGGCTCCATTCAACAACAGAGAGGCTCAGACAGCATTAGCTGGCAGCAATCACTGAATGCTGTTCTGAACTGTTATTTCAGTTCCTCATCTGTTACACAGTCACAGTGGTTTGCAATCCTCTCTAGGACTTGGAGTTTAACATGCAAGTGAAAAGAATCTCTCCTTCTCCTGAACGTAAACGGCTTGCTGCGGCACAGGTCCCCGCCACATTCCAGCCACGTGCATTAGTTACCACTTTCTATGCAGAGGAAGGGGTAAGAACAGCTGTTATTAGCATATGGAAGTTCACCAGACAGCACATCTGTGATTGAATACCAAGCGAGAATTTGTGCCAGATCATCACGATTTAGCATCCCACACTCAGAAGTTCTAGTAGGAGATACTATGCAATGCTTATCAATTCATTTTAATGAAAGCAGTTTTTCATTTTATCATACATCTGTATCAAGAATGAGAAAACACGTGACACCCACAGCTCATCCTGACCTCACCACAGCTAAAGGAGGCTGTGACTGAGTTCTGCTGAAGTGAAGGGGTTCACTCTTCCTAGCTATGAAGTACCAGAAAGAAGAACTACATGAAAGGAGAAATGAAAGGCTATAAAGAAGCCCTATGGATTTCCGAAAGTTTTATCTTTCTGTGGTGCTGATGATACTATGCAAGAAGTTACTGTTTTTCACTGAATGCCAGCTTTAAACCACTTCTCTCAGGCTACACTAGAAATCCCCAGGAGCACTGCAGCTGCAGGCCAAGATCCTGTTCCTCACACTAAGACAGAAAATGGCCCACACACATTTACCAGGCTCTGCCCTCCACCCTGCCCAGGAACTATCTGAGCTACAGCCCACAGAGCCAGCTCTGTTCTTATATTTTTTTTCTCTTTTAAAATATTACTTCTGATCAAACTGGCGCTCCCAAAATATTTCAAAAGAGACAAGATAAACACTCATGCCATTCCAGAGTTCCCAGTGCAGGATGTTGGCTGGAGATGACCCTGCCAGGTGCTGACAATGCTCTGCCAGTTTCTACAGTTGTTTCTAGACCTGCTCTGGATCATGTGCCATGTGTTGCTTTACACTGAATCCTCAATTTTCATTTCCTGCCTAATTGCTCAATTCAGCATTCATTGGCTAGTAGAGTCTGGCCTTTGCCAGGCTACCATGTGTTTTTCCATCATTCTGCCTCACTGGTAGAACTGGTTGAAGAAACAACAATCCATAATTCATTCCCATTTCTAAAATGGCCAGCTTGGTCCACAGAAAAATGTAAAGACCCTATAATACTAAATTTTTGTACATATTTGTATTTGATAAATACTCTTAAATATCCTCGCTTGTGCACTTCTTTCAGAAGATGCTTAATTACTGTTCTCTAATGATCTCCAGTGCTCTATCCAAATATGCAACAATGGACATTAGAAGCTGAGTTTGAAGCTGCTGTGGATATGAAAGGCCCATTAATTTCAAGTGTAAATACACACTTTTATTGAGAAAAATACTTGAGTCATCAAGTTCAAGCCCTCATTCCTGCAATTAGATAACCTGCAAATAGCACCAAGTAAATATACAAGAGGAACTCCCATGTGCAGAGCAAGCAGTTCCAGAACGCGTCTCAGGCAAAGTTATTTCCCTCAGGCTGAACCATGGCGCCACAGATAGAAGTAATTTACAGTTCAGATCGCAAACTAACCCTTCCTGCCCCTAAATTCCAGATCCCTTCCAAAAGGAAATTTGGGGTTGTGCAAATGGAGAAAGCCACACCAGAAGTGCCTACATACCAACGCCAGCTGAGGCACCAGGACTGCAGAGAGCCATGCTGAGTTGTCCATCCCAGTTAGGTTTCTGTCAGCCTATAAATAACCTGTTCCACAGTTCTATTCATTATCTCACCCTTGAACTGAGCCTCTTAAATATCTTTTTTGGGATGTCTAACCTTAGAGAAACTGCCTTAAATAAAAGTATGTGTATTTGACCGTTTACTACTGGTAATCAGGCAGAAAATTGTGAGAGAGAAAGCAAGTGCAAACTGATATATCTCAATTAACCTTGAGAATGATCTGTCTCAATGAGTTCGAATACATTCAGCCCCTCTCTTTGTGTAACATTATTAATATGAACTTTCTCCTACACAGTTTGAAGACAGGAAGAATTCTTACCTGGACAGTCATATGCCCACTATCAACACCTTAATGCTATTTATTGTGCTAAAAGAACTCACTGCCACCATAGTACATTCATTTCCTATCTCCTTGTCAGAAAACCCTGTTCACTCAGTTTACCACTGTTTCCTCCGTTTTCCTTATTCCACAGTGCCGAGGGAACTGGCTGAGATCATTGCAAGGCCAGGCTGCATTACCTTTGATAAAGGTCATGGTCACTGGGAGAGGACTGGAAGAAAAACAAATGTCACTCCTTTCTTCCAGGGTAAGAAGGAAGACAGGAGCTAACGGCTGACCAGCCTCACCTCACTCATGGGGAAGGTGGTGCAGCAAATAATCCTGCAAACCACTTCCAAACAGAAAGGACAAGAAGGTGATCGGCAGTACTTAGCACAGACTTACAGATAGAAAATTACATTTAACAGTGATGACCTTCTGTGACAAGAAGGGTGGCTGGGTGGACAAGGGGGAGCCAGCAGATACTGTGAGACACTGGCACCTATGAGACATTGGCACCTTCCAGCACGGTGTCCCATAACATCCTCCCAGACACAGCGACCAACTTCGGTGGAGGTAAGTGGAGAACGTGGCGGATTCACTGCAGCATCAGGCTCAGAGGGCTGTGAGCAGTGGCAGGAAGTCCAGCTGGACACCAGTCACTAGCAGAGTACCCCAGGTACTGGGACCAATACAGTGGATGATGGGACAGCACCTATGTGAGCCTGCAGGTGCCACGGGGGATGAAACGGCCCATGGGCCACATGGACCTTGAAGGGATGGATACAGAAGCCAATGCGAATATGGTGAAGTTCGACAAAATTCCCTGTACCTGAGGAGGAATAAACCCAAGCCAGTAGAGGCCAGGGGGTCTGAATGGCTGGAAAGCAGCTGTGCAAAACCACAGGCATAGCAGAAAGAGTCCACCAGAGTGCCGCATACATGATTAAGAATCTGGAACACTGACCATATGAAAAGAGACAAAGAGAGCTGGGATTGTTCAGTCCTGAGAATAGAAAGCTTCAGAGAGACCTTATCAACACTGAGGAGGGAGAAAGAAGATGGACATAGATTCTTCTCAAGGTCTAGGACGAGAAGCAATTTCCATTTTCATTTAAAACACACAAAAAAGCTGTTTTATTGTAAGGGTGGGTTGAACACAAGAACACGGACAGTTGTGGGGGCCTATCCTTAGAGAGAATCCAAACCTAAGTGACCTGGTAGAGCAGGGTGCTGTTACACACATCTGCAGAGGTCCCTTGACTCTGGAAAAATGAGGCAATGGATAGCACATTCAGCTTTGTCCACTCCAAGAATGGCTGCGAAAGGAGACAGACCTGAATACAGCAACAGGAAAGTGATTTACAAAATAACATTTGTTCTGGCTGACACATCAAGCCTGGCATAGCTGCACTCCAGCCTCACAGTAGAAACACCAGCCAAACCTCCCTCTCCTTCTGGCTGTTCTGTCAAAAGCAGAAAAGTTTCCAGCTAACTGAAAATACATCAGTTCTTCCCTTCCAAACAGGGAAGGCTTCTATACAAAAAGAGGCGCTAAGTAAGTATTTGATCTTTATCAAAGATATCCATTAGCTTTCAGTGAAACGTCCAAATGAACAAGACATTTCAAAACACTTACTCTCAGGGGCATCCTAAACCATAAAAAACCACCCTCTGGCATGAAATTTTCAATGTGCTTTCATGCTCAATTCACCAGCATTCAAAGTCTGATACCACACATAAACTTTAGTGCTATTCAGCACTGATCGTTCAACTGTTCCTTAATTCTCTGAGCACACATGTCCACTATATGAACAAAATTAATTTAATAATAACACAGCTGCCCCTCCATACAGTGCTGCCAAAGGTCAGGGGATTCATCCCTTGCATAATGCTCCAGCAAGAGCACAATCTGCAGCCTAGAACATGGGTCGCAGACAGGGAAAAGTACATAGCAAAATTTTAAAGCTTATCGAACTGCCTAAAATCAGAAGTCTAATTACAAGATATAACATCAAATATTCAAATGACTCTGCACTATTATGCAAAGAGACTTAGGTTAAAAAATATTTTGTCATTTCAATCTGAATTTAAAGAGGTTGGGATTTTTTTCTCTCTTACAGATCAACTGAACACCTGCCAGAAAGGCTAGGAAAGAACAGTGTAAGGAGCAAATAAACTGAAGAAATAGTTGAAATATGTCTGAAGATTTTTTTCCTTATGAATCCAATTAAGGTAACAACTTTTTCTGTTGTTTGTTGGTTGCTTTTTTTTTTTTAGTTCACTGCTTTTGAAGTACTAAGTCCATTTCTTCATGTGATGTCAAAATTATGAAATCTCCAGATTTTGCTTAAAAATGTATGAAGCAGTAGACAGCTACAATTACACTGTACATTTTCCAACCTGGAACAAGAAATTTGTGAACCTACCTGGTGACAAGTGACAGGGTTAGAATGAGAAAGCAACTATTTTTCAGAAGAATTTGTATGTATGTGGCATGTCACTGTATGACTATTCTGACAGGTTTTTCTAAATTGGCATGTCATTTGGGACCATTCCTCAAGGAAATTTATGCTCCTAAATCCTAACAGACAGATTTTTACATCTCACTTCTTTCCCACAAAAATGAGTTTGGGTGAAGTGGCAACCTTTAATGAAACAGCCATCTTTTCCAAAGTCATCACAGCAGTCAGTTAAATTTATAGCTGGCCCTGACTTAATCCTGACATTATTAGCATGTCATTAAAATGGGCAGACCTATACACATATAGAGATTAATTCCAACAGGTGAAAGCAAATGACAGAACTGACTATGCATCTGCCAACAGGCAGTATGTTGGGATAAATGTCACAGTGGCTTTGGAGACAGCAAGTGGGATAACCACCCGTGATGGTGGAATATGGTGGGAGAGCACAGCCAGTACGCAGTCACAGCCAGGTTGCCTGAGTCCAGCGGAGGAGGGCAGCACTGCAGGCCCAAAGGCTGCTGGATGAGACACAGCATGTCCTCAGACCACATCTGCTCCAGAGGGGACACTCAAGTGCTGTATCACTCACTGCTTTCTGCCCTGCTCACCTCTGACTCTTTAGAGGGCACCGGCACTGCTTGCTCACAGATGTTCAGTCCCATGTGCTGTCAGGGCTCTGTAATGTGGTGCTATGGACAGGCACAGCCTGAACAGCAGGACCTACAGAAGCTACAAAGAAGACAGGGAATTTTGCAGAGCACAGTGCACCCGCATGCCAGAGCTGGGAGTACCCTGGGCAATAAGCCCTTACATGACTCATGCTAAAATATTTGGAGACCCTGTACTACTTTTGGGTTGCTGCAGTTCATCAAAATGTGCACATACTCCCACAGTTACACAGCAGAACACCTCCAAATCCCAAAGGAGATCACTGAGTGGTGGGGCAGGAACAGCTCTGCACAAAAGCCTAATATTACATGAGACAAATGCCGAACTACATCTACCGAATTCCCCTAGTGCTCAGCTAATATGGTAACATGTTATACTAAGATGGTGTAATTCTTCCTGTTGCCAGTTCCTGCAGTATAGTAATGACAGCAAGTGTGTTTAATTGTGCCAGACTTCTTGCAGCAGGCTGCAATCCATGCACAAGCAAGTTAAGTGCTCTCAGCTGTGAGCCAAGCAGACAGCAGGGTCACTGGGGCTCTGCTGCTGCGGGGCAGCCGAGTCACCAGGACCCACCACAGCTGACGTGGCACTGGATCCCTCAGCTGCAGCGGGCATCTGCACCAGGCAGACACACTGCCCGTGGAGAACCAAATGCTGAGTGCACTGTCCAGAGTACACAGGACATCACCACAGTGAGCACATGGAGACTTTGGTGCCATCCCAGCTGAGTACAGCCTAGAAACAGTTATGCAATTTCACAAATGTAAGATCTCTTCTGCTCACAGGGTAACTTCCCTGTCACTCCTAAATAAGGTGAAGGTGTCACAAGCCCTCCACACACACAGTGTAGTACTGTATCAAAGCTGTAGGGACGCTCACTTGCAAATAAAATGATACACACACTCACACCTCATTCTGTTACTGATTTTGTCTTTGTTACTCTGCCCATCCCCTGCCCTTGCTCTCTGTGACCACTCAAAAAGCTCCCCGTACTTCTGGAAAATGACCATATTTAGGATTTTCACTAAGAAGTGTAAATCGACATATTAGAGAGGCTATTCATTAGGCAATAAATATTAGAAGAGTAAAAAAACAAAATAAAACTTTGCAAAAGAAGTCAGATTTTGACAGTTGTTTAAACCTACAAAAATGTTTCAGTAGAGAAGACTCTCACTGTCTATGCAGTGAAGCATAAATGAGGTATCCTTTTTTGAATACCTTGACAGAAGTGGAATATAAAGCTCATCATTTACATTAGGAGGCCTGTTGCCGTATGCATCATTGAATTTGAAGACTGAATTGCCCACTTGAATGATCTCTAGTAAAAAAAGATCACTATAAAACTTTCCAGTAGATTAATAATGCTAAAGAACTCCGTTAATTTTCCAGTACTATTAAAGAAAAATCTATGAGGCTTCAACTAGAAATTGCAAAAGCAAATCCTGACACATGAAGGGGAGAGGGGGTAAAATGTACATCTGCAGAATTCAAACACACCATCACAAGACCCATTTTGCTCCTCTTAACAAAGGTGACAAGGACAGAGAAGCTTCAGAAATTCCCTAGCCGAGACAGGAGCCTTGAAAAGCACAAGCTATCAATCCTGCAACTTTTGTGAGCTGTTGAAGATACAATGTAGGTAAATACTCCTACTCCCTGTCACGCTTCTGCAAAGCCATGGAAAGAATAAATTAAAGTCTACACATCTTTAACAAACCATACAATAAAACTGATCTCAAGTTTAGTGAACGATTTCAAACATTATGTTGAGCTTGACCATACACAAAACCAAAAAGTCATCATCACACAGTGCCATCCCAGCAGTCTTGAGTGTCATGGATTTGGTAGAGTCCATTAAACACAAGGAACTCAGCTATACCATACTGACCTTATGTTATGCAAGTAAACCAAAAGATTACAAATATTTTAAATTTAAATAAATTTGAGCCAGGAAATACAGATTTGAAATACAGATATGACACGCACTAGTCCTATTCTAACAACATACCTTTCTATTACCTGGAGATTCCCATACATACTCCTTATTTTACTAGATTAATGGTTTGAAAGTGGGTTATCTCCTCAAATCGCTGAGGTACAGTAACAAACAGATGCCAATCTTACCACCTGCACATGGAGAAGAGGAAGGGGCTCAGACATCTGAGAATGGTCTCCTCCTTGAGGGACCAAGGAATTTAGCCAGGTCCTTGACTTGCTGCAGACAAGCACCAGCCTTACCCAGAACAAAGGCGCTGTTCCGGTCCCAAGCATCAGCTTCACACTGATCAGATGCAGTGACCTGAGACCGCAGAGGGGTCACACAAGAAGCGATCTTAGAATGCAGCCACCCCAAGTATTCCCATTTCATTCTTTTCTTTGGTTTCCAGAGGCCTGGTACTGGCTTTATTCCAAAAATGCCCAGTTGGAAGCATATGAGAAGCAGCACTTTCAAGCCAGCAAAAATAGCCTGATGAGCTAGAAAACACTGTCATCTCTCCCCAAATGACAACAGTTTCTTGAAAAGACACTGCTGCATGTTTATAAAATCCCCTTCTCTAGCTGACTTCTCTGCCCCCCGAAAGCCATATTTAAACCGAAGAAAATTTTACTGGGATTTTTACTGTCTGTGATCCCATTAGCATCAAATTTATTAGGTTTTCTAGAATATCTTTTATTGTCACTGGTCAGAAGGCAATCCAGCTCACATTACTGGGCATTTTACAACACACAGTTGGGAGAAATAGATCAGCTTTCAGACAAAACTATTGTACTTATTTATGCAGAAAACTGGTATTTTGGGTAACGCCTTTTTATCACAGTAACACATACAGACCATGGAAAGTAAAATTTATATAGAAAATTATTTTATAATTCTAAAAGGTCTGTCTTTGTTGTCGTAAGTGTACACCACCACTGTTGTTCACAAACTTATGAAAACCACTAAGTGCTCTGATTATAGATTTCGATGAATAAGCCTGTTTATATGAAGTTCTGAGACAGATCTTTAAAGCCATTTCTAAGTTGTTAGTATCTTTAAACATTTATATGTTTCCATAATAAGCTGTGAGATTCATATAAACAAGCCAGGAAAAATATACAGTAGAACAAATATGCATCAAAATTCCACAGCATTTTGAAACACAAAAGAATTGAAAACACATTGTACCCAGAAATGTTCTTATTAACGCTTTAATTCCTTTTAGATGGCTTTCTGTAGTCTTCTACAGTTTTTTTTCTAGTATTCTCTAAAAATGAAATCAAGTAAAAAATAATTGTTGTAATTAGTAGCTTCACTTTCTAGAAGGACTACAACTTAAGGACTAAAGTTCATTACAAGCTGAATGCTAAGGTGTAACTGCCATCCTTTTACTCAAGTATTCCACAGTACTGTGAAATTATACAGCCAACTACAGCTCTGATATTTTGGTACCCCTTTCTCCCTGCAGCCCAAATCCGTGAGAGACATCCCCATCCCTAGTTCAAAAGCAAGGCTGGCTGTGGGGTCAGAACTTTTGAAAGCAACACTCCTGCTGGATTTTTACTTCCTTTGCTTGGCTCTCAGGATCCTTTCTCCGATAATCCATGTGAGCAATTAGAGAAATCTTAATTCAGTGTAGATAAAACACTTCCTGCCCTACCAGTCACTCCCTTCAAGCACAAACGTTTAATATACTTTAGATATATGGTGGGCAATTCCAATTCAATACTATAATCTGCAGAGAATCTCCAGTGCTAAGTACCTCAGGATTCTAAAAGGTCCTGGTCAGGCTGGCTGACCTCCAGCCACCTCAATTAACTGTGAAAGTGGAAGTATGAATAGTGCAGTACTCAGGGAAAAAAATACCGCAAAAAAACAGAGACAAAGAGTTGTTTCAGGAAATCTAAAACAACTGAAAAGGCCAAGCAAGTACAGCTTGTATCAGTCAAAAGCCTAGGCTGAGCAACCTGATTTTTCCAAATAGGTTCTTTCGGATGCTGTCTGAAGCACTAAAATCCTTTTCAAATGTCTTTATATAAAGACCAAACTAATCAGCAACACACAGATAACTCAGATACGGTATCTTATTAATCAGCCTTTCTGTAAATGCAAATGCTTGACACAAATCCTTGACATCTGCAAAGAACTGCAGCCATGATCTGGGAGGATTTCTGCATCCCTTGCAGCAGGCTGTCAGGTACTGAGGTAATACGCTTATGTTTGCCATGTAAATTGGTATTGCAGAGGCTGTAGTCCCTTGGAATACACATGACAATCCCAGAACATCTCAGCTCATGCAGGAATGCAGGAAATGCCATTTGGGATTTTATACATGTTAAAGGTTTAAAAAGAAATATAAACAGGGAGGACATGAGAGCTGATAATATGCTAACGGCACACAATCAATGTAAAGATTGCCAAGAGTCACACTGGTTTTTGACATCACAAACGAAGAGCCATAGGAAAAAAATCCCTTTCAAAGAATTAAGTACTGTGAAATTCTCATACCATGACCATGCTCCTGTAATATTCTTTGTGATACAAGCGATGTCTGTGTTACATTAGCTACAGCATTTTCAAAGCCCACCCATGAGCAAGCTTTCAAATACCTATGATGATGCCTCAAATGATGCCTAAAATGCCTTAAGGAGGCAAGCTGGATGATTCTTAAAATCACAGAATAAACTCAAGGTTTCTCCAAAGCTGCCATGAGGAAACCAGGAAACAGCATATAAACTACACGACCAGCGAAGGCTTTGCAAAGCTAAGTCTGTTGTGTCATAAAGGGGTTCCATACTCTCAATCAAATGATCCATGTGTGGGGTGACAAATATCAGTAGCTTTTTTTTTTCTGGTTTTTAAGTATACTGGAAAGCCAGAAATAATGCTTTGATCCTCCTCTAAGCACAGTGCAAGCCCACGGACAGGAAGGTAGTAGCACTGTGCCACTGTAAAGCCTCCCCGCCCTTCTGAACTCAAGTCCCCATGCTCTGCATCAGTTAAGCTGGGACTGCAGCGCTCTGCTGAATCAAGGGTGTGGTTTGAGTGCCAGAAATTCTCATCTACAAATTTCTGAGCAATTCTCTTACAAGAACCCGCTGGGCCAAGCCTGCATGAGTTACTGCATGAGCCTCACCAAGCTCACCTTCAGCACCTGAGCTTCTTGTAGTGTAAACAGTTTCTAGCTATGGAAAATGAGGAGACTGCCCAGTTCGAGGAGTTTGCCTTCTCTTTCCAACTGACCGGAGACAAAACCATTCTGAGATGCAGAAACGGCAGTGGCCCAGCTTCTGTCACAGCAGCCCAGGGAAAGCAGATAGCAGAGTCCATCTTTATGGGGCACAACGCACAAGTAGGGCTGGTTAAGCTCTGCCATGGCAGGGGCTGTGTGCACTGCCGAGACACTGGCCTGCAGCCTGCTGCACTGAGGAACTAGGCCTTCTTCAGCATATCATACTTCATACACGTTATACCCAGACATGCAATACATACCCATAGAAATCCATATCAAATATGAAAATATTGTTATGCTTTTATCAGTTTTCAATTGCACATATGCTTCCTTCTGATGAAATAAAGGCAGGATGAGATGCTACCAAATGGGCAGCACAGCTCAATTACTGCAGTAGTCATTAATGTGTCTACTTCAAAAAGAACAAACTACTCAAATCTGCTCTTAAAAGATGCTTAATTTCTTAGCTCTAACCTCAATACCAATAAACATACACACAATGACACAACATACAATCTGAAATATATTTTCAAAATGTATTTGGGGATACAGGAATGACCCACCTGCTGATGAGACAAATTCAATTCATCTTATCATATAATCCATTCAGTCTGGTGAACCAGTTCTGTACCAGAAAAGCTCTCACATTTTGATTTGCTAACATATAATGATTTTCACTATCAAGATTGCTCTTTGTCAACAAAGAAGTAATTACTTGAATGATTATTCTACTAATTGCTCAGCTACTCAATAGAAAGGGATGTAATTACTAAAATAATTCAACCACCACTAAAGGAATAATGGACATGCATAGGCTGGAAATACAAAATATAATTTGTAAAAATAACATGCTTAATTAAAGAACGAATATTTAAGATGTGTTTCAAATTCCACACTATTTAGTTCCATCTAGAAAAACTGCTCTCAAAAATGCAACACTAACTCCACCAAAAAGGGAAATCCAACACACACAACTTAGCAGTGGGCACTGATATTTATTTCCCCTGTAGGAAGTTCCAACAACTGGAAACCAGCATGAATTTTTCTGATGGAAATTCAGACAGATAAAGCACACTACTGAGGCACTCTGCAGATCAGTCTGTAACATTCAATCTAGAAAGATACAAACAGCCAAGGAAAGAAGTATTTCCGAGGTTAAAAAAGAAACAAATAAAGCCCCACACAAATAAACAAAACCCTGGGTGTGATCAGTTGAATTTCTTTTCTCTCGCTGAATACAAGAGACCCTATAAGAAAGAATGAAGAACAGAATTCACAGTGATGTTCCACAGGGAACTACTGTAACCACTGATTTGCAGTAGCTAAGGACAGATTTTGTTTGGGGTTTTTTTGGTCGTGTTTTTTAATGAGCACTTCCCCAGCACTGAAACTATGGATTTTAGGTGAAGTAGACAAATTTCAAGACACCATATGAAGTATGAAAAGAACGTGCATTGTTTACAATCTGGTACAAAACCTCAGCACCCCAGCCCATCAGTCCCAGAGCTGCCAAGCTGTTTTACTAACAGAAGGGGAGCTGCCAGCAGCATCAGCAAAGCCTTGGGAGAAGTCTCTGCAGAGCTCAGTGGCCTTCTCTTCCAAGGCATTCCACTGACTAGCCCGTTTTTCTGAGTCCAGGATTATTAAAACCTGGCCAGCACAGGCAAACCTCCCCAAACAAACTCTCTGCAAAGGCTCACCCTGCACTGCAGACTGCTACAACACGACCTGAAGAGGTCTCACGCTGGCACAGGGAACCTTTAGCTTGGCAATGCCCATATGTAGGGCACATCAGAACAATCAAATAATGCTTTCGGTTTTGGTAAGCTGCAAAAGACAATAAACCAAGCTTCTCTATTCTTTATCTATTCAAACTCCCAGCAGGCAAAAGCACAGGCTAATGAGGCATTAAAACTCTACCTAATAATTTCCTGGACCAAGGATGATGCTCTTTATCCTCAGTTTCCCCTACAAGCATTTAATGTAATTAAAATGGGCAATCTTTCCAATTTATGTCTTATTTAATGCCTTTTTTTGTCACTTACTACATGCTAGGTTTCAGTTTGAGTGCAGAGACTTTTTAGATCAGTTCTGGACTCTTGTTCCAGGACTTCTCTATACACGTTAGAAAAAAGGAAAAGATTAGTAACTTCACTCAAGGATCCCCTCATTTAGTTCAGCACAAACTTGACATAAAAAATCTTCCACCAGCAGTAGGAAAAGATTATTTGGAGAGCTGCTCTGGGACAATGATTTTAAAGAGCTCCATTCTTCCTCTTGACTTTTCACTCTCTCTTTACCAAGTTAGGTCAGATGTAGAGTTCTCAGCAGAGCACTTGTACAGCTGCCCCTCACAGTCAGGCCTTTCATGGACTGCTCTGCTAGGGAGCTGCCAGCTTTTGAAGGGGCAACCTGGTCATCAAGGGTAAAATTTCCATCTAAGAGTTTGTCCAAACTCAAAGGCTGATTGATTTCATCTTCTGTGACGTCCTTACGAGCATCAGCACAGCGTACTTGCAAGGCATTAGTGTCTGAAGAAAGCATGCTGACTAAAGGCCTCATTCTATTCTGCCATCAGCTGCAAATCCTTGTCCTCTCCCTCACGTTTTCCCAAAAAAATTGCAAAGCCACAAAATCCAGAGTTCCATCTAACCATGATTTGGTGAAAGAAATCTTTGCTTACATGTGCAAACCAAGAAATCAAAATGAATTACATAAAATGAGCAACTAAAACCAGTTCCTCAATGATTTCTGGCAAGTTCTAAATATCACTTCTGAACATTTGACGGGGCAGTTACACAACTACTATGCAGGAGATTTTAATCTTCTGGTCTGCACATTGTAAATGGAGATTTAAAGCAAGATCTGAAAGTTATATGGGATTCTCTCCATTTCCCATATTGGGGAATAGGAACTGTAAAAACTAGGATACTCTCAAGCTTCTCAATTTTTCCCTCTTGAAATTGATCTTTGAAAATCAGTTTTCATTTCAGCCCGGTGCTGCCCTTTGTCCCCCCCTTTTCCTCTCTTTAGACCCATCTCTAAAGCCTCATTCAGCTGCAGCACCTCTGGGAGCAACTCATGAACTTCCATCCACTGGCAGCTTCCCACCCTACCAAAGTCCAAAGGAAAGCCTCGCTGCACCTCCTTGGCATGTGCTGGAGAACAACTGGCCACGCCCTTCACTCAGTGCTGCAAATCCTGAGCTCTTCTCCCTCTGTGCAAGGCTGTCCCAGCACCTCTTTCAGTATCTTACAAGAGGAGCAGCCCTCCCTTGACCACTCTGTGTGTCCTCGGCAAAACCTGTGCTACAGCACAGAACCTCACATGGAAATACAAGAGTGTGGAAGTAGCAATCGTAGTTCCCAACAAATAAAGGTTTTCAACACAAGTAAGGAGCCTCTTTATTTCTATACACAGCCACTATTCTGTGAACAGTAAACTTTTTGTTTCCTAAGATGGCAAATTTGGACTACATGGCACTTCAGCAATCCTATCACTTCAGAGCAACACATGATTCATTAATGGGTCCATCTCCATCTGTAAAATTCTAAGGTAATTAAATAGGAATTGGTGTTTCTCCAGAGAGGCTTCTCCAACTAAAAATAAAATAGAAGTTAGACAGTGACTGGCATTATTTATATCAACAATTCTACTGCAATGATAATACAGAAGCTTTCACATGCAAATACACACACATTTCAATGATTTAGGATGGATTAAAATAAGGAGCTTAATACATTTCTTTGCTTGTGCTCAATCTTTTCATTTGATTAAGAATCTTATGAAAGCTGCCTCTCAAAGCAATTCTTTTGTATTTTGAAATGTCATTACACTACACTGAAAATATTCTTGCCATATATGAAAGAAACAGCAAGTGGTTATAAAGACACATATGTAGCTTGTCATAAAAAAGTTTACTCAAATCAGCATTCAACAACACACTAAATCTAAAGGAATAATGAAGATGTTTGTTTGAATGTGCAAATGTCATGAAGATAATGTGCTGGTTTTGCTTGGCCCAGTTTTTGGTAGTGGGGGGGGGGCCACAAAGACGGCTCCTGTGAGAAGCTGCTGGAAGCTTCCACCATGTCCAGGAGAGCCAATCTCTGATGGCTCTGAAGAGGTTGGACATGCTGCTGGCCGAGCCTGGGCCAATTAGAGGTGGGGGTAACACCTCTGTGATAATATATTTAAGAAGAAACCAAATCAATATGTGCATGCAGTTTTTTCTAGCCAGAGAAGGAGGAGGAGGTGAGAACATGAGAGGGAAACAACATGGAGACACCAAGGGCAATGGAGAAGGAAGGGGAGGAGGTGCTCCAGGCACCAGAGCTGGGATTCCTTTGTAAGCTGTGGTGAAGACCATGGTGGAGCAGCTGTCACCTGAGCCCATGGGGGATGCAGAGATCCACCCCCAGCCCGTGGGAAGGTGGCTGCACTGGAGCAGGTGGATGCCCGGAGGAAGCTGCGATCCAGTGGGAAACCCCATGGAGAGAGAGGCCTTGTTCCCAAGACGGAACAGCCTGGCCTTGGAGGACTGCACCCCATGGACAAGAGACCCAGGTCACGGCAGTTTGGGAGGACTGACTGCCCGTGGGGAGGAGCTCACGTTGCAGCAGCTTTGGGACGACTGCTGCTGGTAAGACAGACCCACATCAGAGAGGTTCACACAGAACTGTCTCCCATGGGAGGGACCCCACGGAACAGCAGGGGAAGGACTTGTCTCCCTAAGCAGCAGCAGAAGATTCTAATGATGAGCTGACCAAACCCCCCACGCCCTGTCCCCTTGTGCTGCTGGTGGGAGAGGGAAAGGTTGAGAGGGGTGGAACAGTGTCTTTAAAGGTTTATTTTACTTCTCATTCTTCTCTGTCAGTAATACATTCACTTTGCAACTTTAAGTTGAGCCTGTTTTGCCCTTGGAGCGTTTTCTCCCAGTTCCTTATCTCAACTCGTTAACGCTCGTGTTAATTTTTTTCCCCTCTCCTCTGCCCAGCAGTGGCAGCGGAGAGAATAAGTGAGCAGATGTCGCGGGTGCCAGCGTTCAAACCACAACAGATACTAAAACTTTCAGCAGAGGATAGGATCATCTCCACAAGATCTACCCTTTAAATATTGACCTTACGAATCAATGGGAATCGACAGTAACATGGTTCTCAGACACCTAAAATAACAAAGCACCATCATGATGGGGTGGGTCCCACTGCTGGTGTCTCAGCCCATGCAGCCATGGTGCCCATCCAGGCTAACACAAACAAAAGTAAGGGCATGTCTGGAAACTGCCATTTGGGTTTTCTACGCAGCATTCATAAACTGGAGGAACAGCGCAAAAAATTTACGCTGGATTTTCACAAGAGTATTTTCTCACTCTGCCAAGTTTAATGCCCTTGAGTAACTGTAACACAATGCTACACAGAATCAAATGCTAAATCAGAGTTCAGATACCAATATTTAATGGCATGAAGAATAATTCCTTGTTTGCAAATTACCACAAAACAGAGCCTTGCACATCATGATGTCTAACTATAGAAACAGCACATATTCTTCTGAAGAGCCATACACACACAAGGTTTTCTCTCTAGTTTATGCAAAATTCTTTACCTCCCCTTACCCCAGCATTACCAGTAACAATAGAACATACCTCAAATTATTCTTTTAAGATTTCTGATCCCCATATTCCAACGATCAGTACTGAATTAGCACACACACTGACAGGAAATTTCCATTCCAAAAGGTTAGTAAGGAAAACTGGAGTGAACTCTAATATGCCTACACAAACATAGCAAACAAACAGATGTCAGTTTAAAAGCAGAAAACCCTCATGCTTCCAGCCAGTAATAACTTTTAACACTTCAGACCAGAGTGTATAATCCAAAGTATGATTTTCAGTTGTGTCTGCAAAGTTAATGCATTATTAATTAACATTCTTTTCGAGGTCAAAATGTTGCCTGTTGTTACACGATGTCAATACATCTGGGTGAACTTTTTTCATAAAATCCAACACTTGTCTACAGTGTTTGTGTGGGCTAAAAGGGTGACAGCATTTGTGTAATCGAATATAGAAGCATTTTTTTCTTCATGTTAACACATCAAATTTAATGACTTGCAATTTTATAGAAGAAAAATTATTACAAACAATTATCTAACTACATACAATTTAAATGTCCTGTGAAGTTCCTTAATTCTGTTTTAAAAGGCTTACATAGAAGCAGGCTTCTTCTCTGAGCAAAAATATAAATATTCCTGACCTGTTTATCAGATTCTCCCTTTGTTCTCATGAGCAATGTCTCTCCCTGTATTTAACCTCTAACCAGCATTACAAAAACACTGTTATAAAATCATTAAGGGTGTTTTTCAGGCTCCCCTATGAAGAAGGTCCGTAGTTCCAAGACTGACCCTGCTATTAAACACTGGCTGGCCCCTTATTTTCCATCTGCTGGAGCACAGAGGGGCTGAAGCTCTCCAGTGGAGCTGCTGAGGCAGTGAAGGCTGACTGGCGCTGCAGGAAGCCACATAAGCCAAGGAGCAGTTTTTCGAAACTCACTGCTGGCTGCCACAGCACACTCCCTTCACAACTGTGAGGCACATATGCCACCAATACAAATAGAGAATTTTCAGAGTAGGAAGAAAAAGAGGCTCTTCTGATCCCTACAAAAGCTACAGAAGAGACAAAGAACAAGGGTTGGAGTAACTACTTCATTAGCAAAGATATTCTATTTCTAACTCTAACATACCATGGTACAAGAATCAGCAAATAATGCCGAGCTAGCCACTCTAGCTCCCTGGACTTCTTGGAGACCTCTTGTCCCTCACACACAAAGATAAAACGTGAGGAGCAAGAATCACAATCCACATCTGTACTTGGGAAGAAAATGTGAACAGCTACGGAATTCAATTTGCATGTTACCTTATCATATTAAAGAGATTAGCGTGATGCATTCAAGACAGCAACCTGACCCCTCTCCTCTTTTCTTTCTCAGTTCACTCCCACACACTCTGTACATGGGTTAGAATTCCCTTTCTGTGTCCAAATGCACCTGATGCTCCCAAACCCAGAAAAACATGCTGAACCGTACATTAGCACAAGCAAGGGGGTAAACTGTAAGTAGGTTTTCTTTCAAAAAACTCTGCAGATGCTCAACGGCATTTTCCCTACCTTACGGACAGTTTACACAGGGCTTCCACTGGAACAGAACCCCAGGATTTTGCTTTACTGGCAATGAAGAAATGTGACCTGGATCAGCACTTAGGTGTTTACTGACACCAAAGATTGCAGCCCAACAGCCCAGGCTATTACTGTACCTCCAAACCCAAAGTCATACACAACAGTCTGCCCTGATCATTCTAGGCGTTTCCAGATCTTTACTAAAAATCTGCAGAGCCCAATCAGATCTATTTTACTATCATTCAAAAGTACATACCATATTATGTATAGCAGATACAGAAAAACTGACACAGTTTTATACATCACTATCTAAATGTAGATGCACTTTAACTAATTGATTTCAAGAGCACCTTATTATGTTTGCTTTACTTCAAGTAATAAATACAATAATCTCAAGTGATAAATTACAAGTGTTCCAGAGAGACTAGCAAGAGTCTCTCTCATTTTTTCACCTTTATTTAAATTGTTAATGTTGTGCCCTTGGCCAGTAGAGTCTATGATGCTTCCTGGAATTTTTTCCCTTGTGGAAAGAAAAGAGTAATGATGTTGGTTCAGATCTGTATTTTATTTGCTTTAATCATCCACCTCAACCAGTGTTTTAATGCTTCACATTCCCTCCACAGCAAGTGTGAACCTTGCCCTATCACAGATATTTTTACTTACTGAACCATTTCTTGCTGTATTATTACATAATAAGAAGTTATGCTCAGCTTGGTCACAAAACCTCAAAAGCAGCTTTTGTCCTGGATATGGGTAAACTACTGTTCCATTTGTGTTGAAACAAACAAACTTTTTACAAAATGTACTAGGTTTTTTTCTTCCAAGTCTGTATATTTTCTGTCAGTATAGTTTTCGTTTTAAAAACATCCTAAAATCAGCTCTCTAATGAAATGGATCTTTTCACTAGAAACAGTGAAAAAACATTTCAACTTCTCAATTATTTCCCATTTCATACTTGAAATAACTTAGGAATTTCACTCACACCCCCTCCCATCTGGCTACAAATATGAATTAAGAAAGCAAGAAAACAACCCCATAGTTTGTTTTCCAAGAAAAGAAACAGTAGAGAGCAAGTCTGAAAGCCAGGAGATGTGCTGGGAGCCAGAATAGCAGAGTTCTATCAGCCACTGTAACTGAGAAAGGAGATATTAGCTGCAGTCATGAAGGATAGGAAGGATGGTTTGGAAATAGTAAGAATAAATTCACTGTAGAAATTAGTAAATCTGTACAAGCTCTGCACTAGTTAATGTTGCATAAATACAGAAAATCTGAGTGGTGAACTAGAGCAGCCACCCATAAGTCCCTCTCAAACTATGTTATTTTTTAAATCCTACAGGAAAAAGTTTCAGAACTGCCTATTCCCCAGACACTCTCCTCCATGCTTTCTAACATTTAGTCGATGTTTTGATTTCAAAATCTCAGATACATTCTTGTTTTAAGCACTAGTAAGAAACAAACAAAAACCCCACTCCAAGAGAAATTCTTTTACTTTCGGTCAAAAATATGCATATTGATTTTTTTCAACAGTTCTCCAGACAGATGCCTCATCATACAACTATTGATAAAACTGATTTACTGATCTGAGCTCAAACTTCTGAATCAGATGAAGCAAATTATTCTCATTACCAAAAATATGACTTCTCCAAGAAAGCAAAGAGATGGTCAAAGAGCAACATATGCAGCAG
Source organism: Origma solitaria (assembly GCA_013397895.1). Lineage (NCBI taxonomy): Eukaryota > Metazoa > Chordata > Aves > Passeriformes > Acanthizidae > Origma > Origma solitaria. Next base: position 1,724,742 of record VZRL01007031.1, read on the forward strand.
ACTTTCATTTCCGCTTGGGTCATAACAGCAACCTTTACAAGCATTGAAATAAATGCTATAAAACTTGCTATCTGATAGAAATACTTGGTAACAAAATTGTATGAAGTCAGTGGAAGCCTTTACGGGATTTTTTTGCTGTTAACAGATTCTGACCACTTACAGATGTATACTTAATTCATTTTCTGCTCAGAGAAAAACCTGTTGGGCTTTCTAGGATGATAGAAGTGTTAATTGCGGTCTACATCTAATTTTAACTATTCCAGTTAACCCTCTTCCCAAACTTACAAGGCTTCCAGCTGATAGTTCCATTATATGAAGAACTGAAACATCAGTTGCAGGTGACTTTGAATGATGCTGCTGCTCAGTGCCCTCAAGAAATCACACGTACAAGTCTCAGGTGGCCAGATTTGTAATATAAATAGAGCCAGGTGTCAAGCTGCTCTTTTCAGTAATAAGGGATTCATTTATCCTCAAAAGAACTGGAAAGATTGGATAGATACAAACCCAGATTCAGTGCCAAGATCACAGACTCCCAGCTGTTCGGAGTTTACAGGAGGGCTGCTATCTCCAAAACCTGTAACATTGCATCTTGAGTTTGCCAGGGAGAGTTCATCTTTAAGACAGGTATTTTAAATGGCAATAGACTGACCTCAGCTTAATGAAATGATCCTTAAATATAACCCTACAAAGCTGCAGCAAAGCTTGTTACTGAATATAGATGACACACTTTGCACAGCTTAAACAACACTCTATAGAAGGAGAAAGTATAAAATGAGTTGTAAATTCTGCAGTACTGGAAAGCAGAGAATTGTGCATCATGAACAACAGGATTTCAGCTCATCTTCTCCATGCACTTAAGAAAAAACGCAGCCATCTTTTAAAAGCACAGGGGGGAAACAGTTACTCTAATTACGGCTCTCAAAAAGATAAAAACCCAGGGTTATTTTGGACACTCGGCACAATAGACTAAAGGCCAAGAACTAACGCAGTCACAGCTTCCTTTTCTAGAGCTGGGAACATGACCACAAACCAGCATAAACTTCAGTTTCAAGTAGCCTTGTATTGAAAAAAAAGCACTCCAGAAGCCCCTGAAAGCTTGCATCAGTAAACAAAGCCCCAAGACTCAGGGGACAGACAGAGCTGAACAGAAAACCACATTCAATGCAATGTCTGAAGCAGTAAAGCACTCCTGGCTTCCTCTTCACTAAACTGAAATCCTCATTCTCGGCTATCTCCCTCTACTTGTGTACTTGCTTTATCAAGCTTTCTACTTCATAGAAAGTCAACCACCATTGTTACTGCATGGAAGACAGACATTGCTTAGAGATTTGTAATGTACTTCTTAAAAAAAAATTATTACAAGATTTTTATTAAAGGGACATTTTTAGGCAGGTGTTGCTATCTACTAGTAGGCTGCCACAATCCAGCTGTGAGTAAAAACTTTCAGACAGGCTCAGTCTAGAGGTAACTATCAATATTGGTTTATTCCAACATTCCCTACTGCTGATTCCAATAGCAACAGGCATGGAAACAAATCATGAAGATTTTGATTCTGCAAACTCCATCAGCCCAATCACAGCCTTCATTTAATTAGATGAGTGCCAAACAGTGACACGTGTGTGCAAGCAGTGGAGGCTGAAGCCTAAGGCACTACTGTAAAGCACTTCAGTGAGTGTGTGAGTGATCAGGGGGCTGTGTGACACACGACAAGCTTCAATTGTTTAAAAGCAACAGTCTGTGCCGATTTTTAACATTCCACTATAGTGCACAAGCACTTAGAGACATTCCTAGAACCACAGAATGGCCTTGAACGGGACACTTTAAGATGGTCATTAGTTTCAACCCCGCTGCCATGGGCAGGGACACCTTACACTACAAATGGGTTGCTCAGAGATCCAGCCTGGCTTTCAACCCTTCCACAGATGGGGCAGCCACAGCTTCTCTGGGCAACCTGTGCCAGGGCCTCAACACCCTCACAGGGAACTATTTTTTCCTAATCTAAACCTACTCTCCCTCATTCAGAATCCATTCCCCCTTGTCCTGGCACTACATGACCCTGTAAAAAGTCCCTCTCCATCTCCTCCCTCAGGTACTGGAAGGCCACAATTAGAACACCCCTAAGCTGTCTCTTTTCCAAGCTGAACAAATGCAATTCTCTCAGCCTTTCCACATAGGAGAATGGCGTCATCCCTCTCACCATCTTGGGTGGCCTCCTCTCCAACAGGTCAATGTCCTTCCTGTGCACTGTGCAGTAAAAATACAGTATTGTTAGAAGTACTGAACTAATACACTGAGCAGTATCAGCAATATATCTGTTATGGGAGATTTGCTGCATTTGCTGCTTGGGGTGGTTTTAATAGCAGGACCATATTACATGGAACCTTCAAAGAAATAATTGTCTACAACGGAGAACTAACTCATCAGACAAGACAGAACATGGAATTGTAGGTAATTAGGAACCTTTCCAACCACAAGCTGGATTAATCATATGGGTTTTTCTAATGGGAAACAGAAAGCAGTAACCTTTCTATTGGGCTGTCTTTTCACATACTTGCTCAACCACCAAAGTTTCTGACAAACTGTTATTTGCAAATTTCATTTCAATATTACAAAAAGCATAAACGAAGATGCAGCAGAAACTTCAGCAAAGTGAAACAAAAATCATTTTGAAACAGGATTTTTTTTTTTTTTAATTTTGTGAATTAAACCATATATGGTTCCCACGGCAAATGCCGAATACTAATTTTTGGCAGCCTTAGACTTAGAGGGAAGCCAGCAGGCCAAATGTGTAACAAAGCCTAAAGGATTCTAAACTAATGTTTAGACCAGGAACAGAAGTGAGGACTGCCCAAGCAAGTGACCTTTTCCCTGTGTCTGCTCACAGGCCACAGCTGTTAGTACCACCAACTAAAACCTGATCTGCAGTGCTCTTCAACAGTTTGACAACTTTTGCCTTAAATCTTCTGAATAAGTTTGTGGTCAGGAATCCTAGTTGTTTCCACATAACAACATCCTCCAGAAGGTACCACATTAAACAGTCTTTGAAACACAGAAAAGTAGTATTAATTAAAACTCAACAGATCTGAAACATTTCTTTGCAAGAGAGCCTTAATATCCATCATATACAGCAACAAATCATCTTTGCATTTGAAAATTACACAGAATTTGTGGGAGAGAAAAATGGGACTGGTTTCATCTGCTGAGAAACAATGAACTGTTCTATCTTGGATGTGTAAACCATAAGCAATGAGTAACTAGCTAAATTTTTAACCCACCCAGCAGCAGTTTACAGCAGCTCTCTGATGGCACTAAGACATGGATTCAAACACAAGGTTACATATTTAGCTGCACGCCTTTCCTTGCCCACGCACGCTGCATTTCAGCACAGGACACTCACAGAGGCAGGATCCCACGAATATAAATCCCCTCAGTCTGCTTCCAGAGCCCTCTTCCACTGTGCCACGGAAGGAACCTTCAAATAATTGCATTATAAGTAACTGACTTCCTTTTGAAACAACTTCAATGTGAAATCCAACAGCTATTCTGTTTGCTATTCCATTCCAAGGCTCCATGAACTTTGGATATGTCAGTCCTGGAGATACAATCCATCAAGAGCAATAAAAAACTGAAAGCACACAATCCCTCCTTAACCTCCCTTCTGCTGCTGCAGTCTGGCTGTAAGCTCTCTCTGCACTCCTGTAAGCTTTGCCTCACCAAACTTGCTGTTCAATGCCATTAGTATGTGAGTCATGGACAGAAATGCAGCCTTTCCATATGTGAAATCTGGATTCTGGAAATCAATGCAGTTTGACACAGTAAGTACTGCAGACAATTCCATACATCTCGAAGGAGAAAGATGGGCAGTACCAACTTCCTCTGGTTAGTTTTGGGTGTCAAACCAGAACACCCCAGTGAGACATCCCTCTCTCCTCTACTTTTATCAGTGGGTGGTGTTGGAAGGGATGAAGCTACAGAAGACTTCCGTATCTTACAGAAAGATGAATGAATGGATGGAGCTTTTATTCCATAACTGTGCTGAGCAAAAACTTCCAACCTCAACAGATTGCTACTAAAAAGAGAAGTATGAAATGCTGAGAATAAAGACAAATGAAAAGTATAACATGGCAGAAGAGAAAATACTTTTCCCTGGGGATTATCAGAAGTTATTAAATCTTCATGAAGAATGTGCCATGCCTAGTTCCCAGAGCTTTTCTCTCTTAATGTTACTGATTACTGAAAAGTCTCTATTAAGACAGACTTCAAAATTCAGAATTCCTGCTAGTTCTCTGTTCTTCAAAGAGCAACAAATTTCAAACCTCTGATCAAAGAACCAGAAATTTACTTCCAACAGCGTGAGAACAGAGGTGGCTGCCTGTCAACACTGAGACATGAAAAACAGATGAAATGTACTGAGGAAATTTCACTGCAGTAATCAACAAATTATGGAATCAAGTCAATGATAAACATACTTGAAATTCTGACCAAGCACAGGGTTTACCATAATTGCAAGCGAGCAACTGTCAGATGCCACCAAGTCTGAGTTTAGGAATTAACAGTCTAATAGGGAATGCTAAAAAGTGTGTATTGCTCACAATTATGAACTTGAGTTCAAGTATTTATTATTAAGACTTGATATTCCTTACAAGGACTGAAAAGCAGCACCAACACCCAGCATAAACACACCAAACTACTCCCTACGTAGTTTTTCAGCCAATCTGCTTTTATCAAAGGAGCACTGACAACCTAGGGAAGTGAAGCAGTTCAAAGTATCAGATATGTGACTTTATAGGCCACAGGACACCCCTACCCTATGACTGATGACCACAGAATTGAGGGTCTCCCAAATTCTGTGGAAATGCAGCATGTGGTGATTTGGGGAGCAATGACAGGAGAGATGCAAGTTTGTCTTTCTGAGTTTATACTGACATATCCAGTCAGCCTTTGGCCAAATCCAGCCCAGAGCCTAGAAAAAGTTTAAGATTAGGACACACTTTATTCTCATCATCTTGCCTCAAGCCCAGTTGTTTGAGCACTGAAAATACACACAACCACTATGTGCTTTTAACAAAATTACTGATGCCTTTGGCAACTATCGTCATATAAGACTCTGAGGCTGTTCCTATCCAGTGCTGTCTTCTGCCTGTGCAGAGGAAAACCCAACACCTCTGAACAAGCAAAAGCCAGCTGACACTACCAGAGAAAAATCCTTACCACTCCTCTGCTGCGTCATCTGTGAAGTACACTCAGATCAAAACCTAAATGCTGCTCACAGAAAACTCATCAGCATTTTCAAACTTTTGTTCTTATTAAAAAGGTTTGGAACCACCTTGGGAGAGAGTATCATGTCTGCAGCTGTACTCCCCCCATAAGCAGTAGCTTGGCTTCACAGAAGAGAGGCTTAAGGGAAGAGAATTAAATCTCTCAAAATCCTCTGAAATTCAACAGCCTTTCATAATGACATCGTTTCTTATTTCTTGATAAGGATTTACACAAATAGGTTTTAGTCTGAAAGCTGATTGACACTTGGTTTTCCAATCAATCTATTCAAGATGAATACCTAAGTACTCCGGGATCCTCCTGCAGTCTTGTTAAGAGATTATTCAAACATCCTTTCAGGCTGTACTCCTACAATAGTCCTGTTTACTGACTCTATGCTAAGGGACGAAAAAATTCAAAATAAAGAACATTGTTAAAACCCTCCAGCATCAGCCAAGTTGCTCTAAGTATTTTTGTAGTGATAAATCATTTTTCATATGTTTTTAACATTTGCTATGAACTTCCTGCCACATTCGCAAAATTCTATGTTCAGATTTGAAAAACTACAGGGAAAGGAGAAATTGTGTATCTATAAAAAAATATATGTATGCATACATATATACATTTCTAGCAGCTCTGAGAAATCCTTTTAGTGTCAAACATTCCTTGCAGGTTCTATCCGAGAAACACTCCCAGAAAAAAAAAAACCAAACTAATCCAGTTTGTTTCATTTCATTTCTTTGGAAACATACATTTATTCATTACACAATCAGTTTACTGAGTGCTTAAGGAGGTGCAAGATTCATAAACAAGCAGCTCCACAATACGTTTGCTATTTGTCCTTTGTCTCTTCAGTGTGACTCAGTGATAAATAAGAAAAACTCATCCAAAGGAAAATCAGAGTCTATATTTTCATTCAGCTTTCAGCTTTTCTGCTGAAACTGACGACAGTTGGGGAAATTGCTTCTCTGATGTGGATTTTTATCCACTATATGCTAGACAGCTAGGAAATAAATCTACACTGGCTCCTCTGGTCTGTCCAGCTCGAGTTGGGCTGCTGAGAAAGTTCTCAGACAACTGGAATCAAGACACCTTAATTAACTGCCTCAGCCCTCCAAGAGTTCATAGCTGCTAAAAATCTTGCTGTTCAGCCCTAGAACTACTTAAGAACTGGACATACTAGGATTTCATATACAATTCTGATAAGGAAATCAGCTTACTTATTAAAAGATGCAAATGAGAAATCAGTGACAGCTGCCTCTGTTCATATCCCATGTGAATGATTTCTTTGTTTTAGTTTGAAGAAGTCATCTGAGAGCCCAGAGTAGAGGCAAGGAATCTTTTGCTGGAAGAAAATTAATACTGAAACATTTAAGCATTAAATCATATCATTAGGGGAAATAATTAGCCATTTCACAGACACAACAAGCTACATATCAAAGGCAGTTTATGAACTATTTTACAACATTTTGTTTGAATGAACAGGATGCACCAGAATAAAGACAGCACATTTTATTTCGATGCTTAGGAAAAGCTTAAAAGGACCATGAAATAAGGATTCACTGAGGGTCTAACACTGAGGATTTACCTTTGCTTCATCCAGTACAAACAGCCTATTAAAGGTCACTGATAAATGATCTTCTGAAATGGTTAGAGGGTTCAACCAGCGGACAAAATATACCTCTTCATATGCGGATTATTTTTCAGCGATGCAAATGTAGCTCTAAGCAGTCAAGGAACATTACCACAGAGGTACAATCAAAAACCCAAGCAGTGACCATCAGGGAGGAGGGCAGAGCTCCGTGCCCACATGTCAAAAGTTCTGAGCAGAGAAAGGCGACATTAATGCAGTTCACAGCAACACTGAGATGTGGCAGCAGCCTGAGGTAGTTTGTATTCTTGCTTGACACACTGTCAGACCAGGCACAATGCAGGCTCTTTCCCCCAAGTTACCACCTTTAAATACATTTGTTACTCAAATCCTACACACCACACTAGGGATCGACTGTCCTAAATGGTCCATCAGATATAGGAAAGCCAGGAAATACAGTGCAGTACAGCCTGACAGTGTCTTTACACACACATACACCAAAAGAGCTGGACAATCCAGATTTAAAATAATATCCAGATTGTGGCATTTTTCAAACTTACACTCTGTAGAACCACTTTTAATTCCAAAACAACATACAAAATGAATATGTCCTCCCCACAAATCTAGGCCTTGCCTACCTTCAAGTATTGAGGAAACTCACCAAAAAAACTCAGAGGCTTGCAATTTTCAAACTTTTTTTCTCAGTACTTGCAAACAATTGAGGAGAAGGATAATACAACTTCCCCCTCAAACTTACATCTGTTTGCCTTAGCTACAATACCTTGCTTTTATATTTTTGTTATGCTACTTTTACTGTATTTTGTAATTGTGGCATTTTTTACTATATTGTCTGTGCACTGCAAAATCTTGTCTCTTAGCTTCTTGTAATGTCTTACTCAAAATTCTATGCTGCCGCTTACCCAGCATTATACCTACCTAAGATTTAATGAAAAATCAGGCCTGCTTGTAGGAAGTCATTCATCTTTATCCCTAAAATTGTATTTGGCTGTCATCTCCAAAAATTTCCGTGCAGCATTAAAAATAATGCAATAGCACAGTAACAGGGAAATTACTTTTTTCCTAAATGCCTCATTACTGATATTGCTAGTACTGTGTATCTGCATCTGATACAAAAGGTATCTCAAGAGTAGTTTTAGGAACACAAGTGATAAATAATTTTGTCCTCATTTATCTAACAAGAAACTCCTGCAGATTTCCATATTCATAAGCCATTAAAAGTATTACCAAATGCCATATTCTTTGATTGCCTCATGATAAGATAGAAGTCATCATCAGAGGTGTCCAGAAACTTCCACTATCAACAGCAGTAAGAATTTGCTTCCCATCCCCCCCAGCTACCTGAAGTGTTGCAGCAAGTTTACTTCCTGCAAGGCAGGGACTGTGAGAGGGGAATGAAATCCCTACAGTTTCATTAAATGCACCAAATGTTGCCTTTATTTAATACTTACTAAAACAGTAACTAGCCAAGTAACAAAGTGCTGGTAACTAGTTGGGTATCAGTAGCAACAGTGCTGTAAATGAAAAGACCAGAGATTTACTCTTGATTTTCACACCACACTTGCCTGCTTGCAGAATGAGAACTGATCCTCCCAATCCACTGTTCATTCATTACCTTAGCACGTAAAGCTGAGGAGCAGAACGGATCCCCGACGCTGACTCTGTTCTAGCACTTTTCCAACCTATTCCCCCAAACACGTCGATATGAAGACAAGACACAGCCTTCAGCCTGCGTTTGAACAGCGCAGCTTTGACAGTGTGGTTACATTGCACAGGCACATGCAAAGAGATTGTTCTTTTACAGCTCTGCTGTGGAGTGCTCTGGCAACAGGAGATGACAATATCTACGTCCATCCTCTGCACTCCAGCCCATGGCTCCTGGTAGATCTCAGGCCTAACAGTGCAGTATAAACTTCTAGAACTCATTTAACAACAGTAAAAACACACTCCTACGAAAAGTTCATTATGCAAAGTTTCAAAGACTAAGACTTGAAATTAGTAAATTCTTTTAAACCAAGGACGTAAGGAAATCTGGACACATCTGGAGGTCCTTCCAGGGGAAGCAGTCCTTTTTCACATATAACAGCCCTTTGCTTACATCAGATGTCCAGAATCATTATTCCTTCCTTAAAACACACTAAAATAGAATAAAATAACTTACAATACTTCCGAATTATTTATCCTACTCATGTACTCAATTTCAGATATACTACGGTGCAGCATAACCTGCTGGAAAGTCCTATGCTTTTTTGTTATTCCGCAGTATAGTAAAATTGTGACAAACACAATAGGTGCACAGGTACATAAACATGACGAAGTCTTCCGTAGTATATAACCATCATTTAAAACACCACGGAGCAATCCTTTTCCTTTTAATAAAAATGTCATTTTATTTCACCAAAACTACTTTAAGAGAATTTAGAATACTCCAACTTAATGTGCCCTAGCACTATATTTCTTTCAGCATTTCTATTGCACACTTAATAAACAACACATAAAAATCATCTGTATACAGCAAACAATATATTTCCATTACAAAAAAGAAGGAACAGAGAAAGGAAAGACTGAATGGTTGTGTTAAAGTGTGTGACAACTGATTTAAGAACTATCTGGATAATTTAACTACTTATTTCTCAAACTGAAAAAAAGAGGTATGCACTCTCTTACAGGGATTGGACTTTTAACTGTACAATATTAGGAAAAATGGGTACTTTGTAAGTATTGGTTAAACCTGGTATGTATTCAATGAATGGATTCATTGTTTCTTTCAGACAAATAACCTCAATAATTACAGTAAGTTAAAAAGCCTGACAAAACAGAAAGCTGACAAGGGAACATGGTGTGTACTTGTCCTCAGACTCAGAACAGAGAGAACCTGTCAAAGACAAAAAACCATGTAAATCCCACTAAGAGACCAGTATTCGAGAGTCCTCGTGTGAGTCACCTTAAAGCAATCACCAAAGCCTTGAATTGATAGCAGAGGTGGAGCAAGGCTAAGGGAAGAGCAGAGCTCAACAGCAACAGGCTGATGAAAATGCATCACTATCTCATGCTATGGCTGTTTCCTCCACATCACTGCTACTGCTTCATGTTATGGGCCACACTAGAAACATAAAAATAAACCTTTTAATTGCCTATTCATTTCACAGTTGGCAGCTTGCACTCAGTCAATGTATTTCCTTAAACTTCTAAATTCACTCAGTAGAACTCTTAGTTTAACATAAACTGTTAAAAAATAAGTCACAACTAAAATTAGGCTGGCAAATCCACAGATAGCTCTCCGAGCAGGACATTCCCTGACTCATTAATCTGGAAAGAGAGCCAAGGGGTGCTGTCAGTGGCAACTGCCAAGCGCTCATTATTTCTCAAAGTACATGTTTGGGATACTTCGAGAGGCTCTGAGCAATGGGCCTTTCAGGTGCACTTCAAATTCTGTGCCTTTTCTCACCTCCACCTTAGGTGCTTCACAATATAACCACAGTACAGGTTCTCTAAGTACTTTCTTTATTCCCTCCTTTCAAGTGCTTCATTTCCCCAACCCTGCTTTAAGAATCTCACCCTGTAAAACTTAATTTCTTCCCTCCTAAATCCTAATGCACCGGTATAAACTGATGCAATCTGTGATTAGAATCCGAACTCTGGAAATGGCTTAAATTTCCAAGTTCAAGTTACAATGCCTTGAATTCTGCTTCTTTATTCCTTCAGCTAACATATCAGAAGTCACTAGCTATGATCACAAGAAGGTCCCTAAATATTTTTCAATGCCAAGTTCCAAGTACAAAAAAAAGACAATATAAGATCACATTCAAAACATGTATGATGAGTAGGTTTTAACAATACAAAGTATTTTGTTATTTAATTTAGAACCATTATTCTGTCCATATTGATAAGAAAAGGCATAATATATTTGAAACTGCCTAAAAAGATGCATTATCCTTTAAGTATTTTCTCATTATTGATTCACCAGCTCTCAGGATCACTGTATTACTGAAGCATTGGTGCTTTTCAGATGTTCACTCAGTAAGGATGACGGATTCATGGAAACATTTTCACCTTTCTGCTCGGGGGTGGGGGAGAGAAAGCAGGGTGAAGGGGAGGCACAGTGATTATATGAGCAGTACCACAGGCGAGGGGCAATCCCAGCACTTGCACCATTGTCATCTCTGTGCCTTTGGTACCTCATCAGCAAAGCCACGGCCTAAGCCAGAGATTTTTTTTCTTAAGCTTTCCAGTTAAAGACCACAATAACCAAACACCTTTCCCCAGACTTCATAAAAAATACTTAGGATAATCTTGCTTTACTTCTTTTGACGTATCTTGTAATTTTCTTAGGCACACTGATTCATGGGAATTTCAACTTTTTAAAGGGCAGGGGGAGAGGAAGGAATACTTTTATTAGGAAGTATTAACATCGTACCTCACAAACAGTATTTCAGGACTCAGTGTTCCCGCTATGGTCTTGAAGCTGAGCGCCTGGAAAAATCCTGTCTTCCATTATGAATAACGCTGTACACACTCGCCATGTAACACCCCGAGCAGCCACTGACTGCCATGACTCAATCATTCTGACCACCTTTGCCATCTTCCTTACCCAAGTACTGCCAGCTCTCTGCCAGCCCTGCAGTAAGACCATCTGCTTGGAACCCTCACCCTGAGCTCACAGTACCCATCCCTCCAAATTTGTCTGTGTGTCTATCACCACAACACATGGTTAAACCAGAGCATGAGAACCATCCCAGCTAAACTCCTGAGGGAATAAGGGACTTTCGGAGCAGGATTTCTGTTAAGAGAAATGGTTACACCTGAATCATTTTCTCATACAAGAAAGAAGAGGACAGCCTTACAAGCCTAAAGAAAGCTTTACCTTCATGAAACACATTCTATCCAAGCGTCTTGCTCTGAAGTAATAATGCCTGTTGAGAGAACCCTGCCCTGGGAGGAGGCAGTGCAGAGCTGCAGAGCGCCACTGAAGTGAGTTTTACGCCCAAGTACTGAGGCACATTATGGAGCCATCTGGCTGTCTGGAGCTCATGGAAGACGCAGGTTAAGCTATTGGACACAAACATCGATGCAGCGCTCGGATGCTCTGCACATAAAAGCAGTTGGTAATGTAACCACTTGACATTCAAGAGACTGAGCTCACATATGGGAGGAACAGAGACGAACAAATATGAGCCAAACTGTTAAGCTTTGAATTTGCTCCCCTTAAAGTAGGACAGCACCAAAACTATAATATAATAAATTATATAATAAATAAAAATATTTATCTTGAACGATACTATTTAATAATTCAATAATCTATTTTTAAAGCATTTTGAAAACTAAACTACACTAGATTCTCACAATTCCAGTTCATTTTTAGCAACAATTAAATGATGCAGCCAGCACTACACCATAGGCATGCCCAATCCAGAGGATAAGATCTGAGAACACCTAGTGCTACCACATTTTCCCAAAGACAACTAGTATGGCCAGAGATTTCACACCATTTGAGCAGATATTCTGACAGTTACCCATACAATACACATTGATGTAGCAGCACAACCCAGACTATAACATTTCTTATTGGAACTTGTACACTTGTCTATTTTTCAACCAGAAGCCATGTGCTGGACTTCAAAAAAACCTCATTTAAAATAAAAGAGATGGGATGAACTTTTTGATGGTGATGCAACAGTAATCTTCACACACACACACAAACAAAACAAAAACAAAAAACCCACAAAACCACCAGACTCAGCTGTTCCTGAATCCCATGTCTGAGAATACAGACTCACAGATGAGAATCAGGCAAAAATAAAATGCCTGAACAGGTCTGTTTTAAGATGTTATTTGTATACTTTGAGTAACAGCCACTCAACTGCTACATATAGTGCTTAGATTTTCTGGACTGTTAGCAACCAGAATGTAATCTCTTGAATTTGTTTGTAACCCCATTGTTTATTTATTTTGGTTTTTGTTCATCTGTAACCCCATTTGGGCTGCAATACTGGCTGTAAATGCAAATCTGGGTTTTGCTCACCCACAGCATGACAATTCCTTAAAGCTGGTTCTCAGAGTCATGCATAAGAAAGGGGAAGATCAAATCTTGACCAGCACACATGAAACGTGTTTCCCAAATGCATCAATATATGCAGTTATGCACACGGACCAACTACAAAGATTTTTGCTCTTCCCCAACCACAGATCTTACCCCTCTAAGAAACCAATCAACAATCCAAAACACAAAAAAGGGTGAAGAGGGAGATGGATTGTTCCACCTAAAAGAAAATTCTGGTACAGCTGGATGTTGATGAGAAAACCTCAGAGCTTAAAAAAGGTGGTTTTTTTCCCCTGATATGTTGTGATCCTACAGTTAACAATATGCAGGGCTTTGAAATGAAGTGTCACTAACAGCATAAAGCTCTAGTTGCATCAATCATTACTATTAATGGCAGCATTGTTACTCAAATCACAACATGAATGAGAAAAAAAACACTGTTTCAACAAAACCCCCACAGCTGACTCTCCACATCCTAGGTGAGACAGAATCAACCCACCAAATGTCAAATACATCTAAATTCTAGGAAAGTGCAGATCTAGATCCAAGTTTTCTGATTAGTCATTTAGCTTTAAGAGAAATTTCATATAAACTTGTATTTACTCCATAGATACAATTCCAGAACTCTGACCTGCACCTTTAACACTCTTTTGTTCACAAGAAGAATAAAAGCTCCTTATCTGTTTAAAGGAGAAAAATGAAAGCACCTTAACATGCTTTTGGTTTTCCTCTTTATTGGCAGGTTTTTATGCTGCTCAGTGAACTGCATTCCATACTGCATGTAAACTGAGATTCTCTACTTATTTTGATATGCAAAGGAAGGAGTTTATCAAATGCTTTTTTGACCCACATTCAATTGCCCCAAATTATAAAATGGGTGCAGTCATATGTCACACAACAGATTGAAAAATACTTGGCAGTCAGCTCCATTTTTAAAAACAGCATGGGAGAACAAAGAGAATGTAATTGTAAAGACTGCATGTTAATCGCAAGTGAATGAATGAAGAATTTGTGTACCAAGATACCCAGTGAGCCCCTATGATTTGAGAAAGTGTCAGTCTATGGCCATCCTCACCGACCAACATTTGGCTATCACAGTTGAAGTCAATTCCACAGATTTTCTTCAAACACACATGAGACAGACACAAACTGAAACTGCAGTTATCCCTCATCTTTAAACAGGTTTGAAGAGGAGCAAACATGCAAGTTGTACACAGCTCCTCCCAATATCCTCTGGCACAGCTTCCACAGCTCCTGTTCTTGTCCCCGCCAGCGAGAAGGGTGGGAGAAAACATGACCTGTGTGAGCAGAGTGACAAACCCCAGTGAGCTTCTTTCCTGACTCCCAGGAAGCAACTGCTTTAGTCCTCTAGACTTGTCTTTGCTAGAACAACCATGCAACTTCACAAAACTCATGGCCAGAAGACTCTGTTTGGTTTTACTTAGCAGATCCAGTTAAGTATTTCCCCACAGCCTTGTACATTCTGTGACAGAAAAACCTTTTCAAAACCAACATAACTTTAGTTTTGTAGTTGAAGCAAAGTCTCCTCACATAATTACAGACTGTTTTATTTGAGGTAAAGGATTGATTGCTGATGTTTTATTTCCTCAGGATATTACAGGCACATCAGAAAATGCCTGCAGTGTACTGCAACTAGGAAAAACTCTCCAAAGCATTTGGGTTTGCTGTGTATCTTTGGGCATTTTCTTGTACTGGCATTATCTATAAAAGATACTCAAGTACTTAACAAACAGCAGCTTACACTGAACATTATTTTCTCCCACTGTACTTTGTACCTAACTGCCAACTAGTAACGCTAACTCATGAAGTAAACTAGGGCAGTACAGAATTTTCTTGAATTATAGAATAGTTCCCAACATTTCTTTGTATTTCAAGATTTTCTGCCAAGCAGAGTGTACAATAAAGACCACATGTGCACACAGAGGAGGTTGCAAAAAGGATGGTGCATCATATAGACAGTTCAGTACCTGAAATGTACCCCAGTGAATGAACACACATGTATTAAAAAAGAAGTTTAACACTGGATTATTACTCTGGATAGCTATTGTATTAGAGAAATCAGAGTCTTAAAAGCATTCATAAGACAAATATACTCAGAGGTCCCTGATCAATTTTTTTAATATTCACCATAGCAAGGATTACAATCATCTGTACTTGTGCTCAAAGTTAATTCTCTGTGGAAACTGGAGTCTGAGGGGAAAGCAGAAGCTAATTAATATAAATTACAGACGCAAGTGACAAGACTGTTGAGTTCTTACCCCTGCAAGGGGAAACAGACATCCTGAACCAAAGTCAATTAAACACGGAAGGCAGTCTGAATTAATGGATGTCCCTGATGGAGATGCTTACCGAGTCAAAAAAAAGGGACAAACTGACCAAGTGGTGCATGGAGGGATGCCTTTGTTTTGTGCCTGGTAAGCAATTACAAGCAAACCTTGTCAATGCCCCAAGCCAAGAGAAAGCCATGTGTGACCAAGGCAGGGAGAGAGTCTCTCCCAAGATGAATGGACCATGTCTCTTAGCCAGCCCTGCACTGGGTCTGTTTGTTGACAGACACAATTCTTTTTCAGCCCGGAGCAGGCAAGTGAGCTTTGTTTGTCTGCGGTGCACAACCTCCACCTGTGCAGACGGCAGGCCTGTGCAGGGAGTGGGGAAGTGCCAGCAAGCGGGAGCTGCTTATTGACTCAACACTCAGCAGCTCCACACTGCTGCTTGCTGGAAACAAAGACCACATCTTGGGAAAGGGGGAAATCAACTTTGGCATTATCCCCACATTGAAGCAGAACTTAACATACTGACTAGGGCTGTACCAAAGCTATTATTTGATGGCAAAGGCGCACAAGGTGACAGTCACAGTAGGACAAAGACCACAGAGCGATAAAGGCTATTGCCCCAGAAGAAGGCAATCCCCTAACCCTCCAGGCAGCTCCTAAACAAGACACCCTCACACACTGCTTTCACAGTAAAAGAGACCAGTCACACTCCTGTGGAGTTCCACTGATTAAATATTGTTGACATTTGAAAAGTAAAGGAGTAATTTCCTACAGCAAGATCACTCCTCTTGAAGCATCCTGGTCCCAACACAGTAATTCTGCACTCTTTTCCAAGTATTTACAATATATGCCACTGCATGTATTTGCAATATACGCCAAATAAAGTATTCTCTTTCTCACTACTTAAATCAGAAAGTAAAAGGGTATCTCAAAAGAGAAAGAAAATTTTTAAAAATTAATAATCATAATGGTAAACCTGGAGTTTGATTGAAAAAATTATTCTTCCTGTTCTGCTTTTGGATATGAACAAAATGAAACAAAATTAACAAAATGAAACAAATACATTGATTTTTCTAACTCATGCTATTGAATGTTCTTAAACAGTCATACTAGAATTTTCATTAGCAATCAAATTATCCTTATTAAATACTTAAGCTGTACACTGACACTATTAACCCCAATATTATCTTAAACATTCACCACAAAGTTCTGTTTGTTAAGATACTGATAGCATGGTCCATACATGAGGATGCCTCCAAATCTTACCAAGGACCAGTGAGCCAAGACAACAATCCCTGGAGGCCCCAAGTCCGGGCTCAGAGCAACAGAACGCACATTCCTGACGCCAGCAGCTCCCAACTGCGGGACACACCACTGCACTGCTCTGACTTGCACTCGTGTTTGCTTAGGTTTGGTTGACCCTTTCTACACAACACACAACACATGGAATTTGGATCCAGAAAGCCTCCAAAGCAGATTCCAGTGTTGGGAAGCTCAGAAACATTTTGGCAACTCCACTCCTTGAAGCATGGGGCAGGCTTTGGGCAAAGGCTGAATTTACCCTAACAACCCTTCTACTTCTCCCCTCCTGCAGCCCCATTCCAGCCTGGCAGTGGCCCCCACCTGCAGCTCGTGCTGCAGCTCAGGTGAACATCCCTGCTTTGCCTCATAAAGAAAGGAGAGACAAAGGAGTGAGGGCACCCTCCAAAGGCAAGCAGGGACATGCAGCTTCAGAGGAACATGTCTTTCTCAGCAGAGACAAGATGTTTTTCTTCCCTTGTTGCTGTGCTGACTAATAAAAGCATGCTGATCTAATTTCATTTCAACTCATGCAACGGTTGACAGGCAAATTATTTTAAAGACAGCAAAGGCGAGCTTCACTTAAAAGGAGCAAAGCTGCTGTGGGAACCCTACAGACTGCAAAGAAGAAAACCAACACTCCTTCAAAAAAAAAAAAAATCAACCAAATCCCAGAAAGACAAAACAAAAAAACCTCACGCACAACCAAACAAAATTAAAAACCACCCAAGAGAGCAAGGTAAAACTGCAGATGAACTATTCACTGGCTTAGTGTCAGTCACACCTGCCATAAGTACAGTAAGGTAAATCCAAAGGTCCCATTACTGGGCTCCCTTAGAATGGTACAGTCTAGTGTATTGAGGGGATGTTGCATTAATCCAGAACTGTAACAGCATTATTGTAAAAAGTCTGTGTATTTCCAACTGATAGTGGTCAATACCTTTCCAGTTCACACTGCCACATTTTAATTAAATTATCTTACAGTAAATACACTAAAACCTCCATTACTTCATGACATTTCAATTTCAGCTTTCAAATTCTCAAACTTGCTTAAGAAAGGTAAGCTTAGAAAACAGTGCCACCTAATGCTAAGGAGCATAAAAATAAAAACTAATAAATGTAAAATATAATGTTGCAAATTTGTTTTACACTGATTTTCCACACCATTCTGTAATACACAATAATAGCTTAAATAGAAGTATAAAATGCATCTGCCAAATGACATAACAGATTCGGTAAACAGCATTGCTAGTTCAAAAATATCTTTTATGATAGCAAGAACACCTAATTCAGCTGAGGGAGAAGTACTTCTACTTGAAAAACAATCTCCCCAACTACTGTGTTCCCTTCACATTGCTTGAGTGCGCCAGGAGACCTGAGGATGTGTTCCAAACTCAATCTATTCCTATCAGTAAAAAATAAAAGATGACATGTAAGATTAGTTGCAAATCATTGTATTGAACAGCCCCAAAGAGCATGCAGAAGTGTTGTCTGTTAGCCACAAATCATAGAAAAGGTAATTTACAGTGAAAGAGCGAAGACCATTCCATAGCATTCTTGCTCAGCTTTGTACAATATGTGCTTTTAAATGCTCTTTTGCCAAACCTTCATGCAGGAGAAGCAAGATGAGGAGGATCCTAATGTACAGAAAAAGAAACAGAATGAGCATGCATTTTCTAGGACAAGTCTCCAGATATCCATCAGCTTCAAGCAGTCAGGGGTGAGGGCTTTCCCCTCAGTACATTTTGGCAAACAGCTTCCTGAGGTCAGTTCTTACAGAGCAATGAGGTCTGTGCACAACTGACAAGACTGGATTTGTTTTCCATAATCTAAACTATGTATTTAAGAGATGATATGCACATAAACATTACCCTGAATGAATCAAAGACAGCACAGCAGTGACATAACTCCGAAGTTCATCGCAAGTTTAATGAACATGGGAAACCAATGAAAAACTGCTTCTTTGTAGTCTTAAGTTAAAACCCAGCCCTGAATATTAGAGTAATTCACAATGAATTAACGTATTAATGCTGCAATGTATTCATACAAATTACCTGAACAGAGTATGTACATGGACTTTCAGCCATTGGACTTTTAACTCATCCCATTTCAGATTGTGATGAAAATCCCATTTCACTTAAAAATACAAGCAACTTTTCAAAATTACATTCAAATAAAGCACATGTAGTAGATGACTCTCCTGCCAAGTCATTAAAAAATTCCATGTTCTCTCCAAAGATACCACAACTTTTGCTTTTAATCCTTCAGTTCCTTATTGTATACAACAATACTCTTCTGCAAGCTGAACTGCTGACAGGCTATGTTTGGGTTTTTTCCCAGCCATCCTTCACTAAACTCTCAGAAACATAATTTCTACTTTTTTCAGTACTTATTACAGGACTAACTAAACATTAAAAACAAGAGACATCTTGCCATGACCACAGTCACTGCATCATAGCCCAGTTATGGTCAGTGCTTTTACACTAAAATAGTTCCACACAACATTAATTTTATCTTAGTTGAGAATTAGTCCTGTAATCTTCAGCAGGCCTGCCAGGAAGATCAAGAATGGATGTGGAACAAGAAGTTTCATTCCTCATTTAACTATCATAGTACATTAATTAATTACTTGTGTGAAGTGTGAATGATGTAGATTTTCTTTACTGAGGTAGATACCAGTCTGGATTTAATCCTTTTATTTCTGTTTTGTTGGTATACTCCAAAAATCATGTTGCATTAGACTCTTACTATCCCAACATCAAAGCTTTTGGTTTTGGTTCTAACATACTTTCATTAAATTCTCACACATGCACACAAAGCCAGGAAGTACTTTTACAAGGGCTATAGTACTCATAGGAGGACAAGGACAGGACAAGGGGGAATGGCAGTAAACTGAAGGAGAGAAGATCTGGGTTAGCTGCTAGGAAGAAATTCTTCCCTGTGAGAGGCAAGGCACTGGCACAGGTTGCCCAGAGAAGTTGCCCCATTCCCTGCAAGTGTCCAAGGCCAGGCTGGACAGGGCTTGGAGCAACCTGCTCTGGTGGGAGCAACCTGCCCATGGCAGCAGGAGTGGAACTAGATTATCTTTGAAGTCCCTTCCAATCCAAACCATTTTATGAATACAGACAGACACTACTTGGGAGGCTCAAGGTAAGTGCTTGCCATTGAAATCAAACCAGCATTATGAACATCACACAAAAAAGAGACGTGGCTAAAATACTGAGCAAGTCATCTATTGGAAAACTGAAGGTCTGTCCAAAGGAAATACAAAGGATCATAAATACCAGCCAGCTATGTGTCAGAACATGAATTAAGGTAAAGAACACAGAAAGACGTTTAAGATCAGCTTATAAGACTCATAAAACCTAGTAACACATCCTTCTTCAAAAGGAACAGAACACCTGCCTAGGAGTCTCTAAAAGCAGATACTGTTCAAGGTATAAACGGAGTGCTCAGGGAACATAATGTTATTGCATTAAAAGAACAGGTTTTGGTTAATTTTGAACCCATTTTTACCGTAAGGCAGCTTAAAGGTATTTCCTTGCAGGATTCCCTTACAGTATAAAGCATATCATAGCATTTTTCCGTCACCTGCCAATCAAAGGGCCGCTGGAAGACACTGTAATAACGGATGAGAATTTTTACTCTGAACACTACACAAAAACAAGCCACTGGCACAAGTGGTACTCACCTGTGACCTCCTGGGCAAATCCGCAGGGGAAGAACTGCACAGTCAGCTGTGCTGGGAAACCTCTGGCTTAAAAGTGCCCAAGTACAAGAAGTTTGGGTCACACATAAGGTTCCATTTTGCACAACAGTCCCAGGACAGAGAGGAAAGTGCACACCAACAGATCTGACACCTGGAGATGGAGAACTGCCAGAAACTATTCTACAGATAATTTGTGAGCTCCTATATAGGTGTGATATACGGGGAAAGGGTCAGCATGAATTACGTAAAAGGAAGTCACACAGCACAAATCTACCGGAATTCTCTAGTAGCCATATATACTTGAAGAAGACTCAGTTGACATAACACCTCAACAATGATGCCTTTGAATATTTCTAGGTTTTTTCTTTTCATATATCTGTAACTTGCTGTAGTTCCGTGCTCCTTACTAAGTGCTAAAATCTTCTGTTCCCAGCACCTTTAGCCAAAACAAGGCTCTCTGAATACAGATTCAAGGACATGTTTGTGCCTCAGGGCCCGAAAAGTATGTAAACAACTGCAAGATGGGGGGAGCAGGCCTGGGGTAGTTAACATCATCACCTGAGGGTGCGATTGGAGAATTAAGAGCCAATATGCTAATGGGACAGAACTTATAAAAGGTGAAGGGCTCGTGACCCGGGTGTCCATTTTGGGTGTCGTCCCCGACGGGGGGCTTTGCTTGCCTGAATGTACCTTCGGGCCTTTGCAGGCCTTGAATAAATTGTCTGCTTTTATACTCCTAATTTGTCTTGGCCTCTGTTTCAGGTAGCCTGTCTTTTAGGCATCAACAAAACTCCAAGAAATTAAATTGGCAGAATTTAAGGAAGGAAGACCAGAAGGAAGCATTTACATGACTAAATCACTTGTTTCCATTTATAAGTAGCTATAAGTAAAAAACCCACAGTAGATAAATAAGTAAAACAATTTCCAGTTTCCTTCCTCTTTTTTTTTCCCCTTATGCAGCTTAGCAATTTACCAGTGATTCTACAGAGAATTCTTATTTTTCCAAATTCCATTGATGTTATTCCTTCAGAGTAAACTTCCTTTACGTTCTTTCAACCATACCATTCCTTTATGATCCCCAAAGATTTAATCCTCAAATCTACACAGTCCTAATGCTCAGACAGGCTTCCAAGTAACTGCACAAAAGCTGGTTTTTGCAAAAACACTTGCTATGTTTCTGGGGAAAGATCTACCTTTCCCCCACAGTTCTGAACAAAGCTGCCCAAATTCTTACACTATTTTTCTAGAACATGACTTAAACACAAGCAGCTGCAAAAGATGCAATTCTGCTTTAAGCTTCGTCAATAGCCTGTTTACCTGGGTAGACACTGAAATCGCTGTCTCTGCAAGTCAGCAGAATGCACCCAGCTTTCTCCTTGCAAGATAATGAACTGGTCACAGGACAGGGATTTTCAGCAAACAGTGTCACCAGAGTGACACACAAGAGGGGAGAGGGAAACCTATTTGGTTCCTCTTTCAAGTGTTCTGCGATGGCATGACTGCACAAATTAGTAATGGTGTTAATCAAAGCAAATTTATTTTCCTTTTTGTCATATAAAAAGTGGAAAACCCGAGGTAAAATGTTTGGTTTAGTTCCAATGCAGAATCAGACTAAATGAATATGATGAAATGGTTTTAACAATTCTGTAGCAAAGACAGCTGTACACTACTCACCTCTATTACAATGTGTACTTAACACATGAATAGGTTTTGCAACACAAAAATTCACATTATCGTTGTGAACTTTGGTGTAAATTCTATATACTAGAAAATGTGTGCACGTTTGCTCTTCCTTCTGTAGAAAAAAGTAGTATAAATTATTCTAGTGGTTCATGGCCATTTTAAAATGTATTACCTCTAAAACACCGTATGCTATAATGAATCATCAGAGAAAGAATGTTTTGATGATGTAGGTCACAATTCACAGGCTCTCCTGATGAGGCAGATAACACACTGATGTAATACATTCCAGGGATTTAGCAGGAAAAGAATTCACTTTTGTTCTCCTTAGACGATGATACTTGGACACATGCTATGCTCAATTCACCCCCACTGACATCAGAATTTATAAAAGCAGATATCCAATAATGTCACGGTGTCAGGAAAGGAGAGGGACTGTGTCTAGCAAATACATAACCAGCATGTTTAGCTCCCTTGCATCTTTCATGAGCTGTGAATGATGAGAGCCTTGATTCCCAGTATTTAGCAACAGAATGATGTTACAGCTCAACATGCACGTGACCCCAAGCCCGCTCATGGATTGCATGTTATAGTCACTTGAAGAGAGAATCAAGTAATTAAAACATTATGATACTGCAACCTGAACCACAAGGAAAGAAATCAAACTGTACTATCAACTTACCTAACACCTCCTCCTACTCTGAAGAGATCAGATTAACTTCAGGTACAAGGTAGAGGGGGCAGTTGAAGATGGAATTTTAGACTCTGCTCTGTTGCCTTTCCATCTAAGAAAAAAGAAACTCTTGAATTTTACTGCAGTACAATTTCCTTTCACGAATCTTTTACAACCTGGTAAATACTCAAATAAATTATGTTCTAGGTAACTGTAACTGATATTAATCTACAGTCAAAAGTGAGACTACAACTCCTTCAAAACACAAAAGTGCTCTCTAAAGGACTTGAACATTCAAATTTAGTTTGGTCTGATTAAGAGCGTGGTGTGACACGGTCACCAGATATTCAGCATATCCACACATCTGCATTCAATTCTTTACAGTATTATTCCTCTGCTGCATCTTCAAGCCCAACTCCAGAGACTTCTCTGGGAAGCCACACTGCTTGTTTCACCCTGGGAAGGCTGTCCCACAGCTGCCCTACATTCAGAGTGGGCTCAGAACGCTGATGGCTTTAATGCACCAGGGAAGATGCATCTCACTTGTAAAGCGGAAGTTTTCAGCTATCGTGCCAGTGTCACTGGTGCGACCAGGCAAAATCAAGATGCAGACTGAAAGTGGGAGGCACAGGGGATGAGGATCATTAGGCTGCATCTCCCACTGTGCCTCAGTACTAATACATGTTCCCAAAGGCAGCTTTCCTCCAATTCCCTAACAATATATGGGATGCAGATGTCAGTCTCATACATGAGGTGCCACAGCAGACGAGAAGCAGAAGCACAGCTCGGAGCTGGGAAATGCACTGTCTCCTCAGTGAAACACTGAGCTGTGGACGTGCCTGCAAGAATCCAATGTGCCCCATCACGCCATGAAGACAAGCGGGGTCCCTTGATCCATGTCATGGCAGCCTCTGTCTCCAACTCTCTCCCAAAGCCATCACACTCATTCTTATAATTCTGTAAACATTACCAGAAGCACAACGCTATGTGAATTACATTTCGGTTCACAGTACATTTGATCATCATGATTGCAAGTCCCTTGTTCTGGTATGGTAAAGGACATATACTGATAAATTTTGACACCATAAGGCATTAAAAACAGATTCTTCTTTTCAACCATTACATTTGATCTTTCAAATTTGCATTATTGAGCAACAGTAACACATAACAGGCTTCTAAATGCCCATCTAGTACACTGTTCTCACTATCTAATACAGTTGTAAGTATAAACTAAAACAGGTCATTACAAATTCGTCATGGAGCAATTCACAGGCTGCACTGATTTTCAACCCAGAGCTCATGGCTTTTTGAGAAGCTAATTCTAATTTAAGCCTTGACATGACAGCACTGTCTTCGAGACCTGTACTGAAAAGCAGTTCCTGTGCTCTGTTCCCTTGTGCACAGAACCAACAACAGAACAGCAAAGCTGCTGTTGATAACTAAGGCGAATTTTGACTCTCAAGCTAAATGGGAAAGCTTTTATGACTATTTTGAGTATAGACATCTACAGCGTAAAAACAAAATAAAAGCAAAGGGCACCAGGGAGATGATCCTATAGTGTTCAGCTAAAACACCGCTAGGATTATACATTTGTAATTCTACTTTAGTAAAATGATTTCCATACCATTCTTCCTCTTTTCTTTCAGGTGAAGAGAGATTATTCTATTGTAGAAATGCACAAAGACCCCCTGAATGACCCTACAGCAGCACATACCAGTACTAAATCAACACCCAGACATTTGTCTTCCTCGGATTAAGTATTCCCAGTACTTCAGAACCCCACTACCCAGGTTGTACTGTGAGTTTGTGTTCAGCATCTCCACTGTCCCAACCACGTCAATTTCTTAGAGTGTCTTTCATTTTTTGGAAATGAAATTCCTATTCCATTTAATGAGCTACATATCCAGTCATGACAATCACTGCTTTGTGCACACTTTCAAAGCAAATTATTTCTAGGATCAACATGTCATCTTAGATCTACCTAGCAGAGAAAGAAACATACCCTTGGCTCATTTTACATACTGATTGGGTTGTATCTCAGATCATTTTATCACTAATGAGTCACTTCTAGTCAGAAAGGCAAGAATTTGAACAGGAATTCAGCTCAGTGGTAACAGAAGGAACCTGGTCTGAAATTTTCCATGCTTTAAGCTTCGTTTATATGAGCCCCTTGATTTAAACCTTGATGGGTCTCACAGAAATACTGAGACGGGACAGAGATAACTAACTCGGCTTCACAGAACTACCTCCAGTTTACTCCTCCTTTCTCATCAGAAGACTCAACAGAATCTATAAATGGAAGTTGATTGGCGAGTTAAATTTGTTCCACGATAACAGGCATCTGCAAACAAAACTGAGTTTTGTGTTAGTGTTGTCTCTGCCACAGTCCCAGAAAATAAACTGCTCAGTGTGGTCATGAAAACTTCACTGAGTCAGTTCCTCTTTCAAAGGATGCATTATTCCTAAAACCCATGTCAATCAAAACTGGCCAGCCTGCCAGTCTGAGCAGTTCTATGAGGCTGCACTCAGCCATAGTTTTGTCCTGCACATTACACTCCTCTTAAAGGTTGTTTTTTTCTTTAGAGTCTTTACACATCTCCAGTCTGTAGCTGAAGTTCCTTCCAACCCTCTACTGATAGAAAAACCTGTTTAGAGGAGTTTTTTTTCCCTGCATCCTCGTGTTGTTCGCCTCCGAACAAAATTATCAGAGTGAAATGCTTCCCTGTCTCTGAACTGAGACAGTTCACTGTTTTCATTTCTCAGACACACTCAGATTTATGTGAACTTCCCACAAGCAAAGCAGGACAACAACTCCTAACCCCAGCCCCAGATGGGTTTCAACAGCCACCTCCTCTGTCTCAGTAAGAACCAACTGTAAACTCTAAGCAAGGCCACCTTGTACTGGCAGCATTCCCAGCCCCCTGAAGCCAGAACAAACACAGCATGGTAGGTCGATGACATATCCCCAGGACTACCTTCAAAAACAAGCAACAAGTTTAAGAAAGAGGTAGTTTATTAAATAACAGAGTATCCTGGAGAGGGAAAAGACGTCAAGACTCCCCACACACCCCTGTAACAGCCAGGCACTGCAACAGGTTACTCAGAGAGGTCCTGCAGTCTCCATACCACTTTTAAAAGCAGGTTGGACTAGAGCCCTCTATAGAGTCCTTTCCCAACCCGAGTTACCCTATGACCTTATGATGCAACAAAACAATGTTTGGTTTTTTTTAAATGAATGTTTGCTTTCTATTCTTTATATATACAAAACAACTTTTTATTAAGCCATAGTCATTGATACTTTGATTCTGTTGCCATAAATAAAACAAGCATTTGCAGAAAAACAAATGAAATCACAGAAAGGGTTGGAACACAGCTGCTAGGGTCAAATGTGTCGTCTACAACAAGCAAGAATAAACTAAGAACACAGTCTGGACTAGCAATGTATTCAGAGAAATAGATTTGAAATCTAAATATCTATGCCCAGTTGTCACACAGCATTCATAGACTGGCAGAAAGAGCAGCAGTCTTGATTTTCCACCGAAGTATTTTCTACATTGCCAGTTAAGAGTGGGGGGAAGGGAGAATATCAGAAAAATCTGATGGAAATATATGTGCAGGCTTCATACAGAACCAAGTAATTTTTCTTCTGTAAACAACAGTAACAGTGAAAAAGAGAGCAAGAGAATAGTTGTTTTTTCATTATTATTTGGACAGAAGCAGTTAAGAGAGGGAAGAGAGAGAAACAGGTCTTTACTCAATGTTTCCTCTCTCTCAATTACAAGTGGAATTTATGAATGATAATCCTCCCAGCACACTTCTATTTACCCTCCTCAGTGCCCTAGTCTTTCATAGACTGCTATGGTGCTCTTGCCATTTTTAGGGGCATGCTGTGCAAGATACTACCGCTTACTCAGAATAAAAGGCTCTCCACATTCCCTGAAAGGACACAGACTAACCTCAAACTACAGGACAAGCTATCCTCAAGAAGCACCCTGAGCACATTTTCAGCAAAGCCAGGAACAGGGCTATGACAAGCAGCAAACAACACAACATCCTCTTTCAGATGGCAAGAAAAAAATGAGTAGAGTAGTAAGTCTTACCTTAGAAGCATCCTTCTGCTACTGCAAAGCTGGTTCCACTGCCTCAAGATTGAAGAGGGCAAATCAAGAATCTGCCTTTCAAACAAACAGAGCTGGCACATCCTTGACATCCAAAGTCCTTAATCAGGAGTTTACCAAGTTGTTTTGGGCACAAATGGACATAAAGGATTCACCTATAGTGGCTAGCCTAGAGTTAACCAAAGCAGGAACACAGCCTTGTTCCCTGATACTTCTCCTTGAATTTTGTGACTAAGGTGAGGTATTCCAATCATCCAGATCTCTGGGAGGGGAGAAAACAGAACAAAAATATACCCATCCTGGAACTGGATTAGTCAAACAGTTTTATTGCTAACTCACAGATTCTGGACAGGAACTGTCTGAGGCTGTGACAGCTCAAAAGCAACATCCTCTATATAGCAGTTAGTGGAGACCTGCTAACCTCTGGTTTCACTGCTATCACCACCTAAAGTGACTGAGCCTGCCCTCAGATCCTCTTGAAAAAGACTGCTCGCCTCAGGCAAAACCCCATTTACTGTTTCTCCTGCTTTTGCTGCATTCAACCCTACACAGCTAAGCTAGCACCAAGGTCTCTAAGGTCAAGAAAAAAAATACCCAACTGTGCTGTTATTCTGGAAATAGCTACTTCAAAAGTTGTTTCTTATGTCTCTTGGAAAAAGTCTTTGCTCCAGGTCTGTAAGCAGTCACAGTGTCAGGCAGGTACTTACAAAGAAAGACAGACCTGAAGGATGATATCAGGAAACTAATCACCAAACCAAAAGGATGCTCAATGCAATGAACATGGCTCAAAACTACTTTTCAGGCGACTCAGTATTTTTTCAGTAAACTCAGTGAAACTGATATAGATTCACCATTTAGAATCTTGATATAGGATTCAGGTTTAACATATGTCAGATCATTTTAGAAAAAAAGATTAACTGAAAAAACAATGGCAAATTAGGTGGTTTGTTTTGTATACTGATTTTAGTAGCAATAGCACCAAAATATTTTGCTGCAGCATATTATACAACAGCTGGAACAGAGAAAATGCACACACAGAAACAGTATCTTACATAGAAGCAGCATCTTTCTCCAGCACAACCAGCACTCCCGAAAAAAAGGAGCAGATTCCAAGGCACATGAGTTGAGCAGCACTGATTAAAGTTAAATTACCAACTGAATAAACCATTTTTTTAAAGAAAGGAGAATTTAAGACAAAACCAAAAAAAAAAAAAGTCCTAGCACAAATGTAAGTTAAGACCATTGGGAACTTAAATACAACCACGCTGCAGGAATATTTCTTGAAGAGAAAAATAAGACGGACAAATGCAAAAAGTCCAGATTCAAGCACACACCAGGTTATCTTGCTTTTCACCATAGGACAGACAAAGGTGAATGTGTTCTCAGTAGGAAGCACATCAGACTTTCATTTTGGTAGGAACAGCAGTTCCAAAACACTTTCAAAATTTTACATAAACAGTTCACCCTTGCACAACCTTTGCAGCTGTGGGTAAACAGCAAACTCATTCTCATTTGGGCAAAACATAATTTACATTTTTGTCTACTCCAAACAGGTCAGTGCACCCACTTTTTAGTTTGCCATTAAAACATTACTGGTTTTTGAGCTCTGTCTGAGACCCTATGCCATCCCTCCAATTCTTCTTCCTTTTCTCCTTATCTACATAAACTGCATTTAATGTCTTTTTGCAAATGGATGAGTTTGATACCAATAGAAACCCAGTGCTAAAGGGTAAATAATTCCCTGCTTTATTTAAGAGAATATATTTACAAAACAGAAAGTAAAGTATATGTAGATTTTCAGCTTCATTATATAAGAATTAGTATGACTCCTTCTACAAAGTCTTGGCTGCATTAGGAAAATATCAATACCTTTCTATCATTTTAATGATGTCGCAGGGTCAGCTGAAGCTAATGGAGTTGCACTCTGGATTAATTCAGACCAATTAGGATGGTAAATTAATTGAAGGTTTCTTACTCTTGCACAACAACACCACAACCAAACGTTTGAGGAAGTTTCAACTGCTGCTGCTCTGCCTCTCTGCCTGAACTGGAGCCCCACAGCAGTTGTGGTTGAAGAAAACATGAGCATGTGCCTCAGCTACTGCTGAAGTGGCTGAGAGTTCACAGGATCCTGAGCGAGTCCAGGCTGGAATGCAACTTCTACCTCATGTCACTGCAGAGGAGCAGCACCCTGAGCACACGGGTGCAATGGCACAGCAGCTATCAGAGGTAGCAGTTTCAGCCATCACTACTGGATCCATCAGGGCTACCTGTGGACAACTCAGAAGGGTCACAAACCAATGCGAGTGGACCCCGCTCTCCATTCTCTGTGACACAGCAAAGTACTGCCAGGTAACAGCATCCACTCCTCTCCGATCCTTTCACATCAGCTTTTACCGAGCTAACTCTCATCTCCCTTCTCATCAAGACTTTGAAACGTTGAATTCTGATGGACTTTTACCCTTTTACCCAGAACAGCATTTGGGACTTTATGTAACTGGTTACGAGTAGTACCCTACTGTCTGGAACATGGAGCACCACAGAGTGTAACCACTATAGCCTTTGCTTCTCTCCTTGCACATCATTTTTATTAACAGACGTGCAATGTGGCGGCCCCAGCCCTGCCCTGGCTGCTCCACTTCAGACACTTTTCACTCCCCAATGCGAAGCATCGCTGCCTCCGCACAAGCACAAACACACCCAATCCAGACACCATGGGCTGCAGAACCTTTTCTTAATTCATGTAAGTTTTGGCTGATTTATATTTTCATGTCCTTTAGCAAGAGACAATTAAAGCTGCTCACAGAGACAAAGAAGCCACAAAGTCAGACGAAAATGTCAAAACAGACAGAATTTTAAAAGACTGATTTTGAAAAGCTGCATCACACACTCAGAGTCAATAACATCTGCTTTTAATTGAACCATTTGAAGTGAATTTTTACTGAATTCTAAATTCATTACCAAACATTTATGATCCAGGATATTCTATGACTGGGTAAGAGCTTATTCTTTCTTCCTTTCCTCCTGATGGACATTGCCATGAGAACTACAGTGAAATGCATTCCTCCTACCCTGGTAATAATGTATACATTCAATTTTAAATGTTAAAAGGCAATCCTTTTTTTGTGTTGTTACTTTTAGTAACACAAATCAGGCCAGCTGGAGATGTTATTTCTACCCTGGAGAGTCTTGTGCAATGTTTTAAATTTTAAAGAGAAATAAGTGATTCTAGCTTTTATGACAACACAATTCACAGTGACTTCTCCTGGTATTATTTTTCTGGGAATTGCTGCACACTGCAGACTAACATAAACTTCTATGAGCACCTTGAGAGAAATATGCATTTAGAAGTTTATTTAGGCAAGGTAAAAGACTACACTGAGAAGAATACATTAGCATACGCTAAGCAGAATAGAGCCCGATCTCCACTCTGGCTACATTTTCCTTACGCCTAAGTGGACAACTTAGTTGAAAGTTCCTACTTCCAATTGGATGAAAAGTCCTAATCTCCACATTCTAGTCAAGCCCAACGGACAGAAACACAAATTCTTTTGTGAGAAAAATGGAAAACAGATCTTCATGGACAATAACCAGTGAGAAACAGTGACAATCTGACTGACATAAATAACTGGATTTTATAAAAAAGCTTCCAAAAGTAATTTAAGAATATTGATACTGAAAAATTACTTTCTCAAGCCAAAATTAGGTAAGCCTCTTGAGGAACTCTGGTTTTACTCAGCATTAGTTCAGTTTAGATCAGGAGATAGATGGCCCAAGTTGAAAACAAGCTACTACACTGCAGGTTGCTAAGCCTGAAGGAACAGCCCTGAAACCTTGTAGAATTCTCATGTCCTATGGGCAGTTTCCTCATTCTAAATAGCTTCTGTAATGCCACTCCGCACACCTTCCACGTGATATGAAAACATAGCTCTCTCCTAAACAACTGTTTGCAGGCAATACCAATTATAGTGATTTCCAAATCCACGTGGAAATCAAATTGCCCCACCCCCTGCACTCCAATGTAGCAAAGTTTTGAAAGGAAAATTACCAAGTTGTCTTTCCACTAGTAAGCTTTAAGAACAGATCTGTAGATACTATCAGAGAGGGACCAGAAGAACAATTTAGAAACAGCAGTCAATAGTAACAGGTGGTTGAACACAGAAATACACCATCACATCCCATAATCTAAATTCTTGCTATAACATGTGTTCCACAAAGTCCGAGAGATTGCACCCAAGCTATCTCAACCCACTTTCAGCCTGCATTGCATCCACAGAAAGACTGTAACTAAAGCTCAGATGAGGGTTTTGACCATGTTTTAGATTTTTA
Source organism: Origma solitaria (assembly GCA_013397895.1). Lineage (NCBI taxonomy): Eukaryota > Metazoa > Chordata > Aves > Passeriformes > Acanthizidae > Origma > Origma solitaria. Next base: position 1,755,749 of record VZRL01007031.1, read on the forward strand.
ACAGGTTCTAGTTCTTTCCTCACACAACACATCCATCTTTTTTTAAAAGTACCAAGCTTCATTTGAATGAACACCCTTAAACAAATGAAATTTCAAGTCAGTTGCATCTTATAATTACATAACTTGCCCTTTTTCTAGCTGTTTGTTTCACTTCCCTAGCTGTATTTTCCAAACACTGAAAACAGTATTAACTGTATGGACAGACACTTGAGACAACTCTATCTGCTGGCACAGCTGGCAAGAAGCAATGCACAAAAAGAATGTACTAAGACTTCATTCTGCAATAGGAATTGGTATTTTGGTATTAAGTGTATATGAAAAAATTACGCCAATAAATTTTCTTCACTCAGGAGAAATATGAACCTAATAGTTCTATAGAAATGGCAGGAAACTGCTGTAAAAGAAACTTGTTTCTCTGGGAAATGTGGAAAGAATTGGACTAGTGTACCGCAGACACCTGAATTTATCCCTGTATCTGACTTGAATGTTATATATTTAAATATAAATTTGTAGATAACAGCAGTCAGCCTTCTCCTCCCCAGTGTGTTCCCAACTCCACAGAAACATACACAGTTACTCCATTAAGAGCTAAGCTAACTGCTTTGACTGAAAATGAGGATTTTCACTATCTCACAAAAATTACAGAAATTCCTCAGAAAAACATAAAAACCAGATTTCCAGTTTGCTGGTTTTGTTACACAGTTCTAGTAGAAGTGTGTTATCATGCACAGTCCTTCTCCATCCTGAAGTAATGATTAATTTTTCTGTCTTTTCCCTTGAGCGGAGTTCAGAATAAGCAATTCTAAAGATTTCTTGTGTATAAACATTTGCACTAATCAAGTGACAACAGAAACACAGGAGTTTGGACACAACGTGGCTGGTGTGCTTTGTCACCCCCCTAAAAAGAGGGAAAGAGACCTACACCCTGACTTCCTTACAGTTTATATACAGACAGAGAGCAAAGCATCACTTTAAAGGTAGCTTTCCACATAGGAGACAGAGATTCAGAGGAGTTATATGTGGTTGGTTTTGTTTGGTCAGGGCTTCATATGTGACACAGATTTTAATAAATTTTAGTTAATTGCTTCTGAAGGTCTCTTGCTAGAACCCATCCTTATTCTGTAAGGATGCAACATGCATAAGATTTTCAGTTGTTTTCCCGAATGAAACCCTGGATGTGTAAACACAAAACAGTTTATTCACAATATGTGTTCAACAGCTGCATTTTTCTGAGACACTGGAATGTGGAGAACACTGACAGAAATCGGTATGGAAGAGCTGTGCTGCGCAAAGGATTCAATAGGAAAGGCGCACAAGGAGTCCGTAAGGGAGCAGACAGCTCAAAGTTCCAACAGGACAACAGAGATGACACACAAAAATAAGGTATGAAAAAACCCTATGTGGCAGAAAGAGAATGGTGCCAATCTCCAAAGTCAGCAAGAAGCTTGGAAACTGTGACCTCTCATCACCCTGTTCTATCCCTCTGCACTTCAAGTCTTTAATTTATTCTAGTCTAACTAGAATAAACTGCAACTTCAGTCTTCTCAAAGCAAACAACAACTTTATTGCTCAGAACGAACATCAGAATGATCATTAGAACTAAATGGTGCTTTGTCAGGTTGCCAGAAAGACTCTTTAAAAGAAACACATTATTACAATTTTAGGAAGTCCATTAATGTCACAAGTACAACTGGCATTCATTTGCCCCTGTCAGTGTTAGGTATGCATATGAATTACTCTAAGGATGAAGAACAAACTACTCTATATATATTTCTCTCAGCTTCCAAACTGTGCTAGTTCTTCCCTGTTTTGCAGTCATACACTGATGCATCAACTAAGATCAGGGCCCCTGTGGCAGGACACAATCCTTGCCTCAGAGAGATCACAGGTTAAATAGCCAAGACTAACAAATGGTGGGAGAAATAAGGGAGGAAGCTGGAGACACAGTTACTTGCCCAAGGTCACAGAGCAGGACAAGAATAGAACCCCTATCTAGACTTCCCTTCCTAATAGGCCACATTTTCACTCACCTTTGGCTGAACCTGCTTCTCTGCTTCTCCTCAGTTATGTATAATTCATTCTCCAGCTCTTAGGTCAAGATTTCTGTTCACACATGACAACGTTAACCAGGTAAGTCTTATGCTACCATATTAAAAATACTGAAATGCATGGCAAGATCAAAACTTTTCAACCAAGTATTTTGCTGCTGGTTTCTTATGCATTTCTAATATGCATTTAGAAGTGTTTCCTCTTTACTGATATTGGTATAATTCATTCTGTCTCTCTGTCTGCCCATGACAAGGACTTACTTTCTGCAATTCACAGCTCAAAACATGAAGAAGTTCTGCATTCAGGTTAGCTGCAGCATTTCCTTTGCCCCATAAGTATGTTCATTTTGTAGAATTTACTGCAAATACCGCAACAAAATGTAGTAGCATGAAGGCAAACTGTGACTTCAATTACTAATAAAAATTCATCACTTTTACATACAAGACTGGATCATCCATCCAAATGACTTGGAGCCAGAAAGAAATTCTAACTAGAGGCTTTTTCTAGATAAACAAAATTGTTGTCTTGATACTAGCTAGATTAAGTTACTGCATTGAATAAAGTTGACAGACCTGATTTCTGAAAGTGCGAAATACAGCTTTTACTGACCCTATATTAATAAACTGATATTTTTAAAACTGAGGTTGGCCATTGCTCAATTACCCAAAATCAGTTTGTCAAAGAGAGTGTCCATTGGAGCCCTGCTATTAATTACAGTATAGCAACCAAAGTAGTTGTAAAAGCCTTTCTTCAATAGAACACTGGTCACATCATCTTCTGTCACTCTCCCCCAACTCCACGCCTAGATTCTGTACTTTCCTGGTTACATTTTCTTCAAGGGGTGCAACACAAGCTACTGTATGACTCTAAATCATCCAGAAAAAAACAGGAGACCATGTGATGATTACTAAGGAATTAAGAAGGGTAACAGTAGACAGTGAGGATGAGAAACAGCAACAGTAGATTTCTTTCCATTGTCCAAACTGCGCGCATCTCCCACAGCACATTTGTACACCTTGAAATGTATGGGGAGAGTGGTCCCTTTTACCCAGCCATTAGCTTCCAGTAAAAACTGCAGGATATTGGGATTCCTTTACCTAAATGTCATGAAGTATTGTTTGAACAGACGGTGGTGTAAGTAAAGGTCATCTAAAACTGCTCTTTAACATTTACATAAATTACGTCACCTAACTTTAGGTCCTGAAATACACCATACCAAGTATTTAATAGTATACTTTATATAATAAAATTTCCAAGTAGGATAAAGTGGTTGCTATAGTAACTGTATGAAACCACTCCAAGTGAACTAGATGAGAGTGAGGAAAACACATGAGAACTCCTGGTAAGAAATCTGGATGCTGATGCCTGACCACAACGCACCAGCTTAAAGATTGCTCAGTACTCTTCAGACTCTACAGGTGATGAAAGAGGAGACAGACTCCAAACAAAGGGCTGGCTGTCCCTTGGTCAGGACAGCAGATGGGATGGCACAACTCTCTTAGGTTGTGGTTGAGTATTGTGACAAAAGCTGGATGGATAAATTCTTTGGTTCCAAAAAATAGACAGGTTTCTCCAACTCAAGCGTAATTCTTGTTCCCAAACAATTTTACTTACAACAAATCCTGTGTCAAAAAGCAAATAGAAACACGGAAACAATGATGCCACAAACCCAAAGAAATATCAATCTTCAAGCTGAATGGTGACTTTACTGAGCAACATTATCCATTGGCTTGCATGTGAGTGCAGAATTAGATGCAACAACTTCTGGACATGCTTTAGAGTCTACACCATTCTGTGGTTCTGTTAAAGCTGCATGTTTGGCCTCTCATTTCAAACCTCATCCTGCCCTTAATTCAAGCCCAAATACTATTCCTCTTGAACAGGAAAGGAATGGAAAAGGGTTTTGAAGGCAGAAAACTCCCACTACTTACTCATGTTTAAATGAGGTGAATTTTCAAATAGAATGTAGAAATAGAATACAACTGATTTTTCAGAAGCAGTCTAAAAAGGCTCCTGCCATTTTTTCCAAAAAGAATTTCCAAAAGTGGTAGTGGCTGTTTCAGTTCCAAACAAATAAATGCCTGAGACCTCAAGATTAGAAGCACTGAAGAGAGGGTAGGGTGGTCCTACAGAGAGGAGAAGGGGTAGAGGGCATGCGGTTGATTTAAGTCACTGCTCATGCACACTGGACATAGAACTGAAAGGAATTTTAAAAATCCATGCAGCCTTAATTATGTATCCTCGACCTAAAAGCTTCACATTTTCTACCATTTCCATTTAATTCAAAACACAAATGCTTTATTTTTGCAATAATTTTCCCTGCTGTGTTGTCTTTTGAAATCCAGTAGTAGTGTGAGCATGTAGTAAATTAGTCTGTAGTCATTAAAAAGCCTGAAAGATGGACTAGCAATAAAATCAAACCACAGAACCATATTACAGTAATAAGTATTTGAGATAATACTATCTATAATTGAACTGCTAATGCCAGCTTCAGCTTACAGACTCTCAAGTACCTATGTTAACATTATAAAACCAGAAATATCGGGAATTCGATAATAAACAACTGGTGCCAAAGGTGACTTTTAACCTCTGGGAAGATACAAGTTGTACAAAAATCTTCTCCCAGGGAGAAATCATGTACAGAGTGTAGTGCCACTTGTTCCTCACCGTTTGCAGCACTGCTACCATAGGATGCACAGGAGGATGTGCAGCAACCCTTTGCTGTGAGCTGATCCTTGGCTTTAACTACAGTTTAACAAAAGCAACCTAAGCAGAACAGACCTTCTCCAGCTGGAGGGAGAGAAGGAGAGATCTCAATGTCCCCTTCCCACTACTGGACATTAGCCAGAGTAGCCAAGGTGACAATCATCACTTCTGGCAAATGAACTACTTGGAAACGCCCAACAGTGAAGAGAAACAACCATTGCGCACAGGAAGGAACGTCTACTAAATTTCCTATTGAAAGCTCTGTGTTCACATCACTTTCTGGCAAAGTACTATTTACATACCTGAAACAAACACAAAATGCATGGTTCAAATGTGAAACTGACCCAAGAGCCTTCAAAAAGGCCGTTTTTTCCTGAAAGCATTTTAAGGAGCATCCAGGCTCTTCCCACTGACTTCATTTATGCCAGCCAGGAAGATTCAAGTCTTCTACTGGCTGAAGTGCCTTCAAAATCCAGGTACTGCTTTACACAGTTGGTTACTTTTAAGCATGGTTATCTCATTTTTCATCCAAATAGTGCTTTACACTCAAAAATTCATTAGTTTTAACACACTGGTTAATGTAAAAAGTTATGTTGTATCAGAGACATACATAAAAGTATTTCTTACTGCTTTTAGAGTAGGTAAGCAAAAGCACAAAGGCATTTAGGGGAGGAAAAGGCTTCAGCGGGACATGAGGACAGTCACAACACAAATTTTGGATAACCAGAAGCTATGTCCGAATTTTGAGTTTAATTTGTTCAGTGCTATAGGTGAGGATAAGTATTAAGGAACATAGCTTATCTCTCTGTTTCAAACCTGCTGTCACAGAACTTGGAAAAAAAAAGTAAACATCTCCCAGTTTAGTACTACCATAAGAAAACCACACATACATTTTTGTCTAAACAAACATTTCACATCTACAGTACCACAAAAGAGGTCAAGACAAGCTTCTTACCTCATTTGTAAACAGTTGAAGTTCCAGCAGCAGCCTGCAACTTCTGTGAAAAATCTTCCACCACCTGTAAAACCACAAAAATTTTTACTATTCTAAAAGAAGTCCCATTCATGCCCTTTGCCAATCCCAGTCCCACAGAATAGTAAATTCTCTATTCCAAGTGTAACAGTGCTATACCTTTAGCAGTAGGACATTTGAGTCAGTGACAGAAGATGCCTAAAAAAAAAAGGGGGGGTAAAGAAAATACATATACTCCAAATCTGAATCAGTCTGAAAACAAATTGAAACTGAATTAATTCCAGAAATCTTAACTTTATTATTTTTCCACTCTATGGAAAAGTTTACACGAGTAAACTACAATCTAGTTACAGCTTCATAAACAAAGAATTGAAGTAGGGTAATATAATTAATGCCAACCAGGATGCATTTACAGGAAAAGCATCTCAACTAACTTGATAAGATTAAAAGTTCATATTAAAAAGAAAATTGCTTGATGCAGTTAGAATTTTATGTAGATAAATTAGACCTGGTACTTCCTGAAATGTTGACAGAGAACCTGAAATGAAACAAAGTCAACACATATCACGTGCTAATCAAATTGAAAACTGATTAAGTGACAAATCTCAGTTGAAAGTTGAAGCAGAAAAGAATCCTTATCAGGGGAGCAAGGTTTTTAATGGGTTCCTGCAAGCTCTACAGGCTTTTAATAATTTATCTTTTACAATTAGCTACCTCATGGGGAAAAAAGAACAGTAAAATCTGGAGCTGAGACTGACGAAAAAGTAAGCAAGAAGCAGGGTGTGCCATGAATGTACAGGAACAAATACCAGTAGAATGCAGAGCAGCTTACACTTTAACACTTCTAACCATTTGGCATACCCAATGCTGGGAGAAAGAATCTTTCTGAACTACTGTGGCACAAGATACCAGCAGAAGCTCCAACATGTTTTGGTTTTGCTTGTTTACTTCATTTTGTCTTCTTACAGAAGAACTTCAGCTCTTCAACATTTTTAATTTTAAATTACTACTGTGTATGTGCATGCGTGCACTCATCTAAATGCACATACACGTCTACAGAACAACAGGTTCTTCCCTGAGGTAACAAATAAGGGGAAAGCATGCTATTTACACAAAAGGATTAACATGTTGCCATGGAGATGTGAATCATTTTTTTGACAGATCCAAATTCCTCTCTAAGGTGAGGAATGAAATTAAACATTCCTGTGGTCATGACATTCCAAACAATGTGCCGGAATCAGTGACAACCAAAAATTTATTCTCTCCAACATGTTCCTGAAGACTGGGAAATTTATTTACAAAAAGATACAACAAACTTAGCTGAAGATAACTGAAAGTCCCCAGAAGTCAAAATTCTGTTACTTAATTCTTGTGCTGTTACTGTAATTCCACAAATACTTTTCTCTTTTACTTTCCTTTAAAATCTCCAGTTTGAAGGCAGCCATGATGAGCATTTTAAGCATCTCCAAAACAACCATTTGCAAAACTAAGTACCAAGTAAAAACACAACCTATGTGCAACCTTGAGATCAAATGCCAGTAGAGTAATTGCAGTGAATACGAAGTCATTTGCAGTCACAATGATTTCCCACATCAGGTTCAGAAACAATGCTGGCTAATCATTCTCCACGTACTTTTATTTTCAGCAACAGATCCTCACGAATTCCAATCATACCTTGAGAGATACAATAGAAAACACTCACTGGGAAAGAAAATAATGAATTTGTAGAGCTAAAAATTAAATTTTTCTTATGATCATCAAAAGTTTGACAATAAAAACAGTTCTGAAAGGTAATGACTACCCTTTATTCAAGCAGGACAGTTTCAAAAATAATAAATCATGTCATATTCACTGCCAGAGGTTGCCCAGAGAAGCTGTGACTGCCCCATCCATGGAAGCTTCCAAGGCCAGGTTGGATGGGGCTTGGAGCAACCTGGTCTCATGGAAGGTGACCCCGCCCATGGCAGGGGCTGGTAACTGGACAATCTTACACGGCCTTTCCAACCCAAACCATTCTATAATTCTACTCATTTTAGAGCATAACCCAATATTTGCTTCACAAGCACACTTTCCAGGAATCAGTTTATTCAGCTACACAGGTTAAATAAATGGAAGTGAAGAGTGCATCTCCGAAGTTAGTTAGAGATGTAAGTCACTTTTCAGAACTGAAATGCGGTACAATTTCATGTTGGCTATAACCTGCTGCCCTTGCTAATTGCTCTCAAAAAAGACTCACTCTCACCCTCTGCCCTCAAGCACTTGTTCACAACTCCTCCCTGCCCTAGTGCATATGCTGATCTAACAAGAAACAAAAAAAAAAGCAAACTCAAAAATGAGAACAACCCCCATCATCTATTCAAGAACAGAATAAAGTACTATTTCTCAAGTTATTTAGGGACCCAAAGACCCATATATATGCATAATCACCTTTCCAAACCCAGGCCTTGCTTGTCAAAAATCTTCAATGTTCAAATGAATGATGGGATTCAAACCTGGTAATAAACGGCACGTATGCCTCAGATGTGACTACAGCTATTAGCGTTCATATCTAATATTTCAGCATCTCCTGTGGTAAATTACTTCCTGTAACTGAGAAGTAATTATCACAAAGTTATTGGGTTATCAGACTTCTAATGATGCTATAATTGCTTTCATTATACAATTGATTTGTCACAAATGCTCATATTACAAATATTATTGACCTCCTGCCACTCCTATAACATAATTAAAGCGGCAGTTCAGTTTACCACATCGCCCTCCCATGCTGCTGAAGACACAGCACAGAAGCCACAAAGCACCTGCAGTCACTTTACCTTGAGCAGCAGTATGAGACCCCAGCCAGATGTTTATTTTGCCATCTATTCTCCAAATTCTTACTTTCTCCATAGTTAACCTAGGTGTTTCAATGCCTTAACTTCACTTCTTTATTTAGCCACACTTCATTTACCCCCACTGCATCATATTTCTCTCCATATACAAAACTTATTTCCTATTCTGCAGTTTTCCTTTGGACACTCGCTACACTAGCGTCAAAACCAAATTAGTTTCTGTTTTGCTTTGGCTGGTATTTTTCTTTTTTATAAAATAACAGCCCAATTAATTCACTTTCTGTTTTTTTTTTTTCCAGAGTGTTTAACTTCTGCCTCTTCACACAATTATTTTTCTCATTCATTTCTTTCTGGAGATTTTGCTGAATCTCTCTGAAAGCTAGGAACAGACTGAAGGAAATGCAAACAGACCATCAGTCTCACTTCAGCAGCCCCCTCCATCCATGCCTACTTAGATAGATTTAATACAGAATTCTTACCCTCCACAAGCTGTTGTTCTGAAATCACATGAGAGCCCTCTGAGCAACTTTCTGAAAATGTAAGCTGTAAAATCTAATACTGTTAATACCTTTATCCAGGGTTACTACCTTCATACAAACCTAAGCAAGACCCATCTTTTCCTATGTTTTTCTTGCCTGGCAATTAAAGTTCAGCTGATGGAGGCTCAAGAGCCTGCCAGAACCAGGGAGTTCATACAGTTTGCACCACTAACTTCTTCAAGTCTCTAAGGTCACTAAACCACCCATCTGCCTACACATTTTTCCCACATCTCAAAGATGCCCACACTTCAAAAGCCATAGAGGATTAAAAATATAGAAGGGGGAAGAAAAAAAATCAAATTGAATATCATTCTATCCTCTAGAATTAAGCCAACATGATTAGAAATGAGGGAACTGCATAAACATTGTACTATAAAAAAACAAATGTCCATAACAACAGAAATTGTACAATGTGAGAGTTAAAGCATATCCTTTACGTAGTAAAAAAGGAAGCTAATAACAAAAACAAATAATAATAAAAAAACCCCTAAAATATACAAACCACTAAAAACTCTAGAGAAAAATCTTTGTCAAAAAAAGTAAAAAAATAATAAATATTTTAGGGGGTTTAGCATTGCTGGCATTTAAATTACTGCATTACTAAATGAAAAGGAAGGAAAAAACCCTAGAAGTTATGTAACACATACATGAATCACCATTGTGTGCAGTGAGAAACAAATATCCAGTAACTATTCCAAAATGTCTCTATATTTAGACAGAATTCTCTCCTGTGTAGGAATCTGAAATGCCACATCAGAAGTAGAATACATCTGACTCCAGGAGCCAAATAACCCCGATTTGCACTGAAGATACACCAGTGTAGATAGATAAGGGGCAACTTCACTGAAGTCAAGGAAGTAAGAACATATCTGGCCCTTCATTCAGCACCCACATACCCATTCTCTGACAGGCAATAAGACTATTAAGCAGTAAACATGTAGATGAATTTTAAAAGGTAAATTTCAGAATCCATACAGTCACTCTCTAATGCCCTTCACATTATGCCCCCATTTGAACGTTTCTAAGGATCTCCACAAATGCTTAATATTACACTCTGAGAACATACAGCCAGCTGTGTGATTGTTTGTATCAGGAGAAGAGGTCTGAACAGGTGGGAATAATCAGCTGTCTCATTTAGCCCACACACCACTCATTCAGATCACAAAAAATAGAAAAACAATAGGAGAAACACTCATGTGAAGTGAATTACAATCGCTACCTTAAAACTCAGCCTTATTAGTACGGACAATTGCATGTCCAAAAACAGCATTAATCTGCTTATGAGAACCACCAATGCCAGAAGATATATATTAGCCCCACAGACTTAGGAAAGAACAGACGTATCTCATATCAAGGCTTCTGCAGAATACTTTCCAAACAGACCTGACTGCTAGGCAACTTCAGCCATGGAATTCAGAACAAACAACACAGAAGATCTGGGGGTAGGAGAGACTGGCTACAAAATACAAAGTTGTCACACAAAAAATAAAGCTTGTATCACATACATATTTCAAACTGCTACTATGCTATCGGTTGCTTAGCAATGTCCTCTCCTCTAACAAAAAGTTGTCCTTTGTTCCTAAGAAGTTCTAACACCAGAGACAGCAATCCTGGCGCTCAGGCCCTAAATGCACTTAGGAGAACAGCTAAGCTGATCAGAAGAGCTCACTGCACTACACACCGAGTGTCTGCCTGCACTGCTCAGCTCTCTCCTATTTGCTCGGTGCCCGGCCCTGCAGTGCCAGTCTCTCTCCATGCCCCCCATGTGGCAGCCGTATCAGCTGCTTCAACCCAGTGACAGGGCAGCAAACTGCTCTCTTTCCACTTGGGTCACTTCCCTGCAGCTTAGGGAGCTGCAGCAGTTCCTTGAGGGGTCAGAGCAACACAACTGGGGCCACACAGACAGAAGCGTGGAAGGAGCGAGACTGCATCCTTTACTTGGCTCAAGTTGTTCCACCCATTTAGACCATCTCCTCCAGCTTCCACGTAAGGAAGCGTGACTGGAGACTTCATTACAATTCCTATTTAAAGCCAAAAAAGTTTTCTTGTTACAGCCGTGTAGGAGAAAAACAATACTGCCAGTCTACCAATGTTTAAGAACTCTTTACAGGAATTTCCTTTTTCAGAAGAATATTCTCTCTTTTCAGAACAACTAATCTCTAGCAGGCTGATGATGTTCCATGCAGACAGGTGGAAGAGTTCAGGCAGAGCCAAAGAAACCCATCAAGCACTTTTTTGCCAGTTTGGAGGCAGACTTTTAAGAAAAGAACTTCCTTTTCATATGCTCTCTGCCACATTGTGTTCTGCCCATGAGTGCACAAACAAATTTGAATCCCATTTCAGAGACATTAAATCTCTCTCCAGTGTCCTCCATTTGGAGTTTAGGGAATACAGGATTAAAATAAGACACACAAACAAAGTTACAGCAGCAGCACCAAAATTAGAGACCTAGTTTGAAAATATCCAGAGAAAATTTCTTTCAGAGTATTCATCATTCATACAGCAAGGCATGACCTGATACTGCAAATGTCCTTTTCTGGTTTATGGACTTTTTTTAATTCAAAGTACAATACTTAAAATTATTAATTTACTTCTTTTTCCTACAATCTTGAAATACCCATCTTAAATTCTACCACGATCACTGGATTTTCCCCCCCCAGAGCCCCATCTAAATTACAGAAACAACTGTATGTGATGTAACAATAATCGCAAATTATAGATGCCAAGATTTAAAACAAGTTATCATTAGATGTATCTTCCTCTGTTTTAATCAGTTATCTGTCAGTAAAAAGTTCTACTATATTTTTAATTAATCATGCTACTTTAAAAAAAAGCAACAACATAGATGATTACTGCTGTTATTTTCTTGTTATTATGAGTTTAAACTTACTGTCTTTCGGGAACACAATCCTTTATTTTGTGGCAAATGATGCAATTAACTTTCACCAGTATGGTTACATAATTGTTAGTCATACAATCACATTGCTTCAGGAAGTTTTTCACACAACATTGACATGCATGTACCCCACTGCATTTCTACAGCGTGATCTAACGACCAGTGTAAATACCGTGGGTACTGCAGATCCATCATTTCAAAGAGCATGTACAGAGAAACTGACGAAGGATTATTGGCTCTTATCAGATGTAATTAATCACTCTGTCAAGTACAATTCCTTACTCCTGTGCTAAATTGAGGCTCAATTGGCAACAATGTCTCTTGACCAGACGTCCATCAAACTCTCCAGGTGTCACTGAGCTATCCATCAATTCATTCCATATATAATGTAAAGATGTGTAAGAAAACTATCATTGGAGTACATGCCTCATACAAAGCAATCCCCTAAAATATCTAAAGAACAATGCAGTGACTGCAATGATGACTGCAGGCATTGTAATCTACAGAGTTAGTGCCCTTTCCCATGGCATCTTAAAACACGTTCTGTCAAGTTCAGCAGGGGATTGTCATCATTATCAGCAGCCTAATGATACTATAGGGGAAGGTGCCGTCAGGGGAGCTCGAGAACCCAAGGCAACACTAAGACTTCAATAAAGCTTGGTCAATCTCCAAATGCAGCTCCCAGGGTATCTGCTAGCAGCAGCATCCTGCCAGCCTTTGAACACCCAGCCTGGCAATGTTACAGAGTCATTTGGACAGTGCCCTTGACAATATGCTTTAACTTTTGATCAGCTCTGGAAAGCTCCAGCAGCTGGACTGGGGGATCATTGTAGGGCTAACAGTGAAAATCAACCCAACAGGAGTCACCAACAGCCCCTTAGAGAGAGAGTTCACAATATTCTGGCAGAGTAGGCAAAATTCCAGAGGTTCATGACACTAAATATTATGAGCCATGCCCAGTCTAGTTAGTGGCTCTATTCCTGACACAGGTAGCGATTTAACCTGAAGTGGAGAAGTCTCCCCTGGATCAGCAGGAATGCATGACAAGTATTAGTAGCACAGTAGTGCAGAATAAATAGTCAAATCGGGAAGTTTCCTGACACAGCATAGTCAGGCCTGTGCACTTAAAAGGTCAAATACAAAAGAAGAGAATCATTTTTAAAACTTACCAGCCCTTGTATCTGACAGAAATAGTAAAATTATTGGAAATTCAAATCTGAGTTGCTCTGGGAAGCTCATAAGAACAAACCATCCATGTACTTTTGAACAACTAATCAACGCCAAGAAGGAAAGTCCTCAAGGCCTTCTCAGGGCTTCACGCTCTTCGAAATCCTCAGGAATTTGCTAAAAGCAGATGGCTGTTTTGTTGTACAAGATTTTGTGTGTTGGTTTCTTGGCTTATATGACAGCGAAAACATTTCACGAAACAGCAGATTTCTAGGACTAATTTCTACACTTCAAAATAACTTTAAAAGCACTAAAGTGCTGGTGATCAACAGTAAGTTACTAGACCTGGATTTTAAATGCTAGGTTTCAACTGGACTGGAAATTACTTAGGGAAAAAAAATGGTTTACTAAAAAAATTTAAAAATCAAAAAGCTAAAATACTTTGCTAAGGATTGCTGTCAAATATGTACTTCACCCTCCACCCCCACCAATGGGTTAGTCTTTGTGCAAGATCTGCTTTATTGGGTTCCCTCCAGACCCCACAGTAATAGACATGAAAGACCCTCTCTAGCACATCACCAGTATCAAGTAAGAAACCCCCCCTCACACAGCAAAAGGGCAGGAGGAAATGAAAACTACTTTCAGTGAAGTCATGCATCGAGCTGACTCTCATCTTGAAATATTTTGACTTTATTTCAAATACGGGGATTAAAAAAAGGGATTTTTTACAGGCAGGTTTACTTTATATGAAAAATATCTTTTAATGGAACAATTTTCCTTTGAGAAGATGTTTCAAAAGTAATCTTCTCTCCCAGACTGTAATTTACAAACTATTAGGTTTGTTCATGACAGACAAAAACACTTGTGGTGATGAATTTCATCAAAGGCACACTGGCCAAATAATGTTTTCCAGATGATTTCAGAGGTGAAGGCATGAGGAACAATATCACCGCTCTGCAGAAGGACTGAATTTCCAAGTAGGCTTTCCTGTCCTACTTCTCTTTTCACATGCAGTTATTCTGCATAAGCCCAAGTGGGAAGGCACCCCGCAATGAGCTACACAGAGCACTAGCACAAATTCAAAGCAGCTTTCACTCAGTGCAGGATTGAGCAGCTGCTCAGGTCACTATGCACAAACACACAGGGCTGTATCTCCACTGCATAGCACTGCCTTTGCCCAGGCTAATGTGCCACTTGGATCACTAAGCAATAACTCAAGCATTTCTAAATTACTGGTCTGTGCTCATTAAAATTAAAAAAACAAAAAAACAAAAACAAACAGCAAACAAAACAAAAACCCAAACCAAACACAAACAAACGCACCAAAAAAACCCACTAACAAACAGAATAAACCAGTTAAAAAAAACCAACAACAAAACCACCTTTCACTTTCTTTTTCTCCATACAATAATTTGGTGTTGGTAATTTCCTCCTTGGAAGAGCTACAATGTCAAACCCAGAAGAAAGGCTTGAGAGCACAGGGGCAGAGCTGCATGGGCCAGCCCTTGAAGCCTGCAGCACTCAGCTGTTGATAGAGACTCATATGAGCTACAAGTCTCTCAACTCCCTAGAAACAGTGTTTATTGCTACATCACAGCTTTTAGAACACTGCAGTTGCATGGAGAAACACTAAGTTCCAGGGGGAAAAAAAATGCTGCAACTAACTCAGAAAAGAAAATAAAGCAAACCACTGGAAATGCCTTCGCATTTTAATATAATCACTTTCAAAGTAACTAACTCTATAACTTTTGTACTTTGTTTTTGAAGAATTTCCAAAAGCACAAACAGGAATTACTCCAGCTCTAATTGCTCCTCAGTATATTTTTTTTAATCAGATTTAATATTATAATGTATTTAAAAGCTTTAAAAGCATCATACAGCTGTGCTTACAATAAAAGGAATGAGTGACTCTATCTGTCCCTAAGCAACACCTGCATTTGTTTAAGTCCTCCTTTTGTTCTCTTCAATTTAGTAACTACCATCACTGCAGGGGGTTGTCATTTTTCTTCCTTTGCATTTTGAAAATAAATCCTGCATGTTTCAAGACCACATTTAACTGTTATTTTCTTATTAATTAGCAGATTTATAATGCTAACAACCACAACACAGACATAGGATCTTGCTTTGCAGCACCCTGTAACTGTTATAGCAGAAAGAAAGCAAGTTGCCTCTCAGCTTTCACCTTACAGCTCACTCTCCAGGATGTATACATGATGGGTTGATAGTCCAGCATCACACAGTGCAGAGATTGCTGATGAACTCCCCAGCTCCAACTAACCAATATGTGTTAGCTGTGCTGTACAATTTATAGTTTTCATACAGACCTAAAGGAATACTCTCAAGTGAATATTCTAAATGCTTTAAAATCAGAAGTATGAGCAATTAACTCAAAGATATAAATCTTCCACTACTGAAAAAATGAGTAATGCGTCTTCTAACTAATGGACTGCAGATGCTATAAAAATCTCAGGCTTATCCCAGCCCCTATTACTTTCCAGATAAATATCTAATTATTTTAAAGTATAATTTCAATACATTAATAATCTCAGCAGAATACCACAAGGAGATATTCCTGTATTCCTACAAAAATGTCTTCACTGGCTGTAGAACCCACTTTGACTTGTTAAGATTTTTGTGTATTTTAAAAAGTTCTTCTTTTAAGTCTGCTATCAAAGACTACATATGTTCTAATATACTATTTTAAATAAATTAGAAATCAGTCTGGAATTGACACAAGTTCAACATAAACTACGGGCACCTGGCTTAGATAGAGCAAATCCATCATAAATCTCATCTGAAATCTTAAGAAAATAATTCCAGATTGAGCAGCACTTGAACTATTCTATTAAATAAGAAATATTATGAAAAGTTTATACTTAGTAATATCATTTAAAAACTCCCATCAATTAAAGAAGAGGTTAAGACAGATTAGTAACTTATGTAATTTCCATCATCCTATGTTTCTTATATACCCCTGCATAAGAAAGGTTCTTCAGTTTTAGAAATTAAAAAACGAAGCTAAGCCTAAGAAAAGTCTGTTGACATACTGAGTCCACTGCCTCAGAAAGGTTACAGTAACCTTTTTGGTTAAAAGCGAAAAATCAATTCTCTCTGTTCTAAGTGGTCTCTCCAAGGTAGCCCACTCGGATTGTTAAGAGAGCGTGTTTTGGTTAACAATGAGCAAAGCTACAGAAGTCTGAGTAGAACATACTCGGGCAAATGTCTAACATTCAAAGCATTCCAAACAAAAGGCGGATTTCTATTGCTACACAAAACTATACAGTATCTATATATTTCAAGATAAGAAGTACATAAAAGAAGGTGCTTCAAGAACGCTTAGAGGAAGGAGAGATGCCCTAGTTTGTCCCCTCAGCCCCACTAACTGCACCAAGCTCCTGTTATAACTGGAAGACATTACATTTCTGCTGAAGTGAACAAGTGCTTTTCTCTAACAATTTTACAATGACAAATCAGAAGAAAAATCAGCAAAAGGCAAAGAAAATTGGGTAGTCTGGTCTTAGTCTAACCCAAATGACAAGCAAAAGTGATCCATTTTTATATACAGTACACTGTACACTTCAAAAATCAGCATTTGCTTGACTGCACCTTTTGATGCTGGAATTGTGCCCCATCTCTCTAGACTGTTAAGACTTTTCACAGGATCCAACAGGAAAGCACCTCTGAAATAGTTTTTTTAATGAGGATGACGCTAATCCGAATGTGAAGAGGGTAAAATTAAATGCAGGAGAAAGTGGCTCTAAAAGAAGGACTCAACAGTTTTAGAAATTACACCAACATCCCAAAATTGAAATTAAAAACTGGTAGCAAAATAAAGCTTCATTGCTGGGCAAAATCAGAATATAGTGCTGGTCAGTATGTAACTGAACACAAAACACTGTGATACAAGACTCAGCAATACAGATGGGCTGTTCAGTCCCTTGAACAGTTTTGCGAGAGGTTTCTCACCCCGAACACAGGGCTAGACATCTGTATTTCCTTTCCATAGACAATGATTTAGTTTTTGAAGTGAAAGGCAGCACTTCAGTTTATCATGCTAATAAAGAACAATAGCACAATATTGTTTGCACACACAGATCACCACAGCCAGTATAGACAGATGCCGTTTGCAAAGGGTATTCTGCCATACAAAGTGCTTGGTTAATGAGCTCATTAAAAAGAAGTAATAACATACTGATTTGTGCTTTGCCACCTTTTAAGAAGAGACCAGCCAGCTATCCAAGAACACTGTCAAGAGAACCATCATTTTGCAAAGCTGACACTACACTGACCCAGTTTCAAAAGCAGTTACTAGTTTGTCATCTCAGGAAACTTAAATATGTATCTAAGTGTTTCACTTGCACAGTGAAATGAGCTTATAACCCTAGCTTATTTTGCTTTTACAAGGAAACATGATCAGCACTGTAAGAAAACAGAAATATTTTAACAGTTATAACTTGTATGAAATCTGACTGCTTGACTCGGCATTATAGCTCCTACAGTCTTTCCAAACAAATTAAAGTAATTATGACCCTCATGAGAAATGCACTTAGTGGATTTCTGAGTTTTAATAAATTAAGCATGTCATTTTCTTCAGTGCCTTCTTCCCCTATTGGGGGCTTTCAGTGACATGCATCACATCAATTATTAAGTTTTAGACTACATCTGTCACAGGTCAAAATGAAACAAAAAAAATTACTTACTCTATTTGTCATCATAGGATACCTTTCTTTTACAATAAAAAATATTTCTACTACATACCAAGCTGTAAGATGAATGATTGCTTTCTGAAACTCATTAAAGTGTAGTTATGCGAACAGAAAATCCAGGTTTGACTTTCATGCAACTCTTAACAGTCAAATCTCCTGAGGGGCCCATAAAAATACTCAAGAGGGAATGCCTGCTTTTCTAAAGCAATACTAGAAATGTTGCTGGTTACAACCTAAAGCTGACTGAAGTAAATGGGAAGCTTCCTACTGATTTCTTTCAGTCTCATCCAAGCGAATCATATCTGTGCTCTGCATAGATAGCTCAGATAAAAAAATAAAGAAAAATACAAACTGAACACAAGAAATCTGATGAAGAAGGCAACAGAAATGGGATTCACCGAACAGCTTCAAGAGCATGAGGAAAAGCTTCTTCCAGAAAAAAATTTCACCTGGATCTGTACAGAAGTACAGTATGTTGGCAACACATGCTGCAAGATGGGGGCTATTCCATTTTACCCCAGGTCAAAAGGAGGAGCTGGTGGACACATGCACAAAAGGTCTTCAAGGCCTCTGCCTTACTTCATTTGTATAACTCTTTCCATGAAGCCTCTTAATTCTCAGTGATGTATCATGAGGAGATTATTTATTTACTACCTTACATTGAATTTGGTGTCAATAAAGACTGAGTACTCACATTACACACCATCATATTCAACAGTGACTTGAACTTAGTTTAGGTTATTGAGTGGTTTGGGGGGGAAGTTGTTCATTTGGTTGGCTTTTTTGTGGGGGCAAGGGGGTGCGAGGGAGGGTGGCTAATCAGTGCAAGCTGCAGATCCAAGAAAGTCAAAGAGTAAGCTTGGAGCTCCTCCAAACAGGTGACAGAAAGCTCAGATGATTCTGGAGATTTGAAACTGGTGAGATTGCATACACCATGATAATTTATTATTTGGTGACTAATCTTGCAACAGCAAAAAAAAATGACTTTGTGCTGGCAAAAGGAATCAGGAAACGAGCGGGGAGGGTCAAGGTAGGTAATACATTTGCTGTTCTGCTGGAAAAGAACTTCAGAAGCAGAGTTCTCCATTTCAGAGGGGTAGGAAAAAGGCACTGATATTGCATTGTCCGTATCTTCCATGTACACACACAAGGCAGAAAGAAGGAACAAAGACACCATGGAAAATCTTTCTAGTTTGAAGTAATTAGGCACAAATATAGACATCATTAGAATGAACACGTGGACACCAAGAAAATTTGTACTTCTTAAAACAGCATGGAGGCACCACAAAATTGCTCCTGCCCCCTGGTTAACGAAGACAGACCACTGCTGAGACACGTCATTTAGCTCTCTCTTTGAGCTGTGCTACCTTGGGTGGTTAATTGGAGAGTGCCGTGGTGTAATTGCACACAACTGTTCAGTGTAAAATCCTCAGTCACTAGAATCAAAAAGTTTGAGAATAATAGAGAAAAACTTCAGTAATTGTTTTAAAGTAAGTTGACAAGATGTTTTTGCTTCCACTCCACTGAGCAGACTTCTGCCTTTCTCATCTGCTATAAACTTGCGCTACCAGCATGTCAGTTCTGTGACAGAAGACAACCTTAGCAATGCAAGGAGACAGTATTAAATCTTAATTGCTGAAGTTTCAAACTAGTTCTTTGTTGAGACTCAGTCACTGTCTCCCATATGTATTTTAATAACCCACAACTGCATACCTACTTTCAAATTTTGAACTTTAAATTAGTCTAGTAGCCATTACACACTGTTGAGGGATGGTTCTATTGCACCGACACCTCACATGAAGAAAAACATTCAAAATACACATGGCCCTGGCTTAATTAACAGCTGAAGCAGATCTAAAGCCACAGAAAGCTGTATGTGTTAGAGTGCAGAGAGGAACAAGCAGTCAGAATTACCAGGGAATCACCTTTGAACAACTGCACTTTGCTAGCCAGCAGTGAGGGGAGCACACCAGGACAGCAGCACTGCAGTCCACTCAGCAGCTCCGCTGCCTGTCTGTGTACAAGCCTCTTGTCAATCAGGTTTCAGAAAGTCAAATGCACAGAAAGCTACAGAAATTGTCCAAAAATTGGAGCAACTGTTCACCATCTGACCTATATGGCACACAATCCCTTCAATATCATAATGTATGATTACTTCACTTCTATCCGTTAAACGCTTCTTGCATTTGTTAAATGCTAATGATATTTACATCCCTAACAATCAGACACTGCCTAAGAGAATCACTGTATCTGTTGGCTGGAGTCAATCCTGCTCCATTTATCAGTGCTAGGATTTTTAGATCATAAAGATCACCAAATCAGAACTGCATTTAATGTAGTGGTGTTGAGGGAACTATTTATTTGATAGATACATATACAATTACTCTAAACACACCTGTCATTTTTACTGGTGATTAACCCACTCTCCTGAGCCTGTTCACTGGAAAGCAAATTGTAATCTCCCTCTTAGAAGCTTCTTACAGCTCTAAACCTCACTGGCAACCTGCTGTATTTCTTGCACACTTCTAATAAATGGTGCAACCACTTTAATCTCTTCCAACTGAGGCACTGGTTTATGACACCCAACCATCACTTGGGGTACCACAAAACAAAGTTTTGCAAAACCACAGAGCCATTCAAACACTGTGCACCTATAAAGGCAAGACAGGAGCATATGCACTGGCAAGAGAATACATAACAAGAAACAAATAAAAGCAGATTAACTTCATGGATTATCAGGTCATTTCAAGAATGACTGACTTCAGTGCTGCATTCCCTCTAAAATCTGAGCTATATTTTGGCTTTTTGTTGGGAATTTCCATTCCTGCCAGAATGAGCTTAGTGCATTACAAATGAAATGACACTCAGTGACCTTTGCCAATGTGATTAATACTGCTACATAACTAAAAAGCAGTAAAACATACGTAGTTCCCCATCCGCATTACAGTCATCATTGTTGGTTTACATTTGCTGGAATTTAATTAAGTGCAAAGACAGACTTGATGATTTCTGGTACAGCAATTCCCTCCCCCGCCCCCCCAAATACTGCTACATCATCTGATTTTATAGAGGAGGAGTTGGCAGCTGCCTCTGCAATTAAAGCATAGAGTTAAAAATATGAATGCTGTTATACTTAATTAGATATTTGTATACAGTTTTTCTTCATCAACTAATTTATACATAGATTAGGGCTGGTTTATTATGCTATTACATACCTTAGCTATGTAAAAATGTATTTAATCTCAAAGACAACAACTTGCAGTTAAAAGAAAGAAAAAAAATTTATCTGAGTAACTTCAAGTTATTTAAGTCAATAAAAACTCAGCTAAAAAAATATCTCATGCCAGGATTATTAGCCAGCAGTGATGCTGCTACAGCAATGGTGGTAAAACATTCCAGTAGTGTACTATACAGCCATTGAGTCCTGAGTGATTTTAGCATTTGCTTATCTGAGCTCATCTACATTTTTACCCCCTCTTCTTTTGTTAACTCTATACACAGTCTCTAATGCATCTCGATGTTCCACATTACTTGATTCAGAAACAGTTTCCAGCACTTGTTCATGTGTATTTTTAGGGAAAAACTGCTTATTATACGGATGCTGAGAAGAGCTAAACTATGTTCAACTTGAGACGCAATCCGTTCTGTTGCATGATATGTGACGACCTGTAAACCACCCATTCCACGTTTACCATGCGGCATCCATCTTGTTTGGCAAAGAACGGAAACAATTTAGATTTTAATCCGTTTTGCTGACAGCGGGGTCCAATTTGAACCCACGGGGAGTTCAGGAAGAGGACTCCTCCTCAGACGCCCATTCCGCCACACCGCCCTTTGCAACACGGCTCCGACCTCCTCCTCGCTGCCCAGACCCACCTTTTCCCTACCGCAAGCTTTCCTGCTCCCGGGCATTTCTGCCGAAAGCGGCGCTCTCCTCGCTGCCTCGGCACAGGATGGGTTCCGCCCTTCCTCTCACTCCTCTCTTTCGGCCATACTGCGACGCCTTCCCACAGAGCTGTCTGAACGGCGCCCTGCCCTCCAATCCAGTAGTGGCCGCTGCAGGCAAACCGACATTATGACTAGAAGTGCCCAAGACCACAAACAACCAAACTCTAGAAGTAAATCCCTCCCTGAGGACGGAGAGCGGAGTGCCCCGACGCACTCCCAGGCCGCCCCACTACCGAACAGCCCGCCGGGAGGCGTCCCTCCACGGAGCCCCTCACGCAGCGAGGCCCCGCCCCCAGCACCTTCCAGAAGCTTCCCGCGCCCGCCCTCAGGGCACCACCAAGCCGCGCCCGGGAAGCGCGCGCCTCACGCTCAGAGCGCCCTTGCTTCACAGCCACACACACACGAGGAGCAGGAAAACCCTCACTTCACAGAGCCACGCACACACGGGGACAGGAAAACCCTCACTTCACAGCCACACACACACGGGGACAGGAAAACCCTCACATCACAGAGCCACACACACACGGGGACAGGAAAACCCTCACTTCACAGAGCCACGCACACACGGGGACAGGAAAACCCTCACTTCACAGCCACACACACACGGGGACAGGAAAACCCTCACTTCACAGAGCCACACACACACGGGGACAGGAAAACCCTCACTTCACAGAGCCACACACACACGGGGACAGGAAAACCCTCACTTCACAGAGCCACACACACACGGGGACAGGAAAACCCTCACTTCACAGAGCCACACACACACGGGGACAGGAAAACCCTCACTTCACAGAGCCACACACACACGGGGACAGGAAAACCCTCACTTCACAGAGCCACACACACACGGGGACAGGAAAACCCTCACTTCACAGAGCCACACACACACGGGGACAGGAAAACCCTCACTTCACAGAGCCACACACACACGGGGACAGGAAAACCCTCACTTCACAGAGCCACACACACACGGGGACAGGAAAACCCTCACTTCACAGAGCCACGCACACACACGGGGACAGGAAAACCCTCACTTCACAGAGCCACACACACACACGGGGACAGGAAAACCCTCACTTCACAGAGCCACACACACACACTGATGGGGACCAGGAAAATCCTCAGTTTACCAGACACACACACACACACTGAGGAGGACCTTTGTCCACAGAAGGGCAGCTGCATTTTGGCTCAGTGTGCCTGAAGAAATACCGCTCCTAAACACCACATGGTACAATACACCAAAGAAAGGGGCTTGCTGCTTCACAGCAGTTATCCAGGTTTTTCCTCTGCTATTCCTATTTTAATAATAAAAACACATTCTCTCTTGCCTTCCATGACAGACTCGCTTTCCCTCAGAGTTTCACGAGATAACCCCTCTAACAGCAGCAGCAGACAGCCAGCTGGACACCAGAGCTCACCAAGTGCTTCAAGCTCCAGAGACTCTCTGGATACCATGAAGAGGTGGCACCAAATGATCATAACCCTGCTGATACTCGTTCAAACATCAAAAGGAAGTGTTCCACAAGAAAAAAAATTGTCACTAGAAAAATTAAACACAATCTGCTCATAAGCTAAGTTTTCTTAAATACCAAGAAAAATTACAGCACACAAATCTCTCTGCTCCTGAGCACTTCTGATCTTCTTATCACTGAAGTTTGCCCCTAACCCAGTCAGGGAATCTATTCCTAGCAAGCATGTCATGGAAAAAGACTCCAACATGACACAGTCTCTGATTTCTCATGGAGAAAATAAGGCACGTTTGTTTGTACAAGAGGTACCAAATCCAGCAGGCAGAAAAGTTGTAACAGATGAAGGGATCTGCTTTAAAAACTCTTTGTACCCCATATGTAGTTTTCCTACAATATAAATTAAAAGGGACAACAAAACAAAATAAGAAGAAAAAGAAACCATCAACCAAATACACTCCAGGGCTAAGGTTTACATCATCCCTACCCCCAATACTTGACTGAAGCTCTTCATTTTAGTATCTAGAGGAGCAAGGAATGGTGAGCATAACACTAGGAAAATGGATCGAAACTAGTTAGTGCCGTGTGTATGTAACAGTTTCATCTGTGTTATTTATTACTGGGATACAGTTCTATATGCAGCATTGATCTCCTCAGTTTTTCCTGCAGTAAATGGATATGGACTAGTAAGGATTATTTGATTAGACTGTGAAGGTTTCTATTATAGTAGCATTAAGTTATTTATTTTATATATAAGGTGTGCTTCCTTTTTGTCAACAAGACTTGGGGCATAACAATGCAATTTGGACACTCAACATTAGAGTTCAACCAAATCAAACGTTCTAATTGAGATTTTTACCTCATCCCTTGCACACAGCAGGGCCAACACACAAGAACACTGAAAAGACTAAGCCTTCATGCTTGTTTCAGTTACCTGGCCAGCTTTCCAATTCTGGAGTAAGGACTATTGCACGGAATAAAAATACAGCTTTTACTCCTTTCATGATACCTTTGTGCTAATCAACATGGAGAAGCTACTTGTAACAAACCTGATATATTCCAGGAGTATATTATCTCTATCACTTTAGGTAGGTTTGGGTTTTGGGGGTTTTTGTCAGTTGTTTTTTTTTCCTTTTATTTTTTTGTTTTGTTTTTCATGAAGTTGCTTTATCTCTTAAAAAATTACAATCATGAAACAAAATTGCAGCATCTTTAAAAATAGATTTCTCACCCTTAAGATTTTTCCCTCTAAGGCATATATTGCCAGTAAAAACAGCCTAACAATATACAAGAAAGTTTTTGAGTAAACTTCTTTGCCCTAATTATTTGAAATGGTTAAATTCCGTGCCAGCAACATCAATACACATTTGGCAGTATGTCTACACTCTATTACTGGCAATTATAAATATCACTGTGAACAGAACTGCTCCCAATGTTGCTGCCATATAGAAGCCAAGCAAAAGTATTTGTTTGGTCTATGAAAAAGGAGGGGAGTACATCAAAGAGCAGCAATTCACCCCTGTCTGGCAAATGCTGAGACTTATGGATAAATATCACTTTGTTTTCTTGCATCTTCAGAAGCACGTGAAAGCTGAACATTATGAGCGTAACAAACCAAGTATATAACATAGGGCATGGCTTACTACATTTATACGGCTATTACAAGGGGGCCTGATTTTAAGCATGGTCTGAATATGTCCTGTCTGAAAATCCCCTATTAACAGAAAGCCCCATTGTACTCTTCCCCTACTGATCACATTTAATGGAACAGTAGTGAAAATCAGGAAGATCACAAGACAAAACCAAGAGCTCGCCTAGTAATTACATCTCCTGGGACTCCTTTATGTTTTACCTTAGGAAACTACAGGTCATCACCATTCCTTTTATTTGCCTTTTACTTGTTTGAGCAAACATTTCTGCCTGCCAATTTGCAAGCATAGTGATTCCCATAGTTACAGTTTTCTGTAAATGTAGTGGCTAAAAATCAATAGTCACTATAATTCTTTTCAAGTTCATTATAAATTTCAGTGCAACTAGAACTAGTTAAGATCCCCTGGCTGCAATGACTCAACCATATGAATAAATCTACACAAATGAATAACTATTTTGGGGTCAATGCAATTTTTCACCAGTGTGAAGAAAGTTTCAAAGACTTTTCTATAAACCTAAGATTAGGAACGAGGCAAAACTCCTTCAGGGAGAATTAACATTTGTGTATATTCACTGCTGCAGTTTTGCTCTGACCCATTTTCTGAGAATAAATGTTTAGTCCTTCATAAATTTCTGTAATATCCCCCCATCCAACTGCATGCTCAAGAATGCCTCCTTATTCAGCACTACTTTATTCACAACTCTAACACTTAACACTGGAGTAGTATCTTTCCAGCTTCACTATGGAGACTCAGTTATCCCATTACACCATAGAAATAACATGCACCTGTGTTACCTGAAAACATTAGACTAAATGAAGTTGTTTTCCTTATCTCTAAGCCTTTGTTTTCAAACAGGGGCCACGGGGAATCCACTCCCCTGCTCACCACCAGCAGAGGGGAAGGATAATACACCAACTTCTGCAGCATAAATCCCAAAGGTTTTCTAAGCTCATGCCATTCTTCTTAGCTCTAAAAACAAAAATCTCCCCCAAATGCCGTACAGAATCTCTGGGGAAAGCAAGCATCCAGCATATACTAACAAAATGGCCTGCGTTTCTGCTGCCTTTGGCAGATTCGCTGAGCAGCAGCAGAAGGCATTTGGCAGCCCTAATCAGGTCCTGTTTGGAGCCCAGGAGCCAGCAGGGAAACTGAAGAATTGTGTCAGTAGGGTCTCCAGAAACCACCAGGTAGTTCCACTCAATGACTCCGGGGCTTGCCATCATTTTCATCCTGGCAACATTGCTCTCTTGCGGGAGTCTGCCAATTAAATGAAGCTTTTGTGGAAAAGCTGAAACAGCGAGGACAATTTCTCAGGAATGCTAAAGGCTTCTGAAATCAGTGGATGCCCACCATGTACACTGTTGTCTCCCAACACTTCACATATCCTACATCTGGCTGAGAAGTCAGTAGTTCAAACACTTTCTATGCTCTGTCATTTAAATGTCTTCTCAAACACTGCTATTAACACTACTATTACACTGCTAGTTTAATACTACTCTTTTTTTATCTCAAATATTTTACTACACATTCTTTTGCTTTTACAATTCACTAGGACAAATTGGAAAACATTAGACATCACTCCTATCACAAATACAACAAATTTTACCATCCTTGGTTCCCTTTATTATCCTTTCAGTTTAGACAACAGCAGATCATCTCAGTGCTCATATGTCAAGCCAAAAATTCAGCTGGGTTACTCAAGCTGTCATACTTCTGTAAGGTTCCACAAAACAGATAGGGAACAGGGAAACATCCTAAGTTCCAACAGGAGATAACTTTAGAACTTTTCCACTGGTAGATTATTTAAATTTCCAACATTCTAGAGTGCAAGGTAGCATCAGTTTAACAGGAGTCAGAATAAAACCTCTCCTCTGCAAAGGTTTTTCCATAATTTTCCATTTCATGACTCTTGATTTCCCTTTGGAAGCCAAGTCCCACACAGCACACACCAAACGGTCTGGACCTCTGGCCTCAGTTATGGCACCTTGTTCTGGTCACACACCACTGAGCTCTGAGCAAACAAGAAAAGAATGAACAGACCAACTGTCATGTAGGATTGTTTTTCTTCCCCTTCCAGCACAGCAGCACTGATGGAGTTTTGCCTACGTAGGCTGGCATGGCATGAAGCCATGCACAACCTAATGGAAATTACTGCACAGGAGAACAGAGGCTCCTGAGCAATGGGAGCATTCCATGTGGGCCCTGTAAACAAAGTACTTCACAGTACTGTGATCCCTTCTCACTGCTTTGTAGTTGTATAGAATCAATATACCACTACTGATATAAAAATGTGACTGCAAATACCTTACTGGTGCTGCATACACCATTCTACAAGTGCCACTAGAGACCTACACTTTTAGATTGCCTTAGAACATTGTTGTGAAGTTATTTTTCTGAGACAGTAAATTAAAGAACAATCTAAAAAGGCCTTTACAATTAAATACATAAAAGTATTCTGTTTCTGAACTGAGAATAAAGGCCTTTTAAGGCTGAGTGAAGAAAAAAATTACTAAGAGCAATTTCAGAGTCAAGGTTTCTGTTTCAAAAAGCAACAAGCATTTAATAACTGTGCCCCTATTGTCTTCAATGACACTTCAGAAACTCTAAACTGCTTATCAGTTTTTAGATGGAAATTCTGGATTATAATTTTCAAAATTTCTCATCAACCCACTCAGAGAAATCATTATCTTCTACTACCAGAAGCAATTTAATACTACCCCACTTCACAGAGTTTGAAGATCCAAAGGTTCTCTGAGTTTTACCAAAACTCAGGTGTCCATCTCTGTGATCAGGACAACATGCCTCCCAGCCCTCAATATTTTATGACACTTACTGCAGAATACCTACTGCTATAGATGCATAAAAAAATTTGCTCCAGAAATTACCAATCAATTCACATACCTTGCTTAAAGCTCGGTTTTACACTGACTCCCGCTATGATTCATTCTGTATTTATAGCTCAGACAATGGTATAAATGCAAAGAGGCTCATTCTTACTGTCATGACAATGAGGAAAACAAATTCTTACAAATTATTAGAACGAAAAATGAGACAAAAAGAAAACTTTAGACAAAACTGATGATAACCTCATAGCATGATATATATATATATATATACTGTTGCTGACCGCGTGTTCTTCTATGGCATTTTACTTATATCCACTTGAAAATCCTCCAAGTCCATCTTGAATGTATTTTTCTTTGTAAACTACTTTTTATGATAAACTAGTTGGTTCTCATTTACCTGTATGCAATCCAGAATGACTGAGGAATTTAATAACAGAAACTATAATCTGTAGTACAGTTATTGCCTTATAATTAACTTTGCTATACATTTTGACAGGCAGTCTGTAAGATTGAAACTATGACATTTATTAATACAGTTTTAAATTAAGCTTACTCTTACTGATGAAAAATGGCTCCCTGTTGCATAGCCTTCAGTTCTCACTGTCAAAATAATACAAAACCTGCATGTTCTTCTGTCAGAAACTCATCCTGCAGATTTCTTCAAGGTTTCTCCTGGTAAAACAACTTTTGGTTTATGCCCACTTCTGAAATTCTTTACATTACACAGAAGACTTTCCTTTAAACCATACTGAAATACAGGGAAGCCTTTTTGCTCTCGTAAAACTTTAAGTATTTTCACTGTTATGCTCTTTCCACAAACTTAGGGTTAGTGACACAGCAAAGGGCCTGCAGACGAGGCATCAAATCACCCGAAATACTCTCTAAGAAATATGAAGTGCAAGAGCAGTGGAAGTCTAAATTGCACTGGCTGGTCTGGGCCATTGCAGGACACAGCCTGACCAGACTCATTTGTCATTTGGGTGCCAGTGACACCATTCGCTCTCCACGTGTCCATGAGGAGGGCTGAAGAGAACAGATTTACAGAGGCCTTGCAAGCACCACGGACAGCTCCACAGCAGCTGGGAGCGTTTGGCATCCGTGCCACACCTCAGACACTGCTCTGGGGGCTGACAGAGATCACACGAGTGAGAAATAAACCATCAACAGCTTCCCACTGTGCTAAACACAGGTGATAAAAGCAGAGTGTAGAATGCAAATCTGAACATACATTGAACTTCAGAAAGTTTATATGCTTTTGGCTTAGAGTTATAGCTAGCCGATAATACCTCCTTTATTTCTCACACCTCCACAGGAGAAGTGGTGTAGTAGTAGCTTCAAATATCTTAAATTCCATCTGATAATTGTCAGTTTTCACCTCCATCAAGGCTACCATGGCAGAAACACCAGATATAAATTTGTGCTAGGTTCAAAAGATTAGTTTAGGGATACTGTAATCCAAGGATCGAAATGCTGTGATCATACTGAAGAGAGCCATAAAAGAATCTCCCTTTCTGTTGCCATCTTAGCGATGTGTACTCGAACACCATAGTACCACGGTGCCCAGACTGCTGTGTGCAAAACAAGAGCCGCAGCGCCAAACCGCACAACTCCCCAGTGCTCTGAAGCGGTACCTAATGCAGGGGGCTCCAAGCCCAGGCGCACTGAGGGTACCACGGCCAGCAGCACGGCCCAGCTCTGTGCGAGGCAAGGCACAGCTCAGCAGGAGCTGGACTTTCACACCCGCCACAGCGAGTCAGGTGACACTGCAAGGCATGCTCTCATAAGGGGGGAAGACTACAAGACTTCACACAACAGCTGGGGGAAACATGTTTAATGATACTTCATGAGATCCAAAGATCTCAGTTAATATGGTGACATCAGCCCCTCCATACCAGGGAGGCCTCAGACTGTTCCAAACTGCTACAATCCAGCAGAGTCAAGCTGAGGCTGTTCGAACTGCTAAATTTAGTTTCTAGTCCAGCCTACAAAATCTGAATAGTTCAGAAGAGCCGCGTTACAAATGCACTAACCCAGCACTTGGCTTTTGGGAAAAATTTTTTTAAAAATTCCAAACATCCTTCACATACTGTACTGAAATTTTCTAAGCTGACTTTCCCCAGCAAAGTCACCTCAGCTTTGCTGATTCGCAGTAATGAACTCATTTCTTCCTTCCACGGTTGTATATTGTTTAGAGGCTTTGCTTACAACACTGACCATTATGAAACACTTGTGCTCCATGGCAACTTGGCACAGCAATTCATTACACAATAAACCATTTCAGAACACCTGAGTCACGGAAATGTGATCATCTCATATTTGGCATTCTTTTGCCCCTTAAACTTCAGCTTTCCAGCTACGGTTCCCACTCCTGGAAGCCACAAGGTTTGGGTTCCACTTGGATCTCATCAGAAGAGACCTCAGGTAGTTTCACTGAAGATACAGAACACAAGGAAGCACGATCTCCATGGTAGTTACAGGGTAGCTGAGAATGCTGCTAAGCAATACGAATTTCACACTCAAGAAGTCTGGGCAATTAGGGTGTTTCAACAGCAACAATTAATTTTAAATGCAATCCTACTTTGAAATCTCTTGGCTACATTAACAAATATGTGAAAAGGCTACAATACAAAGGTTTAGATGCCACTCAGAACTAAGCACTTCAGTTAATCTTTGTTAAATAATTATGTTTTTATGCTGTTCCCATCCAGATCAAAGCTCACTGAGCTGCTTTAGAAAGTAGTTACAACTAGCTACGAACTCACAGTTATTTTCATAAAGATAACTTACTTGAATTTCAAAATAAAGAGATGCCACAGCAACAATGAAATGGAATAAAAAAACCAAGATGCAATGTTCCTGTTTACATTTGCAAACTAGACTAGATGAAATATGAAACACTTTTAGTCCTTGGTGTAAACAACTATTTCATGCATTTTAATAAAGATATGAGATCATCCAAGGAACTGCCCCTAGATAGCAGGGGAAAATTGGAAAGTAAAATGCATGACATTTCCAACAAGTGAAAAAACATTGACATTTTATTCAAAGCTCTATCAAAATCCATTAAAAAAACCCCTCTCAAACTACCAATTATTTCGGGTATTAAAGGGGAAAAAAAAAGGCAAGTCTTCGGTTTACACCAGATCAGTTCTACATCCAGGAGGCTCCACATGGGAGGTTTTCTGCTGAGTCCAGCTTAACTCCCATTTGAAAAATGTAATGAGGGAGCCATTACACAAAATATTATACCAAGGTCCTGGCCTGGTTGCCTCTCTCTTTTCATGCCTACCTTCTCTCAGCACATAACAATTTGCCAAGTGAAACAAACTGCCCCACCAGCTTTGCAGTGCACAACCTGCTTCATAAAAATTCTGTTTCTTCATGTCACACAATTATTCTTCTGGTACAACTTATTTTCTTCTGAAAATGTACATTTTTATTAACACTGACTAGTGGAAGTATCTCCTATTAATATTGCAATTACTTGTAGAAAGAGGAAATATTGCTGTTTTATTTAATATATTCTGTTACATAAAATATTCAAGACTTACCAGGTTCCTGTGCAAATTCATACATCTGCTACAAAATATTCTCACATGTTCAGATACACTACTGCAATACAAATGTCACAAGATAATAGACCAGGTAATCTATAGCACAATCCCTAGATATGGTATCAAAACAGGAGCCAATTTACATTTACAGCTCTGGAATGGTATTACAGGCTTGATGAGCAGTCACACAAAGCTATGAGACTGCTCTGTCTGTTGCGAGACATTTCTTTAAATTTCCTCTTTCACATGCTTTTAAAACAAAAGAAAACATCCTGTGACACCTAAATTGCCTTTGAACCCCTACTACTGGATTTTCACTGGTTTTGTTCCTTCTAGAGATTAAAAACTAGTATGCACCCTTATATCACTACCCTTACCCAGTGATGGTTACAGCCTTGTAATAGTGTGCTCTCTCCAGCCAGAATCTCACCTAATGCATATCTCTTCACTCCAGCTGTTTTGGAGTTGGTCAGAAACAGCTGATCCCTCACCTTACCTAGTTCCCCCTACACCATAACACTGAGTCCCTGCCATTCGCTCCTCCAAACACCCGGGGTGTCCTTTCATCCTGCTGCGTAAGAGCCAACTCTGGCTCACTTGCTCAGCTCCTCCTCCTTACCCACGGAGCCCGAAGAGGGCTCCTCCAATCCCCCACATGCTCAGCATGACTGACACCTGCAGTGTGTCTGTGACACGGTCAGCAAGGCAGCTCACCTGTGCTCCACGTTGCTATGGAGAGACTCGCAGCAGCTCAACTCTGCACCTCTGTATTACAACCACAGTCACTGCTGGACGCCATTAGATAACCTGCACATCGGACAGGAACCTGAGCTAGGCTCAAACACGGAAAAGGCAGCTGCTCTGCAGCCTGTGCTTTATCAAAATGGCAACAGAGACCAGCTCTGAAAGTCCCCATCACTGAAACTGTATCCAAGCCAGTTCCCTCCTGCTAAGAGCTCTGCACTTTGTAACCGTTTCAGGCGCCCACAGGCTCAAAATCCTTGCGCTGTTCGAGTGTTAGTAAATGTACATACAGAGAGCACAGGAGAAAGGCAAGACAAAGCCTTCACAAATGCAGTATTATACCAAGGACCAGCCAAGCCTCGTCCATCTCACTATCAGCTCCCAAAACCCGAGTCCCACTGGGACCACAAGAGTGCAAACAGGAGAACTCAGAAGCACTTCAGGAAAAATCACCCATATTTAAGGCAACAAGGACAGAAAAAGCACATCACAATTCCATGACCCTAAGATGAAGCATGCTTTTGCCATACATATTTTAAATGTTTTTAGTCTCTCATCCTAGGCATCCTTATGAAACAGGAATTGCAGTACATTCTCAAGAATCTAGAAAATAACTGTATTTTGTGTCCATGCTGTGGTCTCTCAAAGTCCTTTACCTGACAGAAAACAATGACTTAAGAGCCTTCCTGCAACTTGGTCAGTGTCCTTAGATGTCTTAAGCACTCCATAACAGTGCAGGAACAGTAAGATGGAAGAGCAGCACCCATAATAACAGGGGTTTGCACTGGGGACAGCAGTCATGGTCAAAGCCTCAGTGAAATCTGGTTTGTCTCAGAGACTCAAGGTTATTTTAACAGGGTTATTGTACCACTTAAAATAATTGAACAATATAACCCAATCCTAAAATCTGACTGCACAAAAACGTAGTCTCTAACCATTTTCTTCATTTAATACATTAAAAATGCCTGATTTCATTGCAATTTTTTTTTCTAAAATAGTAAGCCATTAACTCTCCAGAAAATGAAAACAAATTTAAATTTTAAATGAGAACTAAGTCAACAATTTGGTGATACAATCATGTATTTTCAATTAGATATTCAGAGTCTGCAAGTAAATTTATTTAGGCCAATGTATCAGCATCATCAACAAAAAAATTCATCATCATTACCACTTTCATCTGGCAGAAATTAGTAGCAGATGTTACGGAACTTTTCCATGTTTATATTCATAGATGCTTGACATTCCCGCATTGAGTTCAAAATATGAAAGCACAATGAATAATAGCCCCATGTTTTGAATCATAATCTCCACTTACTTTCAAGTCCCATCCTGGACTGCAGCAGCCATGGCTTTTCAGACAGTCTCAGCAAGACAATTTGCTCCACAGAGGGGACAGGAAAGGCTAAAAGGGAACGCTGGCTTGCAGGTCAGTTACTGCCCAATCACTGTAACCATTCCTGGCCACTCTGATTTCTGTGGACACCATGCACTCACTTCACACCATCAGTAAGAAGTGTCAAGCCTGCTCTGCAGGCCCCTGGGAATCAGAGTATTGGATTTTCCTTGTAGAATTATGTACAGCAAACTCTTCTACATTAAAGAGTATTTGCTCAGCCCAACCACACTTACAAATATAAACATTTACTGAGTAATGATAAAATTTTTGATTTAGGATTGAAAAAAAAAAAAAGGTCAAAAACCAATACATGAAAAAAAAAAAAATCACAAAAAGCCCCACAACAATAATAACAACTCCTCACTGGCTGCCCAAGCAAAATTATCCAAATTAGCCACCTTGCTTCTGCTGGTTAGGAATCATATAGCTCATAGTGGTGACAAAGTTTGGGAAGGGCAGGAAGGCAGCTTCTCACATGCACCTGCATTGCAGACAGGGAAATTAGGGAAATCATGAGTCAGAGGATGAAACTCCAATTTCTTAACATACCTGCAAACTTTCTTTCCTTTCACATGGCATCATCCAGGAACTAAGTGCACCAAAAGTAGCTTTTTTTTTTTCCCCTTTTCTTCTTCAAAGGATTCATTTTTCAATGAATTGATTTACTGCATTAACACGAGCACTCACACAAGGGAAGGAGCAGAGACCTGTGGCAAGGAGCACACGGAGAGGAGAGGAGGAGACAGCTGCCTGCTTCTGGATGCTGCACGTGCTTCCAGCGCCTGCTGAGATACAGCTACCAGGGATTAAAACACAAAGGACCCACCCTGAAAAGAGGTAACATGAACAGACAGAGTTGTTCCCACATCTTTTGAGGGCACCTTGCTCTCCCAGATGATATGAATCCTCCAAGGATACCCTGCTGTGTTTTTCTAGTTCGCTCTTTTGCACTCTGGCTCCAGACTGGGCAGTGTGAGGACTCCCAGCACAGCCACAGAAGAGGCAGGGAGATGCTCCAGTGGGAAGGTGAGAAGAGTGCTGGGACGAAAGGCAGCCCCAAATCTTAACTTTTATTCTCCTTCTAATCAGGTAGGTACAGTACCAGCATCCTAAAAGATACCTCAGAAACACAGATCCAAAAATTAGAGAAGGACAGCAGGAATTACAAGACCAACAGTGCAACTCCAACCAGAAAGTAAAAAGAAAGCCATGGTGCCTTAGATAAAATACTACCAACTCCAGCCCATAGCTAGCAAGGTGAAGAAAAAGTCCTGATGTGCCCTTAATTCCTATTTTACAGTACACAACACAAGCAAGGAAGCAAAAGACTGCAGTGTACAAAAAATATACAGACCACATAAACTGGTAATAAACCTGAAATATTCATGCAATGTCACTCTGTCAAAGCATGTTTAGTCTACCAGCTAAAAGACTAGCAAGAAAAAACCCACAGCACTGCAGTACTCCCATTTATGACTGAAAAAAATAGAAATACAACTTCTGCCTTACTGAAACCCTGTATTTCCTTAAAATTAGAGATCATTATACTTTAATTAAAATATAGCAAGGCAAGTATATTAATTTGGGTCCAATTATAATTAAGAATAGTTATAAATCTGGATTTGGAGTTAAATATTCCTGCAAACAGATGTACAACGTCACATCTACTGAACTAGATAAAGAGTAGATTATCTCACGTTAAAGTAACTGGACATCAAGATAGAAAATAAAAAAATTTGCTTTATGTATACCTTTAAATATAGTTAAAATGTAGCTACATTTGTAATTTTAAGTTAATGGTGAATAGTAATGTTTTAATGCAATATAAATTGTTACTGAGAACTGGGAATACATGGAGCTTTGCGTTGGTTTGTTTGGGGGGTTTTGTTTCTTTGGTTTTAATAAAATAAAAAAACCCATAGCCCTCCTTGCAACATCAGTAAGCAGGGAGACTCTGCTCCCATCCCCAACAACTCCTGCTATTTTTAAGATACAAATGCAAGAAGGCACTTCAAAACTGCACAGCATAGCCATGAGGCTTTTATCACAGTTCTTGTAGGTCTCCTTTTAATGAAATACCAATAGAGTGGAAGGTAATTATAAACAGTAACCTGCAGGGCATGAGAGCAGGAACCAGTTGTACTGTTCCCAAAGCTGGCTCAGACATCTAAGAGAAAGATAAATCTGACAGAGAGTGAGCATTGTAATATTAACTATTAATGCATTTTAATCAATGTTTTCTAGATTGTTCTGGGAAAATGTAATGTAGCAGGGGAAGGCAGCAAGCACTCCCATACCCCCTAAGCTTGACTTGACTTTTCATACAATATTCCTGAACATTTGTCTATAAACAGTAGTTCTTACAAACACAAAAGTAAAAGCATCTCATACCTAGCAGCTGCAGTATCCATGGGATACCTCTGCTCCCTCTGGAGCTCATTCCTGATTCACAAGGCAACAATCTCTTCCTTCCTCAACTATGTGCCATTCATTTTCCCTTTAGTCTTCTTGATATTTTCAAACCCCTAAGCCACCCACAGATAAACATATCCAACAGAATGCAGGAAGATCCACATGTTTTCAAATAATTCATCTTTTCTTTCAATCTAACAGTTTTCTTTTACATCCAAAGAATTTCTTTTTCTACCAAGTGAAATTTTGGGTAAGTTCTTTGGATAAAAGCTTGACACAGAGAAGACATGAAACACCTGGCCTCCCTAAAGACAAGCAGCAATATTACTTCATGACACATACCCAAAGAAGATGATGAGAGTGTGGGTTACATCCTATGCCTTTAGAAATACCAAGTGCCACAGAAATAGAGGTTGTCTACCAAATACAAGGAACATGGCTGTTCCTCAAAACTGATGTTATAGGGCAACAGACAAATCAATCATGCATTGGGATCATGCACTACATACTGCATCAGCTCAGGGAAAAGCACAACATAACCACTGTGAAAATGAAAGTAGTGGGTAATCATATCTTACGGTCTCTCTTAACACAGCACACATGAAATTCCAGTTCTCATTCTATGAGTTCCTGTAAAAAAAAAGGGAGGGGAAAAAAAATCCTCTCATTTTAACCAATCACCACTGAAGTACATGTGCACCTTGGTTTTTGACAGCATTTCCCTCTTGGAAGCGCATATTTGCATTTCCAACTGTTTTTTGTCTTCGTGCTGGACAGATCTTTAGGCAGTGTTAATCAGGGGGAGGATTAGCATCGTTCCATTTGTGTGAAGCACAGCTGTTGCAGCTTGCACAGGTACTGCCCACGCAAGCTGAGCAGGCACAGTGTGGCTGATCAGATCAGTACAGGAAACATTCCACTCTCCTCAGAAAATCCAAGAGCGAGGGCCAGCACACTTTGCTCACCAACTACACACCCCAAAGCACAGTCCTGTATGATGTCTACCCTTGGTAACAGTTCCAGCCAAGGAACGGTATGCAACTTTAACTAAGAAGGGCTTTTCCACTGTGACGCACAGCATGCGGAGTGGGAAAACGCCAAGGAGCTCAGGAAATGTGTCCATGGGAACACAGGCTCCCCAGTGCAGATCCATCGGCCCAATGGCACAGAGCAAAGAAAGGCTCCTGTCCCTGCGAGTGGCACTGTCCCACGGGACACCAGCACACAGCTGCCGAGGGACAGCATGTGCTCACACTGTCCATGCAACCCTCCACCTCGGCAAAAGCCAAACAAAGCTTCCTGTGTCTGCCCGAGGTGTTCAGTGCCATGCAGGGACACTGCCTTGGGTTCTGGCTCTCGTGACTGTGCACAGTCATTGCTGATGTTACAGAGAGTTCAGAGATGCGTGGGCCTTCATTTCCCTGCTCAGAGCTCCACGTAATCCCTCAAAGAGTTATTCTCTGTGTTTCGGCATTGCATAATAAGTCTTTCCATATCTGAGTTTTCCCTTCACTGCTTGCAAACTGACATTGTTTAAAGTCAGTGAAGTAGAGAATGCAAAAGACTGAAGTAAATATAGCTAGAGCTAGACTTCCTGATTTGGCTGCAGAAGGGGAGGTGGAGAGACAAAGCGAGCTGTGAAAATTACACACATTACAATGCTAATTAGACCTTGTCTCTTCCATCTCACTAGAATATTTCAAGTTTTCTATAAACTGTAGCTCAATACCAACTTCAGAGCAATCGGTCACTTCCAAGTTTCTCAAATACCCATGTATAGACTTCCATGCCTAAATTTAGTCATCTGATTTGAAAAATTTTTATCCTGAAAGCGATTCTGGAGGAAGCTTCTCAATTGTAAGTTAGGATCTGGGTGCAGGTTCAGACTGAAACAAAGGATATAATTCAGGAGCAGAGTATGTTTACTTTAAAATGTCTCTACATCAGACCTGTGCTGCAAGTCACACCTTCTCACATATTTAAAAAGGGATGTAAGATTTGGGGCTGATGGGGTAGGAAATGCAGAATTACACTGAATGGGTTGAACACTGCATTTTGGAGAACTTCTCCCACCCAAGATGAAAAAGATTGCACTGTCTGGTTTTGAAATACTAGTAGTAAGAAGGCACATCAAATCCCATAGACAGAAGTTATCCTTAATTAAGCAGTACAAAGCCGTCTGTGACAGCCTGGTTGATAAATCGCAGCAGTGACTGACTACAATTACACCAGCAGAACTAAAAAAAAGTCTTTAAGTTGCTGGATGTGATCAGCATTCCAAGATAGAAAAGAGCTTCCTGCACATGTAAAAGAATGCCTTGGTTTTGCTGTTCTTTAGGACCAGAGTCAGTCAGAAAGTACCAACTGTGCTCTCAGCAAACCTTAGAAACAATCCCTGCAACCAGTGAGTTGGATATTAAAGAATACTGAAAGCTTACATTGCAACTTATAACTATTCTGGAGAAAATCATGGAAACTATGCATGGACAGGGGCTAGAAAGGATTGGATTGCAAAGGAAATTCTCTGAATCAATGAAACCGTAAAAGGAATATACTGAAAAGAGCCCCTAGTTGCTGAAGCAAATTTATTTCCACTGAGAAAACAAACCCCTACCTTTAAAGTTATTTCTCCTTTTTCCTGAGTTTCGTAAGATCCTTCATTTTTTGGCAGGATACCTTTTGCTAATTCAGCTTTGCTCACATAACTACTGGATTTGTGCGAAATTCTAAAAACGAGCAGAACACAAGATGAAAGCCCCAAGGAAGAGCTGAGAGCTAGCTGGCTGCTAAGCCAAGTTCTGTACCTGGACACCTGAACTGAAGCTCTCACTCCCATTCCCTGCCTTTGGCCCTGAACATAAGCAGTGCTGGATGCCTGCACAGCAGATGAGACCTAAAACTCGAGTTGTTTATAAAAAAACACTTAGACAAACCTTCATTAAATGAAGGCTGACTCCATTTATATGATTTTAGTAAACAACATTACACTTTTAGCTTTTATTATTTTAAAATAACAGAAGTTTAAGACATTTTAAAATGTCACATGAGTAAGAGTTTCAAACTGAACATCAGGCATTTGAAACCTTTTTCTTATTTTCCAAGGCAAACAACTAGGCCCCTACAGAACAGTTTTAAGATGCTGCTTAAATTATAGTCCTATCTCATACAGTATGTAAAGCTGTCAATTCATGACCTCACAGCTCAGACAGCCAGACAACTAACTAAGGCTTTGGTCTGTAACGAATTGCAAAAGATGGATTTAAAAACAAAATGTTTTAGACCTGGCTTCAAAATTAACTGAACTACGGTTTAACTTGTGTTATAAAAAGTGAATCAAATTATTTTGCATGTTTCACAGCTTGTTCCAATACTCTTTCATCACAGTATGCTCAGGCTGTTTTAACCAACATCATGAAAGCCAGACAAGATTCCTTCTAACTGCCACATCCCTGCTTGTGACTCTGCAATGGCAAATACAGCAGGCGAAGAATTTAAGAGCATTTTGGTAGAGAATAGAAAAACCTGGCTTCCAGTTTCAAAGTCACATAAGACCATGAAGCACTGACAGATATAAGAATCCCAAACAAACCAGTTTTTAGGGCCTGGCCCCTCGATTTTATCCACCCAAACAGAGTCTCATGTGCAGGTGGGACATTTTTCAATTCTAAGTCAGTCCTGTTGTACAGGCATTTGTACTGACCAGGGCGAGCCTTTGGTCATCCAAGTCCACATTCTCTTCACATGAAAATCACAGAGTCAATTTTAAGTGTCAGGGGAAATAGCAAGGGGTTGCTATAGCTAAAAGATCATGCAGCTGAAAAACAAAAACCTCGAGATGCAAAGAGCAGACTTAATTAGGCTTTGCAGTGGAGTTAAGGCCTGTTCCTCCCATCCCAACCACCTCCATATGAACAGTAAATGCAAGCACAGACTGGGGCAGATGAGCCAGCGCACAGCTCCCCCACACTCACGCTGTGCCAGCAGGGAGAGGATCCACTGGAAATGGAAGGGACACACAGAAGAGACTGCTGTTAGCCCTTCCTCTCCTGAAGAAAGAGGATGAGGAGCTCACACTGCTCAATATAGACCAGGGCCAAGATGTATTTAATGGTTACCTACTTGTTTAAATCTGTAGCAAGTTGCTGATTTACAGGACCCAATGACCTGTTACTGACCTTATAATAAAAACCCACAAACACAACAGGGCCTGTCACGATTCCCATGGCAGGTTTATAATTCCTCACATGAATATACAGACAGGGTACGCCAGCCAGGATTGGAATAAGAACAACACTCTCAGCTGGTGCTTTTCCCCTGCCGGAAGTTAAATATATCTTCGTGATTGCAGACATAAGCACACTGGCTCAGACCTTCAACTGGCCTGATAAATGGTATGGTGGTTTTCCAAATCTACTGGGACAAGTCAGGTGACAAATGCTTTCCATTAGCTTCAGCAGAATGGAAACAAAACAGATCAATACAAATGATTTGCAGCAAGTTCAGATCATAAATTTCCTTTTGCCCAGTTCCATCATTTTAAAATAGAAGCATTCTCCCCACACAATATGAAAAAAGGCAGCAGTGATCCAGAGATTTGATCATTCCACTTACAACAAACTGCTCATGATTTCAGCTTGGAGTGCTTTTTAATCAAGTGTTAATTTTACTCAGTGATACATAATGGTATTATTTTAAAAGACGTCAAACAATAAAAATTGTAATGACCATATTATTTTTGGAAAATGAATTGGATCCTTCTGTTATGTAAAGCAATAACAGCTCTAAATTCTACTTTTACTTTGCTAAAATTACCTGTTATTTTACTTTCCCCCTTCTTTTGACTATAACCATTTCTAAACCCTGTGTGTGAAGGATATTTTGGGATTCACCAATTCTTGTATCTTTGAGAGCAAACAATAGATTTTGAGCCTGTACTGCAAAGAACAGCTTGCACATAGCTGCTGTTCTTCATAGCTGGCTACATTACAATATAACAAACTAGAAACCCAAAATATACTCATCTTCTCTATCATGGAGAAGAGATAAAAGAGCAGATTCATAAATCACCATGAGTAAATCATCTGTACAAATGAAAAAGACATTCACAAAAAACAAAAAAATTCAGTGAGGCAGGAAAACCATTAATTCTCTCAGGGCAGGCTCAGTGCACCCCACTTTCAGAGGCACATAATACACTCCTACAGGAACGTATTTTGGGGAAAACTGCGTTGTTAGTTACTGTAGTGACAAACAAATACAGATTGTTTGCCATACACAGTCACATTCTCTCAATATATCTATACAGGTATCATGATCAGTGATGTCTCATCTAGCTCTGACCCTCAGTTCGTTTTCATGCCATAGCTGGTTCCATAGGTTAATTCTTAGTAAGAAAGGGAAAACAAGTTTCCCACGAAATTAAGTAGTCTCCCTTTCAGATTCAGTGTATTGCCTTTACCTCTTATCACAAAAAAAGGAAAAAAATATAGAGGGAAAAAGCTACATCAATACATTAGTAGAACCTTTTCAGAACATCTCTTCTCTTGACACAAGCGAAGGTGGAGGTTTCACTTTGCTCCGCAGGGCTCTACACAACACCCTGCATGGGGGCACATCCCCACGCACCTTGTCACAACACTTGTCTGTCTCTTAGCTCTCTCTAGTCACAAGCCACACAAACAGGCCACTTGGAGAAAACAAATCTTTCCCTGATATAAAGCAATCCTACCTTTTCATTTCTGTACTTAATATAAGCCAAAGAATTGCTATAAATCACAAGTGGATTCAGTTAAGAGGTGAGATCCTATTTCTAGAAACAAGGCTTAAAAAAAACTGAACTGAATCAAAACAGCATCACGGGTTAGAAGACGTGTATCAAGTACTGTCATCTATTTGTGCACACTAAACATTTATCTGGAGAGAAAAAGTTCACTAAAATGCGACTTCAGAATTTATTTAAAAGAACTAGGGCCACCTTAGCTGAAAGCTGATTAGTTGGAAACTGATTAGAATCCCATGGCCCCTCTTCAAAAGGTAGAATAAAAAGCCAAGAAAATATATATCTTACTTTACTCAAGACAGAATTTCACCAATATTACACAATGCTCTGTGCAGTAAATGAATTCAAATACAAAGCACCCTGAACACTAAAAAGCCCAAATTCACAGATGCAGCACCTGATCGATGTAAACCAGCTGTTGCATTTTAAAAGAGCATATGAGATGCATTAGCATGATTTTATTAAATTTAGAGAAAGCAGAATGGATTTCAACACAAAGTTCTAGTGTCATTATGAGATTAACTGCTGCACTCAGAGTTTACCTCCCTCTCTCCCCCTTGCCCCCCAGGGTTTCTCACCAAAGTGGGCTTTTTTGCATGCACAGCTTTTCCCCCATCCCAGCTGCACACAGAAATGCATGTTCTGTACCCCCATTTCAGAATGGGTTACACAACCGCCCATAGCCTGCTGACCACTGGAGCACAACACCAGCTTTGTGTGACTCCGTTACTGCACTGAGAAGCCCTGGGACAGCTTTGCTCTCCTCTGCAGGACACTTTAAGGACATTTGCTGAGGAGTTTCCCTTCAGAGTCACCTTCTGGGCACTATCTCATCCAATACCTGTTAAAGAAATCAAGCAACACGTTGCAGATAGGTAGGTTTAATTTCACTTTTTCAATCTGGCAGGAAGCACAAGCTACACTGGAGGAGGGGATGACAATTATGTGCTGTCCATCAGTGTTACTTTGGATTTCCCCTTCCCACCTGCATTCACCCCCCGTGCTTTTCTTTGTTCAAGCCAATTCAAGTCATTTTACTATTTTAAGTGAAAAGCTTAATTTTTTTTTTTTTAATTCCTAAACTGATCTCGATCACAAATTAGCATTTTCCCCCCTCAGCAGACATGGAGTGACAAAGTAGTTAACCCAGTTCACAGTACATTTCATCAGTTGCTTTCACATCCAGGAAGAAGGATTTTAAATCAGTTCTGCAAATGTCAGCTCACTGTAATGCACTCCATGAAGAGGACTGAGTAAAATGCAGCCATATTGAGCATTTGGGAGCAGTGATCAGAAACACAATAATGAATTGCAATGTGTATTCTTATGCCTATATAGAAATAAATGCAATGTCTATACCAGTAGTGCTGAGACTTCACAATCAAACTGTGGCATTTCTCTGCTTTGAGGGGGTGGGAGAGGAATATGACAAAATCATCAACAGAACAGACTGCAAGAGGCTGTCAGCTTTTCTAAAAGCCTCCATTACGCTTCCAGCTTCTCAGGAGAAAAATAAGAGAAAAACAGAAGAGATGTGCCTCTGAAATGGTGAGCAAATGGTCACTTTAGGACTGCAGCTGTTTCTCTCTGCAGGAGGCACAAACAAGACACCAGAATATTTGGCAAAGATGTTCAATACGGAAAGAAATACATAATGTGTGATCTATGGTGCTATACTTTCCCCTTAAACAAATCCCATTCCCAGATGGCCTGCAAGATATTAAACTATTGCTTATGTTTGCAGTTCCAGCTGGAGACTGTATATAAACAAAACTACTTCTCTAAGTCTCTCTGCAGTTCAGTAGAATGTTTATTCTTACTTTTAAATAAATCCCTTGAACATTGGATATAGATAAATACAAAGTATATCGAATTTCTACACTAACTTATCACTTCACTGCAGTTAT
Organism: Origma solitaria; assembly: GCA_013397895.1. Classification (NCBI taxonomy): domain Eukaryota; kingdom Metazoa; phylum Chordata; class Aves; order Passeriformes; family Acanthizidae; genus Origma; species Origma solitaria. Next base: position 1,799,323 of record VZRL01007031.1, read on the forward strand.
TAAAAAAAATTTTAAAAATAAAGCAAGGAGAACTTCTCTTGGTCCAGCCTACTAAAAAGAAAAATCAGGGGTTATAGCTAGGTCCTAACTGCTCTCCAGGCTTTAGAAGCCTTCTCCAAACACCAGTCCATTAATGAAAGCAGAAACAAAGATCCAGTGAACCCAGGAAATTTCTCAATTTGAAACACTTTAATGAACAACTTCACTAAATATAACACAAAGCATACAGTCTTAGGTACTCTGGTTGCAAAATCTTTAACCAAACAGTTGCACCCAAAAAATGGTATGGGAAAACCACACTCTGCAAGAATTCCCTGGGTACAACACATACTTGGAATTGTTGGGCTCCTCATTAAGTTTCCATTAATGTACACAAGGGGAAAAAATAGTGATGTCAGCAGACAATATGGAGAGCACAGACTAGATCTAGAGACAGCCAAGTATTTTAAAGGAATTAAAAGACAGAAGAATGCTAAAAATCTCCTCGAGATAGCAAAACCTAGACCAAGTGAGTAAGAGCAGCAATGAGCTCTCCCATCAGTGCCATATCAGCACCCAGTGACAGAGGCAGCTGGCCAAGCACTTGACAGCTGTCCACTCTGGGGGACTGCAGGAGAGGAAAAACATCTTAGACCATGCAACTTAAGAGAAATCATTCTCCATGGCTTTGTTTAGGGTTGAGACCTGATGAAAAAACAAAGGTCCTTGCAAGTAGAATGGAAAGTCAGCCCTACTAAGCACAATGCTGTTTCCCTATTCTAGTCTGTATTATAAAACTGAGCTGCAACCCCCAGGCCTTCCAGAAAGCATCATTAACTTCTCTGTGTTGCAATCTTTGAAGGTTTTTTCCTTCCTGTAAACCTTTGATCTTGCTTTTACTGTCTGCCTATCTGAACTTTGGTAATCCATCTGTTTGTTTTCTGCTGCTTTTCTTCATCTCTTCTCAGAGCTCTCCAAACAAAAGACTACATCATGGCATGGAATTTCCCACACTTGTTTGCTCACAGGAGCTCAAAGCCCATTCCAGAATCTGGAACTGTACATGGATGTTAGGAACACATGTGTGCAAATGATGTGCAGGGAAAGCCACATGGCTGCTACACCAGCTATGAGACAGAGCCCATCTTAGCCTGGGCTTAGGGGAACACACCAGGGCATTCCTTAACATGGGAGGAAATCCAGCGTTCTGCAAAGTTGTTCCTCTGCTTGTTCCCATCCCTTTCTGTGACTTCCTCTCCTCCACTTTGCTTGCTCCTGCAGGTTAGTGTGTAACAGCCATTCTTAGAGCTCACAGCTGATGCAGCCCTGAGTTAGTTTTAGGTTTACAGACAAGCACTTTTTAACCTTTTTTTCTGGGGGTAGTCTCTTCCTGCACATTTTATTTATGCTGCTCAACAAATTAGTATAGCAAATCACTACAGGTATGGTATATGGATAACAAAGCTTAAAAGAATATAGGGATTATTCTACAGGTGTTTTTCTTAATGCAATGAGTCAAATGAAGGCTTCCATCAACAGAAAAACCTGAACACCACAAACAGCATTTAGCAGAACAGCAAATGTCCATCCACCTTCTTTACCCTTTTTTAAGCAGAAGAGTGACTTTTAATTTACACGTATAAAAAGCATTAACATACTGACACAGCCCATGCTCCCATTTGTCTAAATCCAATTCTACAATAGATTTACTGCCTGCCGGACGTAAGTACCACTCCAGGCAACTGATTGTCTCCACTTTCCTTACACCTATAATACAAAACTCTTTTAGCATTTGCTGCACTGCTAAGATGATTGAGATCAAATACTCTAAAACCTATGACTGATTTTGCAATAGCACTTTCAGTCATTATTTAAAATGTTCTCATAACCTTACTGCACTCAACAATACATTCCAAGTTCACTCTTTTATCCAGACTGCAGCATCTATTGGTTCTTTGCCTGCATCTGCACATGTCTCCTATCAGAGAGGTCTGAGCTGCCGGCAGCCCAACGACTTTAAGAACCTGAGAACAATGTGGAGCTTCATGCCTAGGCCTTCCTGGGAGCTCTAGTGCAAGACACCCAACTTCAAATGAACACTTCGAAAAACAACAACAAAAACAAACAAACAAAACCAAACCACCAAACCCAACAGCCATCACCAAACAAACCCCAAAAAACCTCAAACCTCACAATTACCTGCCTTATTTAAACACAAAAGAGTTTTAAATTCTTGTTCATTAGTTTGCATGAATGTCCAAACTGCAGTTTCTTCATTCAAATTTCAGTGCACTGCTGCAGCTTTAGAAACAATCCCTAGGAAGCTATGCAGGACGTGTTGCTGAAGATGCCAGGATCCCTGGGTTGCCATTTTCCCCAGGTTAGTGCCAGTCCTTGCTACTGCTCACCTCCAGGGCCTCCAGCACCCACCAGTCCAGGCTGCACCACCGCGTCTCACAGCTGGATCAGGGAACTGACTCCCTTCTTCAGGCAGAACCATGGCAGGAGACCTTTTCAAATTTAACACGGCTATGGGCCTTGCTCTGGAGTAAGGAGTTACAGCAGGCACTTGCCAGCAACAAAAAGGAAACACAACCACACTCCCATCCCAGCAGAACCCAAAGTAACAGGAAAGAGACAACAACAAACAACAACAAAAAAGCTGACACAGAAAACCAGCAGAATAATAAAAAAACCCCAAACAACCTCAAAGCATAAATCCCCATAATTTTATGCCAAGCCTCAAGACAGTAACATCCCCACAAGAACAGGCAACTCTCTCTTTTATGAGCCCTGGGTGACACTGCCATTAAAATGAGGGTACCAGAACTGCAGGGACTCAGCTTCTACCCTTCCCCTTGCAGAGACAGAGGCCAGCCCTACAACCACCCCCACCAGCTTTGCCTGTGAACCCACAGATCCCTCTCTTCCACAAACAGCTGAGTTTCAGACATGGCATTCAAAACCCAGCCTGCTGGAATTTACTTATCTAGCCCTCAGTGACCAGAGCATTTCACAGCCGCTGTTCTCCTGCCTTTTTCCCTCTAGCTCTACTAAAAAAACAGAAAAAACTTTTCAATTCATTTTCTTAGTTGCATTGCCACTTTCTCTTTCCTAGGAAGCCACTACCTTTTGGACTATCTAGCTTATACTAAAACAAGTACCCTGAAACAACCAAAAAATCCCACCCAGCACAAAAATAGCTTTGCAGTTATCTTCTCTAAACCAGGGGTGCGCAACACTTGGATTAAACAAAAGCCTTTTTTTATTAACTATAGAAGCATTTCATTTTAAGCCATCTCGTGCTTCTGGAAGGAACCCATATTAGTATAATTCTGCTCCAAACCAGTTTGATTAACACAACAATTAGTTTTAAGGGGTAGAAAATAGCAGAATTAGTGGCTGATCATTTGCCAAAGTCAAAACATCACAGGTAACATCCTACTGATCACAAATAGACATGGAAAAGTCAAGCAGCTCTGTTGATCTGTGTGAGATCTTGCTGCCAGCAGAGTACTGCAATCACCCCACACTGAATTCTTAAACACATGGCATAGGTACTGCTTCAGCTGCTGTCAGCTGTGTCACCTATAGTACCCAAAGTCAGCCCCCACAACACACACACCAACATCCAGAAATAACAGCAGTTGTGAAAGTCTGCTTTCATCTCTCCATGGATTTGGGATTTCTTTGTTAATAGTACCTGTAACCAGGATTAAGTACAAATCCTGCTCTGACAGCCTACCTAATGATAACCAGCATAAAGCACAACAATAGGAAATGGAGAAGGGCACAGGTCAAACTGCTGCTGCATTAAATTGGCTGGATTGCCATGCTGCACACTCCCAGCACGAGTCACAGCCTCTAAAGCCGAGCTGCCAGCGCTGCTCCTAGCATAAAAAGCAGTCAGCCTGATCACTGAACACATATTGGTCATTTCAACCACATGAAGTAGGGAAGTTGGGCAGTGACGAATTCTTACTGCAGAGCAGTATTAACTGAGCATCAATCTGCACCGAGGCCTTTGGCTGTGGACAAGGGCTGCTGGGAAACACAGGCAGCCCAAGCACACTGAGTGCCAGCAGCACGCTCCCCACAGAGAACACAAAGGCCTTTCCCTGGCAGGGACCTGCAGCTCCACCTCCTTGGGTCCCACTGTCCCAGCAGAGCCCACAGCTGCCCAGAGGCCAGGCCCTGGATCAGTGAGCTGCTGTGGCAAGAGGAGGAGCCGTTGCCGAGCGTTTCCAGCACGTGTGACGGAGGCGCTCTGCGTGTGTGCCACGCTCTGGCTGGGATGCACGAGTTGGAGCTCACGCTGGCTGCCAATAAAGCTGTTAGAGCTGTGTCATTTGCTTCCTGGCTGCTCCATTCCCTGCACACACAGTTCCATGAACACAGCAACGCTCCTCAGTCAGCTCTCATCAGTGAGTCCAGCTGTGGAAATTGCACTGCTACCCAGAGACGCTATCGGGATATTACAGCTTTTCAACGCGCAGCTAATAAATGCTCCACTGCTCGATTCTCCTCTCGTTGGCATCATCAATGAGGAGTAAATTGGCATATGCTGCAGGACTGGTATTAAATTTAAAAATAACAAAAAACCACCATCCCCTGCCTCCCCAAAAAACACACAAAAACACAAACTAAGATGTCAGTAAAAACACTCACATGAAAGTAGGCAATGGAAATACAGAACCACAATAACTTGAGGTCAAAGTGAAAACTATCATTTCTGGTCACTCCAGAAGTCTGCATCTTGCCACAAATAAATATTTTAAATATAAATGCTTGTGGAAGGTTCCCAAAATTTAGCTCACGCTAATATGCCTTTTGTTTGATGTTTGCCCTGTTGAGAGACTGAAGTCTTTTTAGAATGATAACTGTGATGTTATCTTTTCTTAATTCCTATTGAGAGTAAAGCAGCTAATACCTGTAAACAGAACTAAATATATACTCATTCTCATTAAAAATGGATTTGGAATTTGAGTGCAAAGGAAAACAAACTATATTCCCTCAACAAATAGATACTTGGTTAATTCTTAGCAAGACCTAATCTCCACACAGGCTCCCAGAGCTCTGCAGAAGAAACTGTGTAAGGCCAAACAACTGAAAGTCAGTGGACTCCTTGCATTTTCCCCCACATAAAAAGGGAAAATGAGATGCCTTCTGCATCACATTATCCCACCCTTTTTAAACAGTGAAGATAAAAATATACAAATCTACATCCTGGGAGGAGTGGAGGGAATCATATTTGAACAGTTGCATTATTTTATCAGGGAAGAAGTGTGAGATCCTTACTTGGCTTTTTTCACTGCTGTTTTTTCAGCACCAGAGCTGAAGTTCACCAGTTGGTCTTGTGTCCCTCTCAGCCATAGTCTGCAGCACAGAGACACTTCTAACACAGGTAAAGAACACCTGAACCTCCCTGCACTTGAGCTTGCTTCTCTAGAACAAACACTGGCAATGTGTTCAAGCACATCAGCATTTTCCAGAGCACTCCAAGATTTCCAATACAACTTCTAGGACTCTGTTTTTAAAAGTAACAGATATGCCCAACAGATCTGAGTTGCCTTCGTATATCACATTAGCTAAATATCCAGCACTTTGAATATTCTGAATGTTTCTTATGTTTACACAGTGATATGTGTAAACGTTTGATGTGTTTAGAAATATACAGCATTTCAAACAAACAATAAAGCAATATTTAAACAGAGCCAAGTGTTTTGAGGAAAAAAATCTTTCCGAGTTTCAACAGGATCTACAGGTGAGAAAGCCTTTTCAGATACAGCTTCTTAGACAGCATTTTTCATTTGCTATTCCTCAAGTAGAAGCTAAATTTTATTAGCAGAAGAAAAGCCAAAAGCAGAGCAAGGTCTACTGAAACTTTGCTTTTAGGTTCACATGAACAAACCAAGGCACATCCCCACTGCATCCTATCATTTCTGCCTAAGACCACAGAAATAAAATAAAATATTGAATGTACTCATATTGATATTATTTTTCTCACGTCAAGGAAAATACTTTTCCAAAGTCACCCTGAAGAGCAGAAGGCAAGAACTATGGGCAAATCAATGTCCATGTGATGATGTATTTGACAATTTTTAAACCAGCACGAAGATGTGATCCTCTGAGAAAGCCCGCCCTGCTGCCCCAGGCACAGGCCAAAGGACGGCCTGCAGCGCGGCCGTGCTCCCAGCACAGGGCCAGGCACTCACCCATTACGGACAGGATGGAAAAGCCATCTTTCTGCACCCCTCCCCAGAAACCCCTCCTGTGGGATAGCAGCTGCACACCCTACTCAGGAGAACGTGCTCACTCACATAGCAGCTCCCACTTCCTGAAGAGCGAAACCCTTGATTCTGGTGTCAAAGAGCTCTAGTTGCTTCATTAACGCACAAGCCAAGCTTGACAACACATCAGTTTAAGACTCCACAAAACACATTTTTGTGAACTGCAGCTTCTGCGTAAAAGTTAGTTTGTGATACAACCAAAATGGTAAAGAAATGTTTAGTGGAGAATAAGATAGTCCTTTGTCAGTTACATTCCCCATGAACGTGAAAAATCAACAATTGCTGACAGAGCCTACACACATTATATACAAAGAACCCAAAAACGAACAAAAAACAGGACAAAAAAAAAAAATTAAAAGGACTGCCTGGGATTTCCCCTCCCAGAGCACAAATGTTTTTTGAAGACTTGACTTATTTTTATCTTCCCTCAGAAAATCTGGTCTTCTTCAAGGTAACAATCAGTAATATTTTGAGAAATAAATGTTATACCCAGCACACACAAGGTCATAATTAAAATAGAAAATTCATCATTCTGTCTATTAATATTCACAAAACCAGAAGTCAGTTTGCAACATGCCTTCAAGCCTCAGTCTGTAGAATGCTAAACTTTGTTTGAGGTGCAATAGTTAAGTTCTCGTAGAACTGCTACAGATGCTTAAGGTTAAACCAACAGTATTACAATTTATGGGGTTTAGCACATAACCACTACCTGATTGCTGCAGAAAGTTGATAAGGCTCTTATCTTTCAAGCCAACCACACTACAGGATGTGCAAATCACAAGCTGCTACCCTTTAAGTTTCCCCTTCTTCCAGGAAAAAGGCCAGAGTGCCCATGTTCAATATGCATGAGGGCAGTTCATGATGCCATCCCAATTCCAGGTGCAGCAGATGCAACATGCAATGTGTAAAACTGAAGGTGTTGAGGCTTTTTTGTTTGTTCTCTTCCTTTACCGGGGTCCTAATTGTGGACAAGCTGTCCATTTCCTCCGGGGGCAGAGAGCACCTCCGAGCAAATCCACCTCCTCCCTTCTGCCCATCACCGCTCCTCAGGGTGACCTGCTGGAGCTCACACAAGGAGCATCCTAAGCCACAATGGCTGGCTCATAGCCTATTTCAAGTCCCTTCAATTCCTTTTCTTTCTGCCAAAAAATTCCAACGCAAACTGTCCCCTGCCCAGCACCACCCTTCCTTGCCCCAGATGCCCCTCCTCATGCTCTGCTGGGCACAGCTCAGTGTCTGAGCTGTGGGACTGCACAGCATGTCTTGGACAGAGCTGCTCTGCACCGAAAGAGGACCCCACTCCAGTTCACCAACTACTTCCCTCAACTGGCTACGTTAGTTTGCAATAAATTACTTGAATTTGTTTTACTCCTGCCTAAAGTAAGTTCATCTTGTATATCTTTAACAGTATTTAGTACATTCACTGCTTTGTAACAGCATAATGGACCAGAAAACATTTTCACAACTCTCAATGCACTGGTCTCCATCCATTTCTGCTGAAGAATAAATCAAACACATCATGTCTGGAATATTTCACATTCTCTCTGGTGAGATAAATGACTGAGCATGCAGAGCAGGAGAGACGCAATTCTAACATGCTTAGTACACTCTTTTCTAAGAGCCTATCTGCTATGATACACCCTATGGGAAACAGAACCGTATTAAAAGGGACTGAATTTTATTAGCCACCAAAACAAAATACTGAAGAGAAATGTAAAGATGCTCAAATAGGAATTAATCAATGTGATACTCTAAACTCGCTTTAGTGAGTTAAGAACAGAAAACCATTTCCCTTTAGCTGTCTATGGGAATTTAATTTACTTCAGTAGCCACCTGCACCCAGAATGTTAATATTACCCAATATACAAATTCTTCTTTCCTTTCTCCCGCTATTTACAAGGACCCTGCAAAGGAAATGCTCCTGCACACCTCAGAGAGCATTAATCATGGCTATATTCCAGTAATGGATGCACCATGGCCTTCTCAATTAAACAGCAGACAGCAACTGCACCACAGTGCAGACAAGTAGCAAGTAAGTACAAATATTTTACTTAATCAAAAAGCCTGTCTGTGTATATATAAAATACATGCACAGAGCTCCTAAACAGGTTTTCAGTGTTGTCCTTAAGTGTTCCTTTTGTTTGTGCTTTACATGACTAGTAGTTTTTCACAATTAATACAAACCCCAGACACCCAGCAGGGCTGTTGTTACATTGCAGCTCTTGAGAGGATTCTATCTGTGATCCAATACAAACCTGCTCTAGTCCTGGGCCTATCTTCATGTACTTGAAAGCTCTGCATTATAAAAGCATCTATCCCTTTGCTCTTGGTCTGAATTTCTCTTTTCCCAACCTTTTTCAATTGCGTGCTTCCTTTGCTCTACCTTTGTTTCCCGGAGATGAAGCTGACACCAGGCCCACAATTCAGAGTGCAGGCCAGCTGACAGGCTGATCAAAGGAGCACGGAGCCGAGGACACGATACAGGACACCAACTCCACATCAGTCACGAAAGCATCACAGCCTCGCACAAGCCTCCCGAGAGCTCTCTCTTGCCAGGTGCAGTAGCACCGTGGCAGTGTTCTATTGCTCTCCACTCTGCAGCCAGCCTGGTGCCTGCCAGCTTGTACATCTTTGTCCAATACTCCAGTCCAGGGTAAAAAAACATGTACTGTTTGCTTAAATTCCACTGCTTAGGCTAAACGTTGACTTGTCAAAGCCTCTGGAAGACAAGTGGTAATGTAGCTGACACACAGGGGGAGGAGAAAAGTTATTCTATTCTCTTTCTAATATAGATCTACCGCTAATGCTGCAGAATATTTCCTCCCGCAACTCAGTGCCATCTCTCTCCTCCTCACCACCCTGTCACTGCCCCTACATCTACTCTTATAAAAGTACTTTATCATGGTTTCCTTTAGAGGTTTTTCCCCATGAAAAATCTCAGTGTAATGGAGCATTCCATCAAGAGGCCCACGGCACACAGCCAGGCCTCTGAAAGGGGGTTTGGTGATAGATAAAGGTAATTATAGTGTAACATTTGCCATACCACAATTTAAGGCTATGTCAGCACTTTCCCCCTTTTAAGAGGCTTATAAGTCTGAAAGCCTCTGGCCTGAAACTTGATAAATACATCCAGTGAAAAATAATCTGAATTGTAGAGTCAATGAGATGCCTTGAATTGAAAAGCGGTCATGCCAAAAGTAGTCTTGAACTCACACTGGATGGAAGATTAGATATGAGTTGCAACGACATCTACAAATAAATCACTTCATGCATATTTTGAAGAACTGCCAGTGGACAAATTTTTTTAGAATACATACTCTAAGTTTCTTGGTAAAATGATAATTAAGAATGAAAAGTAGACCTGTACACATGTTCCAGACCTCAGCAATTCCTAATCAAAAGTTCTAGCAAACCAACAAAGTGATACACTTTCCCCAGGGCCGCTTTGCTGTTGCAAGCACCGTGCTTCCCCCATCAAAGTATTTTAGGGAAACCACTGTGCCTGCACCATACTCATTTTTCCATGAATACTCTGCACATAAGCCCTGAAATCACAGCTGCACTTCACAAACACCACTCAGGGCCTGGCCATACAGCTGGGCACCGGCCAGGTGAGCACAGACCTGATCCCCCCTCTGGCCTTGTTCACAGCACTAGCCCAAGCCAGCTGTGGCCCAGGAGTGCTGTGGACACATCAGCTGGGTGATGCACCTGAGGCAGGACTGCACTAATGAATACCTCACACAGAAGGAAAAAAAAAGAAAAAATGAAAAGGCGGGGGGGACACCAACCAACAAAACCAAAAAAACCCCTACAAAACAAAAACAAAACCAAAAAACCTGACACACAGTAAAAATAAGCCACAGCCTTCTGCAGTTGCCACAGTCTAAGGATGGCTCTGTTTGTGCCAATCCAGTTCAATACAGTTTAATTACAAATTCAGAAACACTGAACTGGACTAACTGTAATTTGGCTGTACACTCCCATAAAAGGCCCAAGTAGCTGAATTTAAGCATCCTGAACCAGAGCTGTATGCAGGCTCCAACTCATTTGGCAAAGCAGCTTAGCCAGTGCAAAGATACTGATTTGCCCCAGTTTCCATCGAAGCAAGGGACGTGTGATGGCTGGCACAGGCCAGGACATGGCTGTGGAATCAAAATGCTACTTGAGCTGTAAAAGGACTCAACAGTGGCACCACAGACATGTTGGATCGTGACTTTCAAAGCTGTCACAAGGACATTTTTCAAGTCCCCAAATCCACCTGTTTTACCGTCAAACCTCTATCAATTCTACAGCATCTTCTGGAGCAGGACAGAAAACAGGAGTCACAACAGGCCCCCCACTCTTCCCAGGCTGTAATTTCTCTATTGGATCTTTTACAAAAACAGCATAAAATGTCACCAGTTGAGTATTCAATGCAAATGAAGAAATTTCATGTAGTCATAAAACACCACCTATAGCTGCAATCTGTCCTCATTAGATATGAAACAACCTCTCCTTTTCAGAGAAGTCTCTAATACATTGGGAAAATACCACTCAAGTCACTGAAGTCATGCTTCTGTAGATTTTTAAAAGTTAAAGAAAAGGACAGTATTCAGCATTTCTTCTGAAGAATCACTCCAAACAGCAGGAACAGTTCCACACCACAACCAAGCCCAAGGGAAAAAAAAAAGGGGGAAAAAAAATCTCTCTGATAATCCCATTGCCACTGGCATCAGCCTTGTTCATAAAAATTATGTCAGTGGGTGAAACTCCCTCTTTGGTGGACATCTGCAGGATTCTGACAGCGCAGACAACTCTACATTACTCCTCTTACAGCAAACTTATGGGGAATGGTCACTTTGGATTAGGCCTGGCTCCAGGTATGCATGCAAAGGAAAGAATGAGCACACCTCTTAGCATCAGTTCACAGCTGATAAAAATCCAAGCACAGTCAATACAGAAGCTGGGACCTTTGGCTGATCAAAGTGATCCTGGAGAGGTTTTACGTGCTGCCGAGGGTCTCCCTGCCATTCACAGCCACATGATGGAGCAGGGGGATTACTGCCTCATGGAGAGCCTTTGGGAGAAAGAGAGCAATACACACATTAAATTATGTTGGACTTGAAAGTCAGAGTGTGAAGGAGAAACCACAGTAGCAATGATCCCCAGTGAGGCTTCTGGAGGAACGACATACATCCAGCTCTGCAGATTTAGAGAGGATGGAACCAAAAGGACATGGGAATGTCACTAAGAGCGTTTCAGAGAGCTTGTTGATATGGGCGGTTGAAAAATTAAACACAAACTCATTTTGGCCATTGCCATTTGCAATCAGAGTAAGAGAAGGAAATTAAAGCAAGGAAAAGCAAACCGTTTCTTTACGAGGAAATACGGACTTTTTTTTCTTATCTCCACATTCTAGAAAGAGTCCATAAACAAAGCGATCTTATTAACTCATGGCATACATGAAAATTATATTGTAAAGAAAGGTGACACCAAGGATGCATGTGTCAAGCAGGGCGGAGGAACTTGAGGAAAATCTCACATAGACTGGAAACAAGGACAATGTACAAAGATAAAGTAACAGTAAAAAGAGGAATATACTAACCAAGCTTAGATAGGAAACAAATATGATAGAATGTTTGTTTGAAATGAAATTACATGACGGTAGTAAGAAGCAAGTTACTCTTCAATTCCCTTCTTTCCAGTTTCGGTTTAAGACAGTCCACAAGTGGCTCCGGTGAGAGTAGAGTATGCATAAGACATCTGTTGGTGAAAGGTCTTTTATTTTACTCTGTAAGAGTTAAAAGAAGACAGCACTCAGTAGTTAAAGAGGTTCCAATTAAAATTCACAGAGCTATTGATCTTAGCCCTGCTCTGCCAAACCCTCTTTCTGCTTCCAGCTCATAAACAAGATGACATAGAAAAGAACTATCGATTTTCATATGATATGTTCTTGGAGACCTTTTCTTAGAATCCTAAAATTGCATCAAGTGTTCATAAAACAAATAGACGTAATGTGGTCACGTCTGGCAGACAGCACAGCCCTTTTGCCAAGTGCTTTAGATGGGGGAGATAAACCAGACAGAGGGGTTCTACTTAAACTCAAGCTTTTCACCTGGAAACCGACGCACATCATCATTCTATGTCCACTCATCTTGCACATGACAGAGCACTAACTTGGTACTCCAAATAAGTGTAGGCGGATCAAAACACCCGCAGCTGACACTTTTTGCAACCATTCTGAGGGTGAAACTCTCAGAACACACCCAGTGGCCGCAGAGAAATGTTCCCCAGAGACTGGAGCCTCTGTCCCCCGGGGCCCTGCAAGGCTGCTGGGATAACTCCTCACCTTGATTGCCTCCAGCTATCAGTGACCAACTGGGCCCCAACTTGCCACACTTTTAGGCAGCAAATAATGAAATAGCTGAGCTAAAGTTTAACATTTGAGTGGAAAAAAGGCAGTTAAAACACAAGCACCAGAGAAAACAGAAATGTCAGGGTGACTCTGCTAAAAGTCTTAGACAATAAGTGACTTTGCCCAGAGAGATCTGGATGGGGTCAAAGCACAGCCATTTCCCTGACACCACCTCCCAACAAGTTTTGAGTCATGGTGCCCACAGTGGTAATATTAGAAGTTCTCTTTGTCAGCATCAGAAGAGGAAGAAATACTCTCCCCTCCCTCCTTAGCCCACCAGCCTTTTCTGCCAGGCAGGGTCACACTGATACACTGACCTGCCATTTTCAAACTATACCTGCAGGGGTGAGGCACACCAGTAAGGGATAAACAAGCACTCACCTGGGAAAGGGCAGGAGCTAAGGCTGCTCAGATGGGAAGCACTAAAACTGCTGCTTTTACTACTGCCCTCTCAGTCAAGTACATAACCCAGGCAGCCAAAAATCAGTAACTGTGCAAAAAATGTTGGCTTTATCTACTGACAACCTGTTGCAAAACTGATCATGCCTAGAACTCAGATACAAGAGTCACTCTATATACAAGCATGTCTAAACTAGGATGTGATAAGCTCAGATATTATGCGGCTCTTGTTGGACTAAATTTTGACTAAGGAACAACATCCTGGTAATATTAAGCCTAAGAGAGCAACAAAGACTATTCAGGGTATATAACTGATGTTCTACTTGCAGGAATAAGAAAGCAGAAAAATAGTTTAAGGAATCTTTTTATCCGTGAATTGCTTTGCTCTTGTAAAAAAAGGCGGGAAACCCACACGAGCAATGGCCGAATACTTTGATAAAATTATTTTGTGATCTCCTGTTTTTAAGCAGAGACTACTTCAAAACATTAATTTGCTCCAGGGATTTGTTGCAAGCTGAGCAGGCTCGTAAGCAGTTTCTTTCCAAGACTGAAACTAAGTTGTAGGCTGTTTCGATTCCCCTTTCACAGTCATCTTGCTCCATATAGTATAAACAACTATAGATTTGCCTATAAACAAGTCAGACTCCTAAACCTCTGCTTTGTGCTGTACTAATGATTTCCCTAGAAGGCAGCATACAGCCTGACTCCCACCACCAAAATGGAATCAGAAGGGATGTCCCTACTCACAGGTTTTCATCTAGACTTGAGCCCACACCCTCCCCCCAGGCAGCCTGTCCTTACTGCCAGCAAGTTCCCAATCCCAACCTTGCATCTTTCTTGCAAAAATCTGACTTTGTAACTTTTTGTTCGAGCCCATACAGGTAAGTGGCAGAACACATGAGACCATTCAGTTTTCAGAATCCATTTTGGGCATTCTCTCCCCATCCAAACACTCCACCACCTTCAGGCTTCATTTCTGGACAGTTTTTCTCATCCACACTCACAACTCATCAGTTCTACCACCCTACAGACTTGCCAGATGAGGCATTTACTGCTCTTCAGCTAAAACTGTATCTAGCTGTAGTTATTTCATGACTATTTCCACTGCTGGTTCTGGACAATCTTTTATGGGGATCAAAAGCTTTACTAAAATTATTGCCACTGCTTCTCTAACAAAGTCCTATTTTTTTCCTCAGAAGGAAGTCAAGTGTGTTTACCAAGAACAAATTGTGTCAGTGTGGGCTACTACTTCCTTGTCTTATCAGTGCTGACAAGAATATTAATTCTTAAGTTCTTTGCTTTCATTTATACTCATAGTTAGATTTGATATAATGTACTTGTATTGGATCCCTACATATCCCACTCAACCCAAGAGCAGTAAGAAGACGTAATGCCTGTGCATTGACAAAACAGTTTAATGACCTCAACTAAGATGGACACCAGGCACCATAGATCTTTACAACTTTTTGACAACCATAAACCTTTACAACTTTCTGATTACAGAAGTACTTCAGCTGAAATCAGAAGGGCAGCTCCAGCACAGGAACAGCTTCAGACAGCTGCATTTCTCTGCAAGACAAAGAACTAAAAAACTATAGGCCATTAATCTTTAGGCCAAATGGTTCAATTCAACATCTACCCCATTTATATTGCAAACCAGTGCCACCCATCAGGACCCCAGCTTGCAAACACCACCAGGAATGACTATCCTTTCTCCTTACTACTCACAGCTGAGTTCACGCTAGGGGACAAAAGGAGGGCAAGTTGTGAGAATATGGGAAAGGTAGAAAAACTGTATTTTTACTGTCTGATAAACGCCTGACTCTACAGAATGCCAGGTGCAGCTAAGAAAGCAGAAAGGTAAAATAGGTGCTATTAAATTCTGTCTGTTTACACAGACATCCTGCAATTTCACATTGCAACTTTTAGGCTCTATTTTGATCCAATGGTCTAATATTTTCTTCAGACTGAAACTCAGAAACATATTTAAGTTTTAAAAAAACCGAAAAAACCTATGCACCCAACAGCAAACTCTCCAACAGAAAAATTACGTAGCTCAATGGTCATCTCTTCAACATAGTTTGCGCTGGTTTCTCTTATCAATATATAAGTAAAAATTGTGTTTAATGACACAAATGGGAGCTTTTCTTGCTTTGTCAGACTAAAAAAAAAATAGCTTACCACAAACAAAAAGGCAAAAATCTCAGCCCAGGAACTCAGTAACAAATCCCTGAGATTTGCACTAGCACTGTGATAGACCAGATGCAGACTAAAGCTTGCACAGGTAGGAATGCTGAACTGCAAAAAAAGCCACCTGCCACGTGAAGTCAACTGCTTTTCAGCCTTGTCTTTTTCTTTCAGTAACCGCGGAATATGTTACAGTGCAGAGACTTTAAAACATTCACCATTGCTTTATGCAAGCCATAATATAAGAAAAAGCCCCCAGCAACCCAAAGCAGTGCTCACAGGTGGCTTTGGAAGGCAGTTAACTCCTCCTGAACTGAAACACGGCCTCATTCATCTTGCTTTTGCTGGAGCCACCAGGGTTTCAGCTGCCCCAAGAGCAGCTGTGGCGACAGCATCACCAAAAGGACACCTCAGGGGCTCAGAGCCCACCTTCGAGGATGAAGCCCATGGCTGCAGGTCCCATGTCTCACCTCTTGGGCAGTGGTGGGACATTTCCCAGCAGGAAGGTTCGCTCTGCAGATTATGTGGGAGCATGGATGGTCAGCAATACTCTGCTCTCCTGTTTCTGTGGAACACTGGTTATAGCTCTTGTTACAGCTGCTGTGGGAGCCCCAGGACTGCAACACTGATATTCACACATCAACTCACTTGCACACAGTGCAACATCATTAAAGGATTTTGCTATTTTTCTGCACGTTGTTCATAATCAACCCTTACCCATCACTTCCACATCTGAAGGTGCTCTCTCTTCTCTCTCACAGTTTGTGCCCAGACAGGAAAGAATCACACTACAGACCGCAATGACTCAGCTCCAGAAGCAAGAAGGGTATTTTTATGTATTTAATATTTCTCTAACTAAACTCTTCATATGGAATTCGACACTTGATTCTCTCTTTCAAATTCAGATTTCTCCAGCCATTCCTCCTTAAGGCAAAGGAACAGAATACTGTTAAGCTCCTCAGAATACCAAAGCGAAGATATCAGGAATATACAGCAAATAGCTATAACATCACTATAGAGCCAGTATCTGCTACATTCAGAAATAAACCAGGTTTTAAAAACTACACATGCACGAAGATTCAGCAAAGACTGATAATACAAGGTACATGTCTGATTTTAAGAAGCAGAACAACACCCTTGCCCAGTATGAGCTGGCACGGCTCAGCTGGCATCCAAGCTACTCTACATTTCAACTGAGATTCAGTGAAACGCAATGGCATGATACAAATACAGAAAATAACAGTATTAGCAATGCTCAGATATAGCCAAGGCTTATCCTTTCTACTCTCTTAGATACACATCTCACCTTCTTCAGGCATTCTCTCAAAATAAGCATAAAAATATGTCACCTTCCTCATTTGAACTATGCAGCTTGAAAGAGAAAAAAAATGAGGAAGGCATGGAGCACAACTTGCATAAAGTTCTTATGCATCACTGCATGATCCAGACTTGTCAGATGTGAAAGACCACTGCCACCATCTGGCACCTTCTAAGTCCTGGATCTTTCTTTCAAATCAAAAAGGAATTCACCCTTTTTCTAATCCAATACATAAAAGAGAGAAGTGGAGGAGAAGGAGTTCTGAACAACAGATCAGGAGGCTTAAAAAGCCCTTTCAGCGCAGTTGTTGCAAAAGGAGGCCAATATTTTGATGAAACAAATCACAAATACTGGAGGTGGAGAAGGATTAAGAAAATAAAATAAGCAAGGTCTTGTCAAAGAAGAAAAGGCTAAGATTTAGAAAAAACTAAGACCACGATTCAAGTCATATCCATAAACACCTCAGGAGTTATGAGCTTTGAAAAATATTTTTCTAGGCATTGCTCAAAAGGAGGCTGGGAATCATCCAAACAAAGCATGAGCTATTTTTTTGAGCTTCACACATAAGAAGAAAAAACAATCACAATTCAAAAGTTTCTATTTTCCTTCAGTTATTACTCTCAGAAAACAAAATCAGTTCCTGGTACGCTACTCAAGAATTTTTCTTACTAATCAGATAAGCATCTTGCTTTCTAAACTGTTTTATACATCTGTCAACTGATTTTTGGGGATGTTTGGGGAACCCTCTGGAATAATACCACCTGTACCATTCTTGAGGTCAGAAAACATGACGGCATTCATTAATATTCCCTTCCCCCTTTCTTTGAATGGATCCTTAAAGTGGGGCCTACTTCATTTTTGTGCTTTGATGGGGCCATATGAGCATTCTCAGTCCCACTGGAGCCAAAGGCAATCACAGCCCTGCTCAAGGTGTAGAACCATGCTGCAGAAATGCCTGCCCGCTTCTGGACACTGACGTGCTGAGACAGCCCCTGTGACCTAGCTGTGCTCAAGGAGGAGCAGCACTTTGTGACACATGGGAAACTAATGAGCAGAGATAAGAGTTAAACAGGCAGCCCCACAGCACCGACTGCGTGCAGCCAGGGCAGGATGCGCGGTGCCTGCAAGCGAGGGAAGCACACAGGGAGGTCGGCAGGTCCTGGCCTCTGCTTGATCAGGGTCTGACACCGTGCTCCAGCACTCATTACTTGTTATTAAAGCGCTGGCCCAGCTCGTAGCACAGCAGCAGTAAAAACAGGCACACGGCGACACTGTTGGTGACAGCAGCACACAGGGAGCATCACGCACCCAGGAGCAGCTCTGCACAGCCCCGCGCTCCGTTCAGGCACAGCGCCACAGCCTCATCAGCCCCCAGCACAGCCACATCACGGCACTTCAGGCTGCTTTCACCCTGCTCCCAGCCACGACACGCTGCTTGGAAACACACAGTGGTGTTCCAGTTCCCCCTTACTCAGATCCCGCATTTCCGTCTCCAATGTGCTCTTGCCCCTCTTCTGCCTTCTGTGGCTCACCCTGCCAAAACAGCCATACAACCAAAAAGGGTACAGCAGGTACCTGGGTTTTGCTAAGCTAACAACAGAAATACAGTTTAATTCCTTCCAAGTGGGTAATGGAAGCTGTGAATCTGAATATTCGACATGGATAATGCAAAGCAGGCAAGGCAAAACTGAGAACAGGCATATGCACAGCCGATGATATTCGACTCTGGTTAATTGAAATCCAGGCACCTTAACATTCAGAGCACAGACATTCACTTTTCCATCTTCCTTGAAGTGATAACTGCACAAGCTGCAGCTTCAGAGCCCCCAGCCCGACACCTGCAGCTTCCAGAGATGCACCCCCTGCCCAATTAACCAGCAGTTCATTTCCAAAGCCATCAGTCCACAGGACCTCCTTATGGTTGTGGGTTTTGTCATCCTGGCTCTACTCTTCAGATTCCCTCCCGGAGGCAGCCTGAAACATTCTGTCACAAAACTATAAGGATGAATTATTGGGTGGACGTTGCAAATACAGTTTCACGTTAATTATTCATATTCATGGCAAAATATTTCCCATATTAGTAATTTAGTAAATTACTAATTTAGGTGCACATTAATCCAAAAATGACGATCCACACAGCAGCCTGCATGATGTAGCACTTAATCACTCCTTGAAAGTTAAGACACCTGTCCCATGAAGTTTACAAAAGCAGTATCTAAACTGCAACAAGTTTATAGCTAAGTAACACAATAAATCTGTATTCATATCAGAACAGTTGGATCCATCTTTGTCATCTCTGCCCAGCAGCATCATTTAATTGCTTTCCTCCGCTCACTTCTCATTGGGCCAGCTTCATTAAGAGAGTGGTTTATGTAAGCAGCTTTTTTAAAACATTAACTTCTACAAAGCCTAAAGTTGGATAATGATAAATGGAGATTCACATATATCATACATGCAGTAATTGCTATGTCAGAGTAACAAAGTGGTATTTATCAATATGCAGATTTGAAAGGTAGAAGTAAGCAGTATTTATTTATATCATCTGTAAGTATTGGTATTCTCAAAAATACCTACTAAAAATCTGAACTACTTCTCAAGCAAACGGAAACCTTCTGGGTCTACCAAGACCTCATCTGGTAAGTTCTGAAGCCTAAAGCACTAACCTGTGGATACTTTCCCTTCCAATGCCATGTAAGGGTTTTGTTATATATTAGGAAATATAAAGGAAAGTTTGCTCTGTAAGACAGCAGCAGAAGGCAATAATTCCAAGACCTTACTGCACAAAATATATTCTGTAAAAATCTGATTTTCTTTTTTCCCAAAACTAGAAAATACTTTCTTGTATACATTATGTTCAGGGTTTTGCTATTTCAGAGGCAGGCTTAGACAAGTCATAGGTCCGTAACATTACAGATCTACTTCATGATTTTCATGATAATATAAGAAACAAGTTTTTTACAGTCTGAACAATCATTCACTGGCACAATCTCCCCAAGGAGGTAGCAGACTGGCACTTGTTAAGACATGGCTGGATGAAGGGCTAGATAATCTCACCTAGGCTCCCTGTCCCACAAAACCTGGGGCACATGATCTTCAGGGTTCCTTCAAACTTGGGTTGTTCTATGGTGATTCTATGACTTCTGGCCCATTGTCCATATCACAATCCAAGAGCAAAAAGCTATTCTTTTTTTTTTTTAAAGCTGATGATTAGCACATTTTCCCTGCTGTCTGGTTAAGTCCTTTATCCAGGAACTCCAGCACATTACTCCTTGTCCCTAAACACGAGGAGGGGAGCACATCATTACTCAGTGCTCCACAGATCTCTCTTGCATCTGAGAGCTGATGTCTTCCCCGAACCTTCCTGTTTAGTTTTATCTCTGCAAACCTATGCATACATGGCTCTTTCAAGCCTTTAAAGATCACATTGTATCTATCTCTCATGACTCTTCCCTTTCCTCCAGGCTACTTTTGCCTGGCTTAGAAACTGCTGTTAGACCAGAGGCTGAGGGAGCTGCAGTGCTCCAGGCTGTACCTGGCAGCATGACAAGCAGAGTGGGCAGATGACTCCCTCTTTACTGCAGAAATATAAATCCCCCTCATACATCTTAGCAATGTTAATATCTGCCACAAAAGCTGGACCTTACTGGCATTGAGATTCTTACTCCCCGCACTCCTTTCTGATGGGGTGTTCTGTATCCCATGTTTGTGTAGATGCTGCTCTTACACTTCTTGCTGTCCAACTGCTGAATCTGCTGTAGCAGTATAACTGTATGCTTTGGCTGGGGGATGTTCATTTGGAATTCTGTTCCTTCCCAAGTTTGGTATTGTGCCAATGTGTTGAGTATACTACTCTCTGTTCCTTCCTTCAATTCATTCACAAGTAAAAGCCACCCTGAGCAGTAGCAGAGCCAGGCCAGCCTGCTGAGGAACTCCACTCGGTGCACCCATGCTCTTTCACAGCTGGCCACTTACAGCTATTCCCCAAATGCAGTTTTCCAGTCACTCACACACCACCAGTAGCTGTTCTCACTGACAGAGTCCCCTCCCAAACCCTGAACTACAGCAGGGAGTCTCCCATTTGCCTTTCTGCAGCAGCCAGAGCTGCCTCCAGCCCGTGCCAGCAGCCCGCGGGGCAGTTTACCTGCGCAAAGGGAAGGAGTGGAGGAAACGCAGCCGCCTGGTAAGCACACACACTGACTCCACCAGGCAGAACACTTTTACAGCTGCAGTAATTGATTGCCTTTGCAACAATCACACTCCGCCAGCTTCATTTTTCAGGGAAAAAACATCAGATTGGAACAGATGGGGGCAGATCAAAACAGATTGCACAGAACAGCCACAGTCTAATGGTGAATTGGGAATACTGAGCAAATATAAGAAGCCTGTGTGCCTTGTGTCTGAATCGGAAACAGAGCTCTTTCATTGCAGCTTTCAAGTGCTGGTGTGAACGCTCTTCTATCTGTTCTGACAGCTAATGGCAAACCATCACATTTGCAATAGCTTTACTCAGGGCTCAATGCTGCAGTTATGACCAGGACCACAGATCTGCATAAAGATGGGCACAGACTCCTCTTGCCCACGGAAAGCAAGGAGATGCAAACACCAAGGGTCTCCTTGAGCCACGGCTCCTCCAGCAGCCCACAGCCAATCCCTCACCTGCTCAGCAACACTGCACCCACAAGGTCAAATGTGCCTAATAATGCCATTCCATCAATGCCAAAATCATCTTTTGATGAACGTGGAATCAATCTTCCACCTGGGAGATGATGATACAAGAATGTAGCTCTGGTAAAGAAAAAGTAAATGTTTTTAAAGAAGCTTTCTTACATACATTAAAATATTTTCTGGTACAATGAGACAAAACAGGAATCCAGATAAAAGCTTAAGTAACCTGTCCATGCAGAATCAGTTCATTTCTATTATTTTCTCTGCACAATTGTTAGATGATGGCTCTACCCCCTTCATCTTGTATTTCTAAGGAGTGATGAAAATTTCCACCTTAAATCTTCATTCTTGGTTTAATTATATTGGTGGAATATTGCATTGAATTGAGTATCCATCAAATTGTCCTTTATGTTCACTCTGAGTGATCCTACTTAAGGTTGGGGCAGAGAGGGTTACACTCATAGCACTGACTTTTTCTTCAGTGATTAAATCTAGTCCATCAATTATTTCTTTAAATGGCAGGCTAAACATAGTGTTTTCACCTCTAACTCTATATAGCTAAAAAAACTTATTAGTTCTTTGCCAAAAAATTATAGCAGCCATAGCATTTTTACCCACCCTTTTTAAAAAGGAATGCACCAAGGATCTGCGATTTTATCACCAGAAATACAGAAAGAAATAAGTAACTTCCAGAAATCCATGTGGGGAAAAAATAAATTACAACAGCAGACTACCACTGAATGCACCAAGCAGAAATAATTAACACTTGTTTCTATTCGTGAATAATGCATAGGTGTAGTAAGAGCTTTGCTTTCAAGCAGTCACTATGCTATGTAGCCAGGAGATACAGCCCGAAAGTAAAGCACACTACAGAAGTTGTGTTCTCCTCGTGCTCTTCCCAACGGGACTGATTCAGGCACTGAGGAAAACGCAGACCTATGGGGAAGGACAGCCTCCCCTCAGTCCTTCCCATAGGTTTTTTTATATAGCTTTCTTCAAGCTAGTGCTCAAAAATCCCATGTGTAGAATTTCATTATGAAAAGGAAGCTTCCACTCATTGGAAATTTATTCTTATTGTTCTACTGATGGGGGTTTTTTTGTGCTTTTCCTTGCATTATGACCACCTCTGCCGAGTATGAAATACAGCTTTCTAATGGAAAACTTGAGGCTAAACCACGCTCTGCTAAACTGGTTTTCCTCACACTGCTGCTGCTTCTATTCCAGTTTCTTCGTCAATGTTTCCAGTCACCACAATCCCCTAGGAGGAACTCAGAGGAATATTCAATGCCATTTGGGAATGGTGACCCTCACAGAAGGCCAGACGGCAATCCTTGGTGTCAATGCATACATTAGGGTTTACTTCGACTTTAACTATTTTTTTGGGCCTGCTCAGTTTAAACAAGAAGTCTGCCAGGCAAATAAGGCTGGGACACTACTGGTGCTCTGACACATCACTTGTGTCCTTAGCACGAGCTGTGAGAACAGCCATGGTATGGTGAAAGTAACAATAACACCTATCCACCTACAAACCCACCTACCCAAAACCTACAGATGCTGCCACCTTTCACATGCTGCAGGGACACAGACCTCGCAGGCCCGTGACACTTCCAGGCACCACCTTCCCTTGCCACCACAGGGGCAGACAACAGCCTAGGACCCATCTCTGCTATGGGCAAGTGTCTTCAGAGGGTTTCCAGCAGCAGAAAACCACTGAGTTTGCTTCCAGGATCACTCATCTCAGAACTGGCCCAGAAGCCCCTGTTGCAGCAGGAATTAGAGAGGCACGGGCACAGTGTGGATGGAGCCAGAGCCACCTCCTGGGGCACAGGAGCCGAGCAGGCTCCACAGCACTGTTGCTGCTACAGCACAGCTGCAGAGATTGTGCTCACCTAGCACAACTGTGAGCTGTGCACAAGCACTGCCTGTCCCTCAGATAGTCTTCTCTTTGAAGAAGAAAACTTCCATATAAAAAGGCGAAAGAAAACCCTCAAAATTCGTTTTGCTTCCAGGGAACACTATTTAAAAAAAAAAAAAAAAAGTACAGCAATACCTCAAACCAAACATTTGAATCCAAACATCTTCAAAGAGCAAGGCTAACAACACTTCTTTCATTCTTTTTCATTTAAATCGAACAAAATGGTTTGCTGCGTACATGCTGTTCACTTCAAAAGACCATTCTTAATCCATTAATAAATAGCAGCCTAGAAGGAATCATACAAAAGTAAATTTTTAATGCATTAGCCAAAACAGCAGCCAGCAGATGGGCAGGTCAGAATTAACCATGTGAATCATTCTCACTGGTATCTTTGCAAAGTGGGAAAATTAACAGCAGGAAAGTACTATTTAGAAGGTAGAAAGTTTCTCAGGGTTTTTTTGTTTTCCATTAATGAAATAGGTTTCATTGCACTCCAGGTTAGGTGTTGTAAAAAATGAATCTTTTTTTTAAAACACAGTGCAGCAACACAAATCAAACTGTATTTGGAGCTATCAACTCTATCCCAAGAGTAATGATGACATCTAAATGGTAATGTAAAGAAAAGGAAAAAAACCCACTCTTGTCACATAATTGCTCCCTGGTTTCAGTGACTACTTCTGGCAGATTTGCACTAGACTACTTTGAGTATCACAGCTTACAATAACCTGAAGAAAATTATCTGTATGAAGACTGGCTTAGCAGGTTCATAAACTGATAATTAAATAGAAAAAGCAGTTTCCACTTCTGGTAAAACTCTTCCTGACTCATCCTCGGCTCTGAGAGCTTTTTGCATTGTCTTCTCTCCAAGCACCCATGGAATACACAGCTGAAATGTGAGTTGAAAGGAAGGTTCCCTCCAATAAAAAGGATGAAGACTTCCTTATCTGCAGGAAAACTTTATTCTCCTTCACACCTTAGCATGTTTATTTACATGCAAGTCATTTACTTTCCAGCACAGAGCAGCTTCTACCCTAATCACCCACATTGACATGGCCCTGGCAATCAAGTGACAGCCATCAAACCCCAGCCACACTCTGGAGAGTAATCTGGAACAGTTTTGGAAGGACTCTTTCAACCCTTTTTGGAGGTACCAGCTTTCCTGGAGATCACAACTGAATCCTTATCCTGAAGGAAAGATATTCAAGCTGGGACCCCTCACCCTTGGAATTTTAAGAGCTATGGTGACCTTCAGTGATTTTCTGTTATGGAACTAGCACACATCTGCAATACCTTATCCCACATGCCACACTCCAGTTTAAGGCTGAAGAGAAGTCAGGTACACAATCCACTGAGCACTACTGTGCATACTCAGAAGGCTGCATATATCAGTTCAACTCTCACTCTTGGTCCGAACAATAAAAAGAAAGCTTGTGAGTTCGAAGAGAAAACCAAACAAATAAGCACGTCAGCACTCAGCCCAGCCTCCTCCTGAGTACTGTGTACAGATCCAGCCCCTCTTTCTGAGAATAAGCCTACTGTGGGTTTAGGAAAGCACAAAGGTAGAGGGGATGATCAGAGCTCCTTCTGCGCAAGGAACAAGAAGGCAGGTTAAGGCTCTCCCTTGCAGGACTCATGACAGCAGCACCATAACCAGGGTCTGCCAAGTCAGTAGTGAGATGGCAAGAGAAACAACAAATGACCATTAACATCTCACATTAGCTGTAAGAAACAGGGGACATCAAATGAAGTTGTCTGATGTGGAGTCAAACCGAGGAAACACAAAGATTTCACAAAAGTAACTGAAGTGGGGAACTCATTGCCCTGGTGGCTGCAATGAGAACATTTAAATGGGGTCAGTAAGCAACCAGTTACATTAAGAGATTTTTTAAAATCCATTTGGCCCTAAGTGCAAAGGTGGCATCACCTCTCCCTGAAGGCATCTCTGCTCTATTTCAGGAGACTGAGAGATTTCTGAAGCATCATTCCTACTCATTTTCTCTGCTTCCTCAAGCACCTGCTACCAGCCACTGCCAGACAAAGTCACTCTTCAGTCTTGGGACAGGTGTCATAATAGTCTACACCTTAAAACAGAATGTAATCAAACCTGAAGTGCATGCTGATGCAACAGCACTGATGCCCAGGAGCCTTGTGATCCACACAGAACAAAGATTCCTCCTTGGTGTTAGGGTGTTCCCTTTTCATGCTGAAATTAGGATACTTTTTTTTTTCTTTCCACAGTACCAAGACCTCCCTTACTCTTAAAGCCTTGAGATACAGAGATGTTTTTCATTTGCGGCAGAGCAGTTTTAGTTTGTGTTACACCCCAAGGTGAGGGTCTGAGTATGCCTTTCCCTAGGAAAGGGTCACAACAAAGGTGGGATGGGGCAGTGGCAGCTGCTCCACACCACCCTGGGCTAGCAGGGGAAACCACAACCACTACATAAGCAACTTCAGCCAGCTCAGCCAATTCCACAGCAGAAATGGCAGCAAAGCCCAGCTGCCAGACCTGGCACAGAGGCAGGACAAAGGAGCACTCCTACCCTGCACGAGGGACAGCACTATTAGAGTGCTGCAGACACTGCTAACTAAAATGCATCTTGACGCCAAAAATCCATCCTTTACACTGCTGGGAAAAGACTGCATCAAAGTTATGTCCCATTTCACAAGAGAAAAAAACCAGCAACTTCCCCTTTAATCCTTAAGGACCTTCAATCCAGAAGGGGAATGGGAACTTTTCCCTTCTAATGTAATGTATTAATTGATTTGATTAACCAAGTAGGGTTTTTCTTTTTCCTTCAAGCAGACATGCAATGCCTGTCACATAACTACAGTGAACACCCCTCTGCCCTCAGGCAAAGCCTTCACTTGGCTTTTGCTTCCCTCCCGCTTGGTCTCAGGACCTTGCTGGTGCAAAACTGTCACCTCTGTGATGTTTGCATGCTCAATCACACCCAGGCCAGGCCTGAGAGAGCCACCTGCAGCTCTTCCTGCACTGGGGCTGGAGCTTGCAGTGCCAGCTGCCAGAAAGGTCTGTGAGAACCCTTTCTGCCACTCTGCACAACACCACTCAGGCTGCTTCAGGCAGGTGACTCCATCTGAGAGACTGCCTTCACTGCAGAGTAATTAAAACATTAATCTAGCCAAAATCTTACAACACATACAAAAGCTGTTTGACTGTCACTGCTTGCATTTATTTCTCCTCCAACCCAGTAAGCAAAGGACTTGCCCTCTTTTCTTTGCAATCATTATTTGAACTATAGTGAGTTTCAATATAGATTGAATATAATTTAAGTTTTGCTTAGCTGATTTTTATTCTATTATCTTTTGTTCTCTGGGCAAGTATATATTTGATCTTGAGAGTAAAATTGTTATAATTAAATCTGTGTTTTTAAAGGTAATATAAATTAGAGGGTAGAGCTGAAGTAATACATAACAGCTTGCATGGCATTATATAGATGGAATAATAACTCACTTGTCTGAGCAGCACACCATGACAGAGATTAGTTGTTACCCAAGAAAGTTCTGTTATTCAGATTTTAGAACCCATTGAAATAATACACGATGCTTAAATAGATTACAAAAGCCCCTACAGAAATACAAGTCTATTACAAAGGCACAATTGGAAATATCAGCCTTTCAACTCAAACTGAAGTTTTGAGCACTCCGCTCCCAGCCTAAATCCCCAAGACAATGGCCAAGGTGCTGCCTAAGGTAGAGACAATCCCTTAGCCTCTTTTTACTTTACTGAGACGCATAAGTTTAATAAACAAAAAAAGATGGGCTCCAGAATGAAATCTCAATAAAATGACTACGACCCAACATTTCCTGTGCCTTGTGCTTGGGACATCAGGTCTTAATAGCTTAAGTCTGGCCTGAAACCCAAAAGGCCACTTTTTACTTTGAAATCTGCACCCATTTATCTCCAAAATACAATCATGTGGACATCCTTGCAGCATAAGATTAACAAATGCACAGTAGATTCGCTTGCCCTTTTTAATACAAATGATGTTTACTTTTTTAATTCCTTTCCATATTCTTGACAAGCCAATGAAAATGAGAAGTGCATGGTGGTCCTGGACTACCATGTCAGGCAATTTAGCTTCTGAAATGCATAAATCTGGTACTTGGACATGTTTTTCTTAATATAGCACATGTGAATTCCATGTGATTTGTGTATTCCACAAGTTAAATTATGCCCCTAATTGGTACTTCATAATAAAATGCCTGAAGGAGACCAGGCTGTTCTGATATGCGAGCAATTTTAGATTTAAATTAAGTTAGGGATTGATTTCCATTTCAAAAGTGGTTTTGGAATTTAACAAGTGAAATACAGATGCTGTTCTCAAATAGGGGCACAAAAGATGGGAATGCAAAGTGTTTGGTCAGGCAGTTGATATTTAGACAGCAGAAGTATTACACATTTGAAAGTGTTTTTCATTGTGTTATTGTCCACTTGATTTTAGAGAACAGTAGGGTGGACATTTTAACAACTCTGCTATATGAGCACATGCTGGTGGATGGAGTTTGATTTTCTGCTACTTTATCTAGCTCTGATACTTATTTTATAACCTAGAGCTGTATTCTTTCTAAAAACACAAGAAAAAATTGTAAGTTGTGAAATAAAGATCATAAAGTAGTTTTGTAACTGCTTAGTAGGACATATTGTAATGACCAAGAGACCAAGAAATACTGTTACTCTGAAATTAAGTGGAAGACACTTGTTGGCTTTGAAAGCCATTGTCATTACAACAGGCAATCTCCCTTTTGACCTGTTTATACTTCTATAAATTCTATTTACACTTCCAGAGCACAACTTTTCTGCTTCCAAACTCAGCACAGGCATCAAGCTGGGTTTCTTTAATTTTCAAGTTCAAATAGTTCCTAAAAATACTCAAGAAATTTTAATCTAATGCTGCTGAGAATGAAAAGGCTTAAAAAATTGAAAAGTAAAGGAAGGCTTGGCCTATTTTGCTCTGTTCTGTTAGAACAATAAGACAAAAAGCAAGGTTATCTTTTTGAAGAAAATGCTTTACTGGTAAATAAACCATCTGCCTTGTGATTCTGCCTGCCACAGGAAGGCTGCCATGGGCTTACAACTGCTGATCTTTGCTGGCCCATCCATCCATTGCAGGAAGATCTCATTTCTTCTCACCCATACAAAGGTGCTCTGAGCTGCTGCTGCCTCCACCACTGTCTGTAAGCCAAGCTCAGGAATTTCCCACTTGATGGAAGCTACCAAAGAGCACAAGTGTGTTCACCACGGAAACACCACAAAGCCATGGATGTCTGATCACCGCTCACAAGAGCTGGGCAAGAGCAAAGCCTCTCAGCAGAGACACATCTGGATTAAAAGATTGGGGAGTGGGGGATGGGAAGGAGGGACAGACCTGCCTAGGATAAGATTTACAGAGAGCCAAGGAAATGTGGTGTAACACAAAGCAAACAAATTCAATTTAATAAGACATCCAGCATACAAGGTATCACCTAGCAGTTTAGAGAGAGATAAGAGACCAAGATAATGCTTTAGAAAATTGGATACTGTGACTCATAACGGGAAAGCAGGAAAATATACAAAGTTGAAGCCGTTCAGATAAAGGGAAGCTGCTGAACTTAAAAGCATTTAGAATACAAGCATACATTCTTGTGGAAGAGCCACAACTAAAGAAAAAATGAACCTCAAATGATTAAAGGCTCCTTTAAGCATCTAAAGCCCTAGCATTTATCAAACAATTTTAACCTGGTCGAACTGGAACCACACAAAAATCTCAACTTTTTAAGGTTTCCAACACCCTCAATACTTCTCTCTGCCTTAGGCAAAACTTTAAATAGAGATTTAAAAAATTAAGATGAAAAGACAAGCTTTTCTGAAACATAAAAACCCTTGACTTGGAATCAAATCAGTTTAGATTAAATCTCTTTTTATTTTGAAACAATGCCATAATTTCTATGTTAAAGTAAGGGAGAGGAGAATAAAAAAGGCATGATAAAAGCATCAGTCAATCAAGAGCAATAAATATAATGAGAGAACCAAAACCACAAGAGACTGACAATTTCTGGATGTACAGAAGCAATAAAAAACCCCATTTACCTGCAAAATTTAAGTTGAAAATTGTGACCACACCACATTTTAAATAGTAACTTCAGAGTAAAGGAGCAGGCAGCTCACAAGGTCAAGCACCAGGGGCAGAGCTTGAGAGAACTCCACACAGAATCTGTCTGGGCAGCTCAAAAGATTGGGAAGCAGCAGAGCTGTCATTGCTGGGATGCTGCCCCACAAAGTATCAGCACATTTATAACCCATCAGTACTGGGGGAGACTGTTCAAGAGGAAACCAGATGCCCTGAACACTGGCAATCACAAAAATAGGAAAGAGGATGAAGGATGTTCTCATACACTACTTGGAAGAACAGATAGGCAACACTTCAAGACAGGGAAGAGGAGGAGAAACAACCAACACAGCCTCAAGCATCTGCAGTTTCTGCTGCTGACAGTGAAGTGCCACAAAGGGGCAGCTGAGGGAAACAGTGGCAGGATCATTAACGCAGGGGAAATTATTGATTCTTGCTTCCACGCAGGAGGTTTTACCCTAGAAACAGAAAATCCAGAGGAATCACAGAGGCAACAGAGTCTAGATGGACAGATCAGTGACTACGAGGCATGAAGAGAGCAGTGCAGTGCTGACAGCAGTGCAGCAGGGTATCACCTGAACAAGCTCCATTATCACTTCCAAAATGAAACCCGAGAGAAGTGCCCAAGTGTGCCACAAGCCACTGCAATTCTGGAAACCAAATTACAAACTAAGGCTCCCAACAGGTGGTGACAGGGTTGCTCCCATGCCCAGGGACAATGGTCAGTAGCCTGCCCATATCCTTTATCCCTCCCCAGGACAGAGGGCCCAGCCCTGCTGTACCTTGCGAAGGGCCCTACTCCTGACCCACACCAGGCATGTGGCAGCAGCTGCCCAGATTGTCACCTCTGCCTTGCATGAGGCTTCTCACTCATCCCGTCTCTCTCCTGGTGCACATATATATCAAAACCTCCAAGCTTCCTTCCAAGAGCACAGCACCCCTGGATCAGTTTTCCTACCATGTTTACCTTATCCTAGCTCACAATAACACAGCACAGCAATCAGTTCTGATTTCCTCAGAATACAAGCTCCAGTCAACACAAACTACACTGGAAAAGACCTTCTCCTCTCACTGGAGCCACTCACCTGTCCACAGAAACTGCCAGCAGCTATTCCCAGGGCCCCTCTCCTTGGCACCGAAGTCCCTCAGCCTGACTGCTTTGGAGCAACAACAGGTCCAGCTGCATGAACCATGACTCCCAAGCAA
Source organism: Origma solitaria (assembly GCA_013397895.1). Taxonomy (NCBI): domain Eukaryota; kingdom Metazoa; phylum Chordata; class Aves; order Passeriformes; family Acanthizidae; genus Origma; species Origma solitaria. Next base: position 1,829,807 of record VZRL01007031.1, read on the forward strand.
GCACTGCCATTTGCTTTTAATCTAGTTCAATCAAAGAATGAAATCTGAGAGCTGGGAACAGCTTAAAGGATCTTTACAGGATGCTTTTCCCTGTCAGTACTGCACTCCAACATTGACCTCATGAAGCAAAGGTCAGAACACGTGAGATGCCCAATGGAGTAAAACTACAGACAGTCCCTTCAAAAGCTCAATACACAGCCACTGGTTCCATCAAAAAGAAAATGACATGAAAATTAAGGTGTTTCAGTTCTCACAGAACCACTGCAGTACAGATTATTATCTCAGCTATTCTTCTATGAGCACCTTTAGGAATATTTTTTGCCATTGAATCTTGTAAAAAAACCACAGCTCAGGAGAAAATGTATACATTGGATCTATTTTTCTTCCAAGAAGGACAAAAAATTTCTCAATTTTGCAAGCACAGTAGTCTCATGACTAAACATACTTTGCATCAGCTCAAGCTGTTGTGTATACTAAAATGATCAATGTTGAAAGCTTCTGAAATTATTTCCACAGCTAGACACTGCATGGCTTTTTCAAGGCTTAAAACAATTTCCTTTTACATTTTTATAGATTGGGAATCAGCCATTAAGATGAATATGTTCAAAATACTAAGTGGTTTTCTGGCATTCTCATTTCTAGAGCATACAAAAATATTCTGAACATGCCAAAAGTCACATTTGCAATTAAATTCAAGTACATAATTAGCTCCAAATAAACAGGAAATTTCCTACGATACAGCACAATAATAATTTAAAATATATGAGAGATTAGATTGTAGATTGAATTCATCTGGTATTTTTTGAAAAAAGCCACAAGTTGACTATATTGAGCAACAGCTCCAGCTGTAAAACAATTTTATTTAAGATATGGTGATTAACCTTGAAACCACAGATGAGTCCAATTTAGACCAAAAACCCACACAGCTGACCCACACATAATGAGAGCAGGTAACTGTTACAATGCTTTTCACACCTGATGTCTATGATGAGCAGCCTGAAAACCAGCTTGCTTTTACAACCTTCGTCTACTCCAGAAACAGAGAACTTCCCAGGACAATTATTAATTCTGACAAATAGGTCTTGGAAGTGAAAGAACTGCCATTATTTTCTACATAAAAATATGTACTTCACCGCTCCAAATTTCAGTTGTAAAGATGACAAATTAGCTATGCTGAAATCACACATTTCCTCAAAAGCTCCTGCTCAGTATACTCCTGGGTTTGTACTGAGCTGGTTTGCTCCCTTATGGATGCGTGTGTGTACATAAAATCGCAGAATTACGAGTTAAATTGGGACTCTTGAACATCTTCCTGACATACTCTAAGAGCTCACTCAAGACTGCTGGTTTTGGTGCAAGATTTAACTGCATTTCCATTAGCCTACTGCAGCCATTAGAGTTTTATTCCATTAATTTACAGTAACTGATATTGGCTTGATGACTGATTGAAAACATTTTTGAAAAGCAGAAGCTACGCTGCAGTACTCACTTTTCCAGCAATAAGGTAAATAGTTATTCTAATTCTGTATATGGGGCAAAAGATAATCAGTCAATACTCAAGAATGGACTACTTAAGCGCCTTGAAAATTAAATTACATTGTAGCTCAATGTAATTTAAAATGTCAGAGAAATCAGATGCTCTCACAGATCTTAATTAAAGTAATCTTTATATTCAAACCTTGCCTTTTCCTCATCCTGCTGCTACTATTGCTTTAATATTTATTCACTGCATAAAACAATAAAACAAACCAAATTTACTTATTATTTACAGTAGAATAGTCTTTAAATAAACAAGGACAACATTCCCCATCTTAAATAAAGGACTGTTTTGGACAACAGCATTTCAGAAACCCAAGCGTGCTGCTCATGGCATAATTTCATTGATAAGTTGCCATAGAAATAGCCAGCTCAAATGCATGCTAAATCTCAGCCAGAGAACAAAAAGTATTTAAATATTCTC